>CM042156.1:15488801-15511301 GCA_023376005.1 Doryteuthis pealeii
TCTCTGGCAAGATCCAGATATTTGTCTATTTTTTCATTTTCCTTTAGTTTCACCCTGTGAACTGCTGGAACTGCAAAATCCACCAGTTGACAAGTTCTTTCTTTTTTGTTTATCAACACTAGTTCTGGTCTTCTTGCAGGGATAAGGTGATCCGTTTTTATTTCAAAGTCCCAGAGAATTTTATGCGTTTCGTTCTCAAGAACAGATTCTGGTTTATGCATATACCATTTTGTTGTATGGTCAAAATTTATTTTTTTTGCTTAATTCCCAGTGGATCACCTTCCCAACCCAGTCGTGTCTAGTTTTGTACTCCCGTTGTGCTAGTTTGCTACATTCGCATAGTTTATTATTATTATTATTATTATTATTATTAATTAGTTTTTCACACCAGCATTAGCTGATGGTCTTTCACTGGAGTCTGAATGACAAGTCGCTTCGGTCCTCCAGGACTCCTCTGAGTATTCTGGCCGATTGCAGCAATGCAGTTATCTGGATGGTGTCAATTCTCCCTCTGATTTCCAGTTCCTCCAGTCTTTTTTCCAAGCTTTTGGGGACCGTTCCAAGTGCACAAACTACGATTGGTATCACTTTGATCCTCATATTACACAGCTTTTTCAATTTTCTGACAAGGTCCTAGTATTTGTCTATTATTTCACACTTTACTCATATTTCACGCTAGAGATCTTTCTCTTGAGATTGAATGACAAATCTCATCAGGTCCCCCATGACCCTTCTGAGCAGTTTAGCCAATCTTAACAATACTGTTATCTTGATATATATATATATATATATATATATATATATATATAATAAAGGGAATGACTTACCGGTAAAATATATTGAGTTAATCCCAATAATTTGTTGATACAAGTATTAATCGGATAAGTCAGTTTTATAACAAATATAAAGTGCTCAATACGTTAGTAGAGCGGATTTAGTATTACAGTGTGTATTGAAATAATTTACCCAAGTTTCACAATAAGGATCTTTAGGTTCAATTCCCACTAAATTAATCAAGATATTGATTAATTACAGTTTAATATATATATATATATATATAGTATTACAGTGTGTACGGAAATAACCTATTCGAGTTTCACTATAAGGATCTTTAGGTTCAATTTCCACTGACTTAATCAATATATTGATTAATTATAGTTAATTGCGGAAGTCAGCATTGCAATTATCTTGCAACCATGCAATAATTGCAATAATGATAATTGATAATTGTAATATTGACATCCACAATTAACTGTAATTAATTCCATTTCCTTCTGCTATAACCGTTACACTATGCATCAGAATAGCAGTATATATATATTTTACGAAAACCTTCCGAACGAGCAGGATGTAACACAAGGTCAATTTCTTAAGCGGAGTTTAACAGGCTTGAATTCCTTTTCCTTCTTGAATGGCTACCTAGTCAAGATTAAAAAGCACAGTCAGTGCTACTATTTACCCATAGATGGAGGAAGAGTGTTGGAGTTTTTGGCAATATAAGAAGTGCTGAGGTCCACCACTTAAACTTATAGGCTCGGCGTGGTCATGTGTACTAAACCCCGCCAATCAACAGAACGTGGTTAGTAAAGTATTTAATCGCAGCTATAGAAAGCCGTTCATTTGCACATTATTCGACATTAACGAACAACCTGCAGCCAATGACGCTGCTCAACGCAAAGACTTTACCCAACACTAAGGACCAACCAAAGGATCATACCCAATACTAAGGGACACCAATGAACAACCAAAAGATCATACCCAACACTAACGGACACCAAGGAACAACCAAAGATTTCCTCGCTAAAAATCGCGCTCTGCTTAAGACAAGGTATCCACTGGAAGGTGCTCTCATTTGAAGCCTAAAAATGTCCACAAAGAGTAGTTGGATGCAAGTGAAACACAAACGGCCTCATCCAGGATTTGAACACTGGTCACCCATTCCATTTCTTTCTGCTATAACTGTTAAGCTAAGCGCAATTTCCACATCAACACCATCATGTAATTGATATGCCATTGAAATCAATCAGAGAAACTGAATTTTAACCATTATCAGTTTGTTTTAAAATTGACCTTAATATTTTGAACATCATTGGCCTATAATAAATGAATGCAAATTTAAGATACTTTATTTGACTATAACAAACAATTTATCTTCTTCGTTGATGGCAACTGTGGTATTTACCTGAGCTAAAACGGGACCCTCTATCAATATGAGTTGTCCAGTGTCATATGATGTGATGGTAATATATTGCCCAGCAATCTACAATAGACATTGATGACGATGCACAAGACATTTCATCCGAGAAATGACATAGACAGATTATAAAATCAAGAAGAGGTCTTGCCAACATCGAGGACTACACAGAAGCGACTGTTGGGTTCAAGGTTATAATATAAATTATAATTAGTTGAACAAACAACTCCGACCAAGCGTGTTAAACATAACATGGACTTTAATATAAGTACAGCACATGGATGAGGCTTGGGTAGAAGACTGTGCAAACAAGGAACGAAAAGGTGTGAATAAGAGGGGATAGAAGCCGCCCCGGAAAGGAGAGCCAAAAGGAAGGATAGGCAACAGCAACTCCAGCAACCATCACTGTTTGTTTGTAGTCATTGCACCAGAGAGTGTCATTCAAAAATTGGTCTATTCAGCCACTCACTCAGTTGCAGATAAAAAAAAGAAAAAATGACACTACACCATAGTCTTTAGTAGACACTTATAGCAATGAAGATAATCATGCAAACGATTACTACCAAAGTGATGTGGAACCTCACTGTGTGCTTATGAACGTAAATCCAAATAAACACCGACCTGTCGACGAGACCTTTGATCAACCTACTATATTTTTGCAGAGAGGTAAGGCTTGGTTTGGTTTCTTTGTTTAATAGCATATAAACCTTCGTGGGTTATTTAATACCAAAAACAATTCTTGTAGTGAAAAAGAGTGTGAAATAGAGAGGAAAGAAGCCGCCACGGAAAAGAGAGCCAAAAGGAAGGAGAGACAACAGAAACTCCAACAAGCATCACTGTTTGTTTGCAGTCACCGAACCAGAGATTGTCACTCAAAAATTGGTCTGTTCAGCCACTCACGCAGTTGCAGATAAAAAAAAAAGAAAAAATTGACACTATGCCATCGTCTTTAGTAGACAGAAGGGTGCCAACAGCAACAACATTTATGGTATTGTAGAATTAAAAGACCTTGCATTGATCCAGACACTGCAAAAAGAAAAATTGTCTTCTATTTAGAATATCAAATGCAAAAAAAAAAATCCATATTTTTACTATTTAAATTTTATCTTTTAATTATCTTCATGAATATAAATCAAATCTTCACTATTTTTTGTTCAAAAAGCAAGATCTAGTGATAGTGAATGTATACGTATATTTACTTTGTCATTGTTTTATTTTCCTAGTTTCCTCCAGACATACATACACACAAATTTCCCTTTATATATGTATAGATAGATAGATAGATTATACTATCATTACTGTGCTCGAATTTATATCAAATTGTTTTGGATGGAAATGATGTTGGAACATAGTTCCACTGTCAGTCTGAATACTGAAGACATTTTTAAACTGATCCTTCCATAGAATTGATAAAATATTTGGACTATGGCTTTCTTTATTGTAGAACATATCCGCGCAAATTACTATCAAGCAAGAAACCTGAAAGACATCTTTAAGAATACAAACCCTGAAAACATTTTAAATTTTCAAAAAAAAAAAAGCAACCTTTTCAACAAAATATAACAGAACATAACCAATTATCTCCATAGAACCACTACTTTAAAGACTGAAATCCAAAATAACATTTTTGGCATTAAATGACCCACAGAGGTTGATATGCCGTTAAACAAAACTCAAACTCAAACTCTTTATTGTAGTAATATTTTTATAATGAATTAAGGCTATAGCAATACTAATCTTTTTTTTTGTGAAACACTGAAAACACTGAAAGGCCAATTTGTTTTGAGAGTCATTAGAAGCTGAAGAACTTGAATTCTCTTGTAAAATGTGCATCTTATAAGCTGATAAAATTGTATACGATTTATATGTCTATTTTGAAATTGCGTAATGCTAATGTATCTGTAGCTCTGATGCCGCCGCGGGTAGCTTCTCGTGAAAACAGCAAATTAGATCCATTAATGTAAGTAGTCAAAATGTTTTCAAATACAAACAGCTAAATTCGCTGTTAGTTTACAGAGAAAATGAAATTAGGAAACGTATATATCAAATCGGTACAATTATAACAATGAAGATAATCATGCAAACGATTACTAGCAAAGTGAGGTGGATCCTCACTGTGTGCTTATGCCGTAAATCCTAATAAACACCGACCTGTCGACGAGACCTTGGATCAACTGACTATATTTTTGCAGAGAGGTAAGGCTTGCTTTGGTTTCTTTGTTTAATAGCATATAAAACTTTGTGGGTTATTTAACGCCAAAGCAATTCTTGTAGAAGAACAGTAGTGGTACTATTTAAACCCATTGCTATGTGAATAATGGTGTTCATACCTTTTCCAAGGGTATTACTCCGAAAGTGAACGTTATAGGTGTGTTGTCGATCCTCACTATGTGATTATGTCCGTAAATCCTACTAAACTCCGACCCTCTAGCGAAGCCTAGGACCGCCGACTCTATCTCCTGCAGAGACGAGTTCAACTCCTGGACGAGGTTGGTTGCATTTCACATAGCTCTAATAATCTTGAGAAAGGTATGAGTCCTGTTATTCTCCCTCCAGCTATGGGTAAATAGCATGTTAGACTAGGTTCTTTATCTTTGGTTAGGCAACCCGACTAAGAGAAAGAAAACACAGAATTTAACACTATTGAACTACTCTTAAGAAATTGACCTTGTGTCACATCTTTCTCGTGTGGATGGGTTGCTAAATATGTATATCTACTACAGGGAATTAGGCTTTCTTATTTCAATGGCATATCAACCTTTGTGGATTATCTAAAGTCAAAGCCCTCCTTGCAGAAGAACAGTAACGGTACTATTTATCCTATAGCAAGGGGTGATGGTGTTCATGACTTCCTCAAAGGTATCATTCCGGAAGTAAACGTTAAAATGGTCGATAATTGCTTTGTAAGCTAAATTTGGGACACTATTGACCATTTAGATTATTATGTAGCTTTTCTGCCACTGAGACTCCAGTGATATTTTCCTCAGACTATCATCACTTCGGCCCAATGAAAGTGGGTTTAAGAGGCAAACATTATTCCAGTGACGAGGAAATGAAATCTGTAATGAAAAAGTGGCTCAAAGAACAGTCAACAGAATTCTACGGGGTAGAGTTGCATGCTCTCATTCGAAGGTGAACATTGCTATTGAGAGAAACAGTGACTATGTGGGGAAGTAGGGATGTGATCCACAGAGAACCAGCTTCATTTTGATGGATGATACATATTCCTGCGTTGGTAATTATACCTGTCCTAAACAAAGTGACATTACATTTTGACTCATCCTCATACTAAGGGTATTTATTCGTTAATAGTTTTGTTAATTGATAACGCTTACTGTTATTTTAGAAACCACGTGGAGTAACAGTTATAATCATCGAATATAGACTCGGTGAACCATGTTCAAATTCTAGACGAGGATGTTTCCCTTAGCACTACCTAACTAATCTTGCCGGTATTGCTTGGGAAACGTGGAGTGGATTATTGTCGATATCAGCCGGATAGCATAGCAGTCTACCCCCTTTTCGATAGCGCTAGACCGAGGAGTTTATTTTTACTGAGGTAGAGTTTCACACTTATCATCTGCTCCCCACTTTACAGCATTGAGCAGTGTGTGCTACACATGCGCTCAGTTGGCAGGGACCGGTATTGAACCAGGAACTCTAGTGACCTAACAAAATCGGAGATTTATTATATAGATTTATTAAAATATTTTTCCTTATATTATTTTATTATTTTTTTTTTCTTTATATATGTTTGGTTTTAAGTTGTTTATTATTTATTGTTCTTGTTGCTTGTATTTAGGGCACCCAGTGTCCTTTTAGCCCTGGCAAGGCAACCACTGAAGGAGAAGGAAAACTATGAATTCAATCCTGCAGTATTCTGTTAAAAAATAAGCATCATATTCGTTCTTGTGTATGTATTTACCCAACACCTCCGCAGATGTGATACAAGGTCTGTTTTTTAAACGGAGTTTAACTGTGTTGAATTCAGAGTTTTCCTTCTTCTAGACTGTGTTAAGATTCTTGTGGTCATGTTTAGGTTACAGGTGAGAGCACTTTACAGTGGAGATCCCTTGTGGCATTAAGTTTAATCCGTATTAAGTAGAATTCTATGATCCTTGTGTTTTTCAGTGTTAAGCAGAATCCTTGTTTGTTGATCCGTGTATCTTGAATCCTATGATCCTTGTGTTTTTCAGTGTTAAGCATGAGCAACTGAATGCCTTTCCACCAAGACCTTTAAATAGTTAACCAACCAAGTATTTGAGCGTGTTGATTGACCGATTAAATCCACGTATCCCCGAAGAGTCTATAAATTTAAGTTATGATCCACAGCACACCTTATATACCAGAAATATTCCAACAGACTGGTTGCTATACCAAGGTTAAAGAGTCCAGTCTTTCCTAATGTTTGCCCATATCTGAAGGGGAAAAAACATCATCATTCATTGGCTCCAGAAGGTTCTCTGCACAGTGTTAACAATCCAAACAGAGCTGATCAATTTAGTTGGACGGCCCACACTGACATGTCCATGAGCTGGTTTCTATTGGACGACGTAGCTTATGACTTCATCCTTGTTTCTCCATCTGTTGGAATATTTGATATATATATATATATATATATATATATATATATATATATATATATATATACCAACCCCTGCGCACAAGCAGGATGTGACACAAGGTCAATTTCTTAAGCAGAGTTCAACAGGCTTTAATTCATTGTTTTCCTTCTCCTATACCGGTTGCCTATCCAAGGTTAAAGAGCCCAATCTGCCCTACTATTTATCCATGGCTGGAGGGAGAGTAGAATTCATACCTTTCCCAAGGGTATTAGCGCTAAGTGAAACGTAATTACCACATCCAGGATTTGAACTCGGGGCGACGTGTCCATTTCCCATAACTTTAACAATTACACCACGCGCTTCCCACATTATTTGATATATAAGGTGTCCTGCAATACACCATCTGAGTTTATAGACTGGGTGAGGTCACGTGGTTTATTCTTCCGTCAATCAACAGCCATAATGTGTGGCTGGTTGACTACTTAAGCACTGATACTGAGAACCGCCCATTTGCAATCATTGATGAAGGAACTTACAATACTAAGGAGTAGAAAGGATTCTGTACCAAGGATTTCTGCCGGACAAGCACTCTTGCTTGAAGCCCAGAGGATGGCCCATAAAATTCTAATGCCCAGCATGTCTTGTTAGTGTGACTCGGATGATTTGTGTGTTATGGGGCAAATAGTCATACAGCTCCTCCCTTACGAGGTACTGTTTCCACGATTTGTTTAAGATTACACAAGTTCAGTCGGTAGAGCGTTCGGCTTGAAACCACAAGGTTCTTAGTTCGATACCGGTCCCCGCCAACTCAGCGAATGAGTAGCACAGAGATCTGTGCGGTAAAGTAAGGAGCTGATGGTAGGTGTGGCGCTCCACCTCAGACGCTAAAATAATCTCCTTGGGCTAACGCAAGTGAAAAGGGGATAGACTCCCTCGCTGATTGGCTGATACCGACTTTAGGCCGCCCCGACGACTTTACTTTTTTTTACACACATAAGATTGTGTTATTAGCTCAATCGGTAGAATGTTCGGCTAGGAATCACAAGGTTCTTGGTTCGATACCGGCCCTCGATAACTCAGCGTATAAGTAGCACTGATAATTATGCGGTAAAGTAAGGAGCTGATGGTATGTGTGGTGCTCTACCCCAGATGCTAAAATAATCACCTTGGTCTAGCGCTAGTAGAAAAGGGGATATACTCCCTCGCTGATACTGACACTAGGCCACCCCGACGACTTTACTTTACTTACTTATTCTTGCACAGCTCCCATCTGGCTTATTCTCTAGGCGCTTCGATAACGTCTCAGTGGTTCTGTCATAAAGTAGCACTGATTCAACTATGTTGGCCGCATACCTTTCCCAATGGTATTATTGCTATTTGAAATGCTACCAGCCTTGTCCAGGGTTTCAACTTTGTTAGTGCTTGTGTAAACCCATATGTGAGCAAAATAACACACGGGAAGTGCTCGTGATCCAACACACCACTTTCGTTTATATGCTTTAACATCAATTACATTTTGTACTGGTAGTCGAAGTGGCTACTCGTATCCGTTCTCAGATAACTCCCACACAGAAAAGGTTAAAAAAAATAACCCTACACATCTCGTCTATCAACGTTAATATTACTCATATGGGTCTTAAGGGTATTTTAACATATAACTATGTTAAAAGATAACGTTGTGTATTGTTTTTAGAGATTATCAAAATCTGAACACGAATTATTATTATTATGATTATTATTATTATTATTATTATTATTATTATTATTATTATTATTATTGTTGTTGTTGTAGTTGTTGTAGTTGTAGTTGTTGTTGTTGTTTTTATTATTATTATTATTATTATTATTATTATTATTATTATTAGAGTTATTCTCACTAGAATTAGCTGGTTGTCCTTTACTGGAATCTGAGTGATAACAAGTCTCGTCAGGTCTCCAGGATTCTTCTGATAATTCTAGCCGATTTCAACAATGTTGTTGTCTGGATGTTTATTCCTCTGATTTCTAGTTCTTCCAGTCTTTTTGGGACCGTTCCAAGTCCACCAACTACAATTGGTATCTCTTATACCCTCATATTCCACAGGTTTATTATTATTTACTCCTTTTGAGTTTTCACATCAGTGTTAGCTGATGGTCTTTCACTGGAGTCTGAGTGACAGCAAATCTCCTCAGGTCTCCAGGACTCTTCTGAGTATTCTGGCAGATTGCAGCAGTGCAGTGTTCTGAATGGTTTCAATCCTTCCTCTGATATCCAAACTTTCCAAACCCTTTTCTAATGCTTTTGGGACTGTTCCAAGTGCACCAACTACAATTGGTATAACTTTCACTTTCATATTCCATAATTTTTTCAGTTCTCTGGCAAGGTCCAGATTTTGTCAATTTTTTCATTTTCCTTTAACTTCACCCTGTGATCCGCTGGCACTGCAAAATCCACCAGTTGACAAGTTCTTTCTTTTTTTGTTAATCAACACTAGGTCTGGTCTTCTTGCTGGGATAAGGTGATCCGTTTTAATTTCAAAGTCCCAGAGAATTTTGTGCGTTTCGTTCTCAAGAACAGATTCTGGTTTATGCATATACCATTTTGTTGTGTGGTCAAAATTTAATTTCTTGCATAATTCCCAGTGGATCACCTTCCCACCCAGTCGTGTCTAGTTTTGTATTCTCGTTGTGCTAGTTTTGCTACATTCGCAGAGTATATGGTTAACAGTCTCATCTCTATTACCGCAAAGTCTACATTTACTATTTTGTTGGGTCTTATCAATTTTCGCTTTGATGTAGTTTGTCCTTATGGCATTATTTTGTGCAGCAATTATAAGTGATTCTGTTTCTCTTTTGAGGTTTTCCCTTTCTTAACCATGTCCAAGTCTTTTGATGTGCAACCTCATCTATTTGTCGTTTATTATTATTATTATTATTATTATTATTATTATTATTATTATTAGAGTTATTCTCACTAGAATTAGCTGGTTGTCCTTTACTGGAATCTGAGTGATAACAAGTCTCGTCAGGTCTCCAGGATTCTTCTGATAATTCTAGCCGATTTCAACAATGTTGTTGTCTGGATGTTTATTCCTCTGATTTCTAGTTCTTCCAGTCTTTTGGGGACCGTTCCAAGTCCACCAACTACAATTGGTATCTCTTATACCCTCATATTCCACAGGTTTATTATTATTATTATTATTATTATTATTATTATTATTATTTCACTACATTCGAGTTTTTCACACGCGACGTAGCCGTTGGTTCACTGGGGGCTGAGTGACAGCAATTCTCCTCATTTCTCAGATCTCAACAGTGCTGTAGTTTGAATGGCCTCAATTTTTCCACTGATTTCCAGTTCGTCCAGAAGCTTTGCCACATCCTTGGGGATCGTTCCAAGGGCACCAATTACAATTGACACAAACTTCACTTTCATTATTATTATTATTATTATTATTATTATTATTATTGTTATTATTATTTCACTCTATCTGCGTTTATTATCATTATTTATTATTATTATTATTATTATTATTTCATTCTATGTGCGTTTATTATTATTATTATTATTATTATTATTATTATTATTGAACGCCTTGCGCGTTTATTATTATTATTATATTATTATTATTATTATTATTATTATTATTATTATTATTATTAACTCCTTGCGCGTTTATTATTATTATTATTATATTATTATTATTATTATTTAACTCCTTGCGCGTTTATTATTATTATTATTATTATTATTATTATTATTATTATTTACTCCTTGCCGTTTATTATTATTATTATTATTATTATTATTATTATTATTATTATTATTTTATTGGATATTTGGACTGATACTGCTTGTGTTATTTTGATTGCTACTTGAGCGTTTAGTGCTGTAGTCTCTGTGAACGATACATGTGCTGCTTGAAGAGCTGCGCAGTATGGCTTGAGTACGTAGAAGCGCCACCTTCACGAAAACCACAGTTTGTTGAGACGGCCTCTCCTCTCCTCCCCCCCTCTTTACAAACCCTCTAATATTTATTACCTGATCTGTCTCATTCAATTTTTAACTATTTCGTTGCAGATGCCGATAACCAGCACTGTGTCCTAACGGTTTGAGAACCTGACTCAGTGCCGCACACTACAGGGTATACTTATGATTCAACTCGGATTAGTTCATTGTGGTGCTTCTTTTCTTTTCCAATTAAAACATTTTTTGATAGACACAGACATAAAATAAGACGTAAGAAATATTTTACTCTGGACAGCTGTAAAAGATTGCCCGTCTTTCTCGCACTATGCTGTAGACATCAGGGACTGCCATTTAACATTTATTCTAAAAATTCGGTTTACACTGTATGCAGATAGCAGATGAGTGTAAAATTACTCAGATGTACAACCTAAGAAATATTTCATTATTGATAGATGTAAAAAAAAACACTAGTTTCTGCACACTACCCGATTCAATACCGCAACATCAGGGTGTACTTATGATTCAGCTCTACTAAGTACATTGAGATGGTTGTTTGTTTGGTAATTATGAACTTTTGTTTAGTGTGTCCCAGAAAAAACAGAATGCACAAATGTTGTAATAAAACTGTTAATTTTCCCATTAAACAAATAAAAATTTAGGGTTAGGGTTAGGGTTATGGTTGGGTTTTAGGGTTAGTTTAATGGGAAAATAAATAAATAATTTGGGTTCTGTTTTTTCTGGGTCAGCCTGTACAAACCTAACCCATAATTTATTTGTTTAATGGGAAAATTAACAGTTTTATTACACAATTTGTGGGTTCTGTTTTTTTTTTCTGGGACAGCCTTATTTACTGAACAAAAGTTCATAATTACCGTTTGTTTTTAGATTTTTAGAATAGTAACAGATGTAAAATAAAACCTAAGAAATGCTTCACCTTGGATAGCTTTCAAAAATATCTATTTCCTTTGCACCCTCAAACATCAGGGACTACCCTTAAACAATTATTTAAAAATAATTATTTACGCTGTCTGAGAGCAATGAATGATAGGGACGTTTGGCGAGAGATTGTCATAGATATCCGTGCTGCTAGCGTGACCAGATCATGATGATGATGATGAAGAAGCAAGAAACTGGCAACACAGGAAACCCACCGAAAACTTCCGGTGGTTTATTATGAGCATTTGGAAGTATTTTAAGGTAACAATACTCAACCCAGGATTTGATGAGAGATTAAGATATTTTATGGGGTTTCGTTGGAGCCCTTATTCTCCGTAGTTGGTTATTATTCGGACGAAAGAAGGAAACAAACACGAATATAAAATGCAGACACTTGTATTATCAAAAAGTACAGAAATGTTGTTTCAAATGTTAATGGAATTTGCTACGGAACTTATCTATCAGGGGAAATACTGTTTGTTGGAGAAGTGGCATTAACAGGGTTATTCTGATCGCAATGGTTGTAGAGTTTCTGTAGAGACGCGTCCGTTTTAGTCAGTTCTCTTACGATAGGTAAAAAAGTGTAGGGAATGCCTTTTGGAAGCTACTCGCATAAGTAACAATCTTTTAAATGACGGTGGATGGGGCCCTTCTTAAGTTGACTATTTAGATCCTCAGCCTTCTGATAAGTATGCTGTCGAAACGGCCTTCGGAAAGTATGCTGTTAAAAAACGCCTCCGTCCAGGTCGACGGTCTACAGACAAGTGCTGGGGTTTGATTCTGGTGCCAACATCGTATTGGCGATTCGCCCTCTAGCGGCAGGGGAAGATAATTCTCTTTCAGATTTCCGATAAGATTCCAAATAACTATCGAGTTTGTCCATTGGGCATCCAGTGTTATTCACACATTGCCGAGTTAAAGAGTGTTGTTTGAAATAAGGAAATAAAATACAAATAATTTTCGGGATTATTTTACAAAGAGAAAATAAGCAACTAATCTATATATTGTTAGACTAGGCCTGCCTAGTAGATTAAATACAGTATCACTCAAGTACACAATAACACACTCACACACACCATATATATATATATATATATATATATATATATTATATATATATATATTATATATAATAGTATAATTAATAATACTAATAATACTAATAGTAGTAGTTGTAGTTATAGTGATAAAACAATGTTAATAATGATAAATGCTAATAATCATCATAATAATGATAGTAATAATAATAATAATAATAATAATAATAATAATAATAGTAATAGTAATAGTGATAATAATAGTAATCATAATGATAATAAATAATGGTGATAATAATAATGTTGGTGATAATAATATAATGATGATCTACTTCCATATATATATAATATATATATATATATATTATATATATATAATACCGGGTTAGCTCAGTCGGTAGAGGTTCCTAGTTCGATACCGGCCCTCGCCAATTATACCTGTTCTAAACAAAATGGCATTATTTTTTGACTCATCCTCATAGATAGAAAAAGACGTAAAATAAAACGGAAGAAATGTTTCATTCTGGATGACTGTCAATAGACATCAGGGACTACCCTTTAACAATTATTCTATAAAATGTGTTTATGCTGTCTACAGATATCAAATGCTAGTCAAGGTAAACATATACTTTGATGTATGATAGATGTTCCTGTGTTGCTAATTATACCTGTTCTAAACAAAGTGGCATTACTTTTGACCCACCCTCATAATAAAATGTACTAAAATTTAGTTTTTGATTTTAAATGATATAATTCAATAATTAAAAATCAATCGAACTGTGGAACCCGACACATTACGTTAGAGCAATTCCATGTCAAATCAACCAAAATAAAGTAAAGTTTTAACCCACCCACTTCAATTTTTTCTGAAATTTTGTACAGCAGTAGACTATCTAAAATTTAAACAGTTCCCGAAATTTGAGCTTCTAATTCCAAAAATTGGTCGAGTTATGTCGATTTTTAATTTGGTGGGTTCGTGAAAGATGGCATTTTCTTGTAATCTATTTTGACTGTAAAATGAGTTCAAGATGCCTGTCCTAAACAAAATAGCATTACTTTTTTTACTCACTTATGTGGAGGAGAAGGGATTGGATCCACAGAGGACCAGCTTCATTTTGATATATGATAAATATTCCTGTGTTGGTGATTATACCTGTCCTAAACAAAATGGCATTACTTTTTGACTCACCTATGTGGAGAGGGATGTGATCCACAGAGGACCTGCTTCATTCGGATGTATGATAGATGTTCCTATGTTGGCAATTATACCTGTCCTAAACAAAATGGCATTACTTTTTGACTCACCTATGTGGAGAAGTAGGGATGTGATTCACAGAGGACCAGCTTCATTCGGATGTATGATAGATGTTCCTATGTTGGTAATTATACCTGTCCTAAACAAAATGGCATTACTTTTTGACTCACCTATGTGGAGAAGTAGGGATGTGATTCACAGAGGACCAGCTTCATTCGGATGTATGATAGATGTTCCTATGTTGGCAATTATACCTGTCCTAAACAAAATGGCATTACTTTTTGACTCACCTATGTGGAGAGGAGGGATGTGATCCACAGAGGACCAGCTTCATTCGGATGTATGATAGATGTTCCTATGTTGGCAATTATACCTGTCCTAAAAAAAATGGCATTACTTTTTGACTCACCTATATGGTATGATACATGTTCCTATGTTGGTAATTATATCTGTCATAAACAAAATGGCATTACTTTTTGACTCATTCTCATAGATAGATTCAGACGTAAAATAAAACCTAAAAAATGTTTCCTTCTGGATGACTGTCAATAGACATCAGGGACTACTCTTTAACAATTATTCAATAAAATGTGTTTACGCTGTCTACAGATATCAAATGCTAGTCAGGGTAAACAGATATACGACCTAAGAAATTATTTCGCATTTGATGGTTGTAAACATGCCTGAGGTCATCACACTATGCTGTATACACCAGGGACTACATTTGTATTTAATCTTTTTACAATTTTCTTGGTTCCTTCGCATTAAGCCGCAGACATTAGAGACTACACTTTTTGTAATCAAGTAAAAATTACGCTGTCTGCAGATAGATATTGCTAGTTGAGGTAGACATATATAATTTTTAGTGAAGCGCGTGGTGTAATTTCAATAGTAATAGATCTGCGAGATTTGCTTGCTAACCCTTCCACCTCGATTGGGACGCCCTACTGTTCCCTAAGGGTATAAGTGGTCGGTATTTACCCAAATCCCTTCGCCTAAGGTTGGATGGGATACTATGTCGCAAGTATGAAACATCCACCGAGGATCGAAATTACTGTTCAGTAGTAATTGATATGCGAAGACTGCATACTAACCATTATAACCACGATAGTAACGTCCTATTGTTCACAACGGGAAATTATTTATCCTGTAGGAAATGTAAAAGTCTCAACCATGATTTGAACTCGGGCAACTGTGTCCATTTCAATCGACGACAGCCCTGTGGTCATGCGGCTGGTCACGCCAAGCCCTAGCACTCATATGATTGTCCCGAATTGATAGGAAGTGCGTGGTGTAATGGTTAAAGTCATGGGAAATGGACTCGTCGCCCCGAGTTCAAATCCTGGACGTGGTAATTGCATTTCACATAGCGCTAATACCCTTGGGAAAGGTATGAATCCTACTCCCCCTCCAGCTATGGGCAAATAGCAGGGCAGACTGGGTCCTTTAGCCATGGCTAGGCAACCAGTCTAGAAGAAGGAAAATACTCTGAATTCAAACCTGTTAAACACCGCTTAAGAAATTGACCTTGTGTCACATCCTGCTCGTGCGGAGTGGTTGGTATATATATATATATATATAATTTTTAGTGGTCGATAAGAAGGAAAACTGAGTTCAAACCATCTCAATTCTCTTTAAATGTTGACCTTATGTCCATAACTATCCGTGAGAGAAAGGCTAGATAAATACACTCACCTAACAGATAACATATAGCAACTCGTAACTTCTAACCCCTATATGATAAAAAAGTGTCTGAATTCTATATAGATTCGCAAACTATTGTTAGTGAGTTCTCACTGGGCGCCCCAATTCTGGCCTTGTGTTACATCTAAGCTAAGCGTAGTAAATAGATATGATAAAAAGGATTGATATTTGTCATGATTTGAAGAATACAGTCGGAAAAATCATATGCTCAGTAGTCCATGACATGCAACACTCTACTTTAGCCCTTACTTGGGATAAATGGTCGGTCGGAGAGGTCCTATCCATTCAATTGGCTTTAAATATGTTAGAGAATATGAACCAATTTTCTATTTCATATTAATAGGAGGAGAGTAAAAACAATATAATGCAAGGATGAGGTCGATGATAGCGACGGTGGCAAGAGAGAAAGAAAAAAAAAGAACAATGCAATTTACTATGGATAGGGACATTTTTTTTGTTTTGTTTAAAGTTTAGAGAAAAAAGGGGGAATAGGAAGAGTATAAGGAAAGAAATTTAAGATTTTTTAAAAATAGGAAAATGATTAGGAAATTTTAGTGTAAATATTATGAAATTTAGTGATGTATATTGAAGTTTTTTAATATAATTCTACAAAACTTCTCTCCGCGTCAAAATCTGTTCGCATGCTATATGACTTCATTAACGGCCTTTATCGGCCGCGTCTTAACGTGAATTAAAAAAAAAAAGTTATTTTTCGAACATTTCAAAAATTCTCCGCTTTTTCCAACGAATTTCATTTCAAATAAGGATTTTTACTCATGATGAAGGTCGAATTTTTTTTGTGTGTGGAACATTTCTACATTTTTTCTATTATTATCATTTCATTTCATTCGATTATTCAAAAATAATAATAATAGTTTGAATAATGTACACATGGATAAACTCCTGACCGAAACACATGTAAGTAATATTGATTAACATATCCTATATTATCCATTCTGTACCCTTCTTTCCTTTATTCATTTTTTCAACATACCGTCGGATTCACTTCCAGTTTCATT
Organism: Doryteuthis pealeii; assembly: GCA_023376005.1. Lineage (NCBI taxonomy): Eukaryota > Metazoa > Mollusca > Cephalopoda > Myopsida > Loliginidae > Doryteuthis > Doryteuthis pealeii. Next base: position 15,505,461 of record CM042156.1, read on the forward strand.
TTTCATATAAATATAAATATAATATATATAATATATAATATATATATAATATATATATATATATATTATATATCACCTTCCATTTTTGCACATGCATTGATCACGTCATTTGCTTTTCGTAAACAAACACGCATATACAAATTAACGGTTAATAACATCATATTCACACATTCACTATACACTTAACATCTTTCATTTTGTCCTTCACATAAACATTACTTAACAGTGTCCTGAAGATGGTACAATATACCGAAATACTTAAGTATTGACACTAAAAATTGATTCCTGATCGTAACATCCTGTGTTTGTTATATTTTTAAAATATTTTCTTTTCATATTGTCAGATAATTTCCTCATCGTATTTCCATATAATATATATATATATATATATATATATATATATATATTATATATATTATATATATAAATGAACAGTGCTTATCGAAGCATAACTTACCGAACGACATCTGCATCGGATTCAGAATGATATGAATTAAGGAAGTTTTGAAATGTATCTTTTGTTTTCCTGTTGGGAATATTTTATGAATTTCACCTGTTAAAAAATCGGACTATGTAACCATTAAGCACCCCAGGGGAGAGCTAAAATAGTTTTCGATTATAATAAAAGAAAAATAGTTATTTATTGGTTACTTGGTCTCAACATCCTTTCATTTAAATAAACATGAAAAATATTTTGTGAATAAAAACTATTTTCATTTAAATAAACATATCTGCATTTCTCTTCTGATTAAATAAAAATTATTTTAATATAAAAATGCGTCTTTCATATAAAAACGTGTCTTTTGTTTAAAGTTTTTAAAACTTAAAAAAATTCATATTGAATTAACAGCAACAATATGAAATAACTATTGTTTTTGTTAAAATCTAAAATCATTTTAGTATAAAAACGTGCCTTTGGATTGTAAATATACATGAACAAACTTGAAAAAAATCTTATAGTGAAATTCTAATGCAAAAAAAATCGCCTGTTCTTTGTAAATAAACAACCAGGAGTTTACGATGAAAAGCAAAAGGCGTTCCTTTCAAAACTGCTCACCCCTGGGGTGCTTAATGGTTACATGGTCTAAAAATCTAAAGTGAATATGTTTAAAAATGTGAATTAAAATTATTGAACGTTTAGAGATTAATAAGAACAAACGATTTTATGTTTATGAACACACACACACACACACACACAAACACACACACACACACACACACACACACACACACATATATATATATATATATATATATATATATATATATTCGAGGGCGAGTCAAAAAGTAATGCTATTTTGTATAGAACAGGTATAATTACCAAACACAGGAACATGTATCCTACATCAAAATGAATCTTGTCCTCTGTGGATCACATCCCTACTCCACAAAGTCACCGTTTCTCTCCCAATAGCAATATTCCACCTTCGAATGAGAGCATGTATCCTGTCCCGTATAATTCTGTTGATGATTCTTTGAGCCACTTCCTCGCCACTGCAATAATGTTTTCCTCTCAGACCCTCTTAATATTTATAAAGATAGAAATAGAAAGTAAACACACACACACACACACACACACAAACACACACACACATATATATATATATATATATATATATATATATATGTGTGTGTGTGTGTGTGGTGTGTGTAATGTTGTAAAAATTGAAAAAAGACACAAGTTTCATTAACGAATTATATTTATTAAGCCTACTCTGCAGTGTTTCGGCTTGTTTCGATAGACCTTCATCGGGGCTTTCGTTGGTTTAAGGAAAAAAATAAATCATTGATGTAAACAAAAGTCTGCGAGCCTCTGTTTTTGTTGTGTGATCTTAAAAGGTGAGGAAGAAAAGACATGCTTAAAGTTACTGACTAACGTGGAAGTCTTAATCTAAACGAGAGATAATTTTTCCCAAAATTCTTGGAAAGTAATTTTTAATGAATGGAATTTTTTTTTAAATTCTACGTCGGCGTCCCCTTTTATACTACGTGATGCGTGTGTGGTGTATTTTTATTTGATTTTAATGAATGGAGAAATACCTTATTTAATTTGAGTAACGGCGTTTCCATTTGTACCACGTGATGTGTGTGTGTGTGTGTGTGTGTGTGTGTGTGTGTGTGTGTGTGTGTGTGTTGTTTATTTATAAATAATGAGAAAACCAACTTCTTCCTTAAATAATGATATATTGATTTCATCAGTGCCGTTATTTTACGAATATCTTCATTTTATTTTTATTTTTTCTCTCAACTTTGAACTGAAATGAGAGGAAAGTATTTTAATTAAAACAAAACAACCAACCAACCAACCAATTTCAAATTTCATCTGATTTCAAATCTCTCCAGTCTCCTTTCCAAACTCACTAAGAGTTCTTTTCTTCATTTATTCAGTTATCTCTAGACTACCAGTTCAATCCTGGTCAGGGGCAGCAGTAACATAGAATAATAATTAACACAGCTTAACACCTGTACCCCAGCTGTGGCTAGCAGAATGAGAACAGGATACCCCAGTGGACTGAATAAAGGGTTAGGTTCAAAGTTCCGTGATGGCTCCCGATTACAACAAGAAGGTTCCCGAGCTCGAATAGAAGGTTCCCGAATCCGAGGATGTTCCCTAGTCCGACACGAAATACCTGAATAAGGCCAGGGGCCACATTGGCCGAAACGTTGTACAGATAACAATGAAGATGGGGACAATAGTCCGAATAATACAAATATTACTAATTATCAAGCCTCATCTAAAATATTCAGAGAAATGGGTCTGTGTTTATCCAAATTAGTAGATTCCGCATTGAATAGGGTTAATATGTCTTGAAACCAACCAACCATCCAACCAACTGATTTCAAATTCCTCCAGTCTCATTTCCAAACGCAATCAAAATTATTCCGCATTAAATAATCCGAAAAGTGTTGATATGCCATAAAACTAAAAAAAACAAAAACAAACCAAACAATTGTTTAACATATATATATATAATATATATATATATATATATATATATATATATATATATATCATATGTAACGTATAAAAAGAAAAACAATATATATCTGTTTAAACCTGTTTCGTCAATTTAAACTTTTCCAAGACTGTCCAAATAAGTTGGATTTTATTGAGAATAGACAGAAAAAATGAGGGTTTTACTTTTTTGCAACTTCTATAATTTACCTGCGTCAGTTTTACGCATGTGTAGATGCTTAGATTTGTCTGCCATACCATACGGCTGACAAATCTCTTCATTATTTTATTTTATGAAATATGAAAAAATGAGCACACAAAAAAGATTTTTACTTTTTTTCTATAAAGATAAGAGTCTGAATATTTATATCAAACTATTTTTTATAAGTTTCTATACGGAGTGTTTGTTTGTTTTTTGGGTTTTTTTTTTTTTAGTAAAAGAACCATGAATACAAAATTCTGTTAAAAAATATCAATAAAGAAATCCACCCTGTTGTAAAATAACCGATTGTTTTACTTATTTTTCAAGATAATGGTGAGTAATTTTTTCCCAAACTGAAAATTTGATCTTTGAATTAACTCTTTTTCTTGGTAACAACTCTTTATGTACGTATTTTTTTTTTGCGAGATTTTTTTTTTAAAGTTCAAAAATATTTACGTTTCTTCCTTTAATATGGCCTAAACTGATCAAGTGACGTATTTTGGTGGTACCTACAGTACATAGTAGACTGTTTAAAATTAGCATCAGTCTCAGTAGCTTATATGTGAAAATTTCTTCGATTTCCTTCTTTTTTTTCAAACTCAAAATAAGCAAACGACTTCATTACCATATTTTAAACAGACTGAAGACCAACTGTAAGAAAGTCTAGAAAGGAACAGGTCATTGTGTCCCGATTACGCATTGGTCATACAAGACTAACGCACTCCTATATACTCAAATAAGAACAACAACTTCAGTGTGAAACATGTCAAACAGCTTCGACTGTTAAACACTTATTCGTGGAAGGCAGTTTTTTTGCTCATATCAGAAACCGTTATTTTAAAGCAAACAATATGAAAAATCTATTTGAAAATGTCAACATGGAGGACAGTCTGTCCTTGATGTGGGAAATAAAATTATACCATAGAATATAGACATGAACTTAATCAATACCATACAACATGATCCCCAATGGTGCTAACACATTTTTAAAACCAATTACTAAAAAGTATAGATCATATTATCTTTAGGCACCCCTTTTTGATCTCGATTAAGAAAGGACATGTTTTTCATTTACACCGTCAATATCCGGTTGTTTGCTAGGGGTTAGGGCTAGGGGTTAGGGTTAAGAGTTAGTTTTAGGGTTAAGGGTTAGGGTTAGGGGTTAGTTTTATAATTTAAAAAAAATATACAAATCGTCTGTTAAAACAACCGGATGTTGACGGTGTAAATGAAAAACATGTCCTTTCTTAATCGAGAGCAAAAGGGGTGCCTAAAGTTCATATGGTCCAAAAGTATAAATATAAATACACTACATATATTACTTCCTAACCGCAAGGCATGACATAACCCCAGACGGGTTGATATGCCATTAAAATCCATAGACCAACCAACCAACCAACCAACAGCATCTTGTGGTTTGCATCGGTTTTCAGAGACTTTGTCCGCGTCTCCGTCTAAAGCAACCACTGTTAAACTGGCGAGCACGCATGCGCAGCTGTTGTGACCGGCGATAAAGAGGCGGGAACAAACAGTGAAAGCTGCACCTGTGGTGGTGGCGGCGGCGGCGGCGTTGGTGGTGCCAAGTGAAAACACAATAAGACGGATCGAGAAGGCGAACTAAAAATGGGGAAAGAGTACTTGAGAATCTAAGAGGAGTTTTTTTTATTATTTCCACTTCTTCTTCTTCTTCTATGGACTCACTCGTTGCCTAGTATCGTCGATGTTCAGACGGACGACGGTGGGAGGGGGGGATGAGTGAGTGAGTGAGTGAGTGAGTGAGAGAGAGAGAGAGAGGAGAGAGAGTGAGATAGAGAAAGGAGAGAGGGTAAGGAGGGGCTGTTGTGAGGAAAAAAAAACGAACACAAAAGGAAGAGGGTGAAACGAGAGAGAGATATATAGATAGACAGAGAAAGAGAGAGTGTGTGTGAGAGAGAGAGAGAGATAGGAAGAGAGAAAAGAAAGAGAGAAAGAAAAAAGTGAGAAAATCCGTAAACGGTTTGAACGATAGAGAAATACTGTAAGGAGAGAGAGAGAGAGAGAGAGAGAGAAGAGAGAGAGAGAGAGGAGAGAGAGAGAGAGAGAAGAGAGAAATCCGTAAACGGTTTTGAAACGATAGAGAAATAGCTGTATGGAGAGAGAGAGAGAGAGAGAGAGAGGAGAGAGAGAGAGAGAGAGAGAGAGAGAGAGAAAGAGAGAGAAAGAATGAATGAAACGCGCAAGGAAGACAGGGAAACGAGCAGAAGGAGGTAGAGAGAGAGAGAGAGGGGGGGGGGGGAGAGAGAGGGGGGAATAGAGGAGATTGAGAGAGAGAAGAGAGAGAGAAAACGGTAAAAGTGAAGAGAGAGAGAGCGAGGAATAGACAGCCATGAAGACACACAGGACAGAGATATACAGAGGGGAGCAATAGAGCCATAAAACACAGAGAGAGAGACACACAGAGACAGACAGACAGACAGACAGACAGATATACAGAGAGAGAGAGAGAGAGAGAAAGGGAGAGAGAGAGAGGAGAGAGAGAGGGAGACGGACAGACGGACAGACAGGATAAAGAGATTTATCGAAAGATGGCTGTTGTGAGCGGATCACTTACTCTACAGCTGGTGAACGTCTTCAGCTCCGACCTATCCCAGTGACCCAAAGATCAGCATCGGTCAGTCTAGTTCGTCTGTATCGCGTCTATCTC
>CM042156.1:15513801-15544794 GCA_023376005.1 Doryteuthis pealeii
ATATATATATATATATATATATATATATATATATATTGAGAAGGAGAAATACTAAAGGAATAAGCAAATTCTCTTGTGAGTGCGTTTATTTCAAATCTGCTTTCTCTCTGCCTTGAGGCAAAAGGTTTTTTTCCTGCAAAGTTACGTCTGAGAAGACATATTGGCAGAAATATCAATGCTGCACAGTTTGCTTGAAATGGCAATTTGCAACGTCATTGAATATTTTCTTTAGACGATATGCAAGTTTGTGTATTGGAATCTACTTACGTCTAAAACAAAATAGACTATCTATCTATCTATCTATCTATCTATCTATCTATCTATATTAACATAAAGGTACACGGTAATAACCTACTCGTTTCACCTTAAGGATCTTAAGGCCCCAATTTTGGTCGAAATAGATTTATCATGGAATAACGGTGTTGAGTTTGATCCTTCCTTTCAAAGATAAATATTGCACTGTATATAATCTAAAAAGTTTATTATACATTGAGCTCTCTGTAGTGATTTAAAGATTCACTGTATTTATACATACTGGATCATACAATAATAATACTGTATATCTTAGAAATCACATATAGAATCATCCCTTATTACCAAATTTTGGATACCTCACACACACACACACAAATATATATTTATATATATATATACATATACATACATACATACATATATACAAATTCGTATGTCCATGATAATTTCAAAATTAAAACCAAAATAATCGATAAAATTTTTTTAATTTTATTCATTTTTGAATAATTGATAAAGAATTAAAAATGTTTTTGTTTTTTTGTCAGTCAGAAAATTTAAACATTTAAATGAAATATTTTTCATCAATTTTCCCTTAAAACAAAAAAATTTGGATGATTTTGAGGATTTTTCTGAAGTTTATGCAAATTTTTCTCCAAATTTTTTTCTGGAAAAAATAAACAAATTCCTTTTTCATTACATCTACTGGATCAATCAAGATATTGATTAATGGCAGTTGATTACACGTGTGTGTTTTTTTTGCGTGTAATCGACTGCCATTAAATAATATTAATCCAGTGGATTTAACCCTGAAGATCCTTATGGTGAAACTCGAGTAGGTTATTATCATGTACTTCATGTTAATAAATGTGCTCTACAAACGTATTGACTACTTTAATATTGTTTATAATCGCTGCTTTATCATTGTGAACTTGAATCAACCACCACTGTGACCATTTCACCGGTAAGTCACTTTTTTCCCCAAATAACACACACACACACACACACACCATATATATATATATATATATATATATATATATATATAAGATTTTTGGATGTCTGTTTTTTAGAAGCATTGTTGGATAAAGTATATATTGTATTTTTGCTTGAAGGCAATTACAATGCAAGTATCGCATAAAATTCGATACTTTTTTTTATAGAAAATAAACTTGACAAGTGTAATCCCGAAACCGAAAAAGTTATGGAATATGAAAGTGAAAGTGATACCAATTGTAGTTGGTGCACTTGGAAGAGTCCCAAAAGCATTAGAAAAGGGTTTGGAAAGTTTGGATATCAGAGGAAGGATTGAAACCATTCAGAACACTACACTGCTGCAATCTGCCAGAATACTCAGAAGAGTCCTGGAGACCTGAGGGGACATGCTGTCACTCAGGCTCCAGTGAAAGACCATCAGCTAACACTGATGTGAAAACTCAAAAGAGTAAATAATAATAATAATACGTTAGTAAAGTCGCCAGGATGGCCTAAAGTCGGTATAAGTAAGACAGTGAAGGAGTCTGTCCCTTTTTGACTTGCGCTAGACCAAGGAGATTGTTTGGACGTCTGAGGTGGTCAGCTAAACCGACCATCAGCTCATCATTTTACTAAATGTGTCATAACCTTTTACTTGACCCCTTGAAAAACGCGCCATTAGAGGCGTGAGAGATTAGTTTATGTTTTATATTGGAGTCGTATCTCACCGATGCCGTTTTGTGGGCTGGGTTTGTTGTTAAAATATACTAAGTTTTACGGCACAGATCCCTGTTCTACTCATACGCTGAGTTGGTGAGGGTAGGTATCGAACCCGGATCCTTGTGGTTCCAAGCCGGATGCTCTACTGACTGAGCAGTGTATAAAACTGTTTTTAAATAGTGTACTAGTGAAAAAACTAGATAACATGCTGGACTGTGACATTGTAGTACCTTCTGTTTATTCAAATGATTTGAACTGACCGTCACTTTACAGATGAATATACGAGAGTGAGTCAAAAAGTAAGGCCATTTTGTTTAGGACAGGTATATTACTAACAGAGGACATGTATATACATCGAAATGAAGCTGGTCCTCTGTGAATCCCATCCCTACTTCTCTACATAGGTGAGTCAAAAAGTAATGCCATTTTGTTTAGGACAGGTATAATTACCCACACAGGAACATGGATTATACATTAAAATGAAGCTGGTACTCTGTGGATCACATCCCTACTTCTCCACATAGGTGATTCAAAAAGTAATCCATTTTGTTAGGACAGGTATAATTACAACACAGGGAACATGCATCATACATCCAAATGAAAGCTGGTCCCTCTGTGGATCAACAGCCCTACTTCTCCACATAGTGCGTCAAAAAGTAATGCATTTTGTTTTAGGGTAAGGTATAATTTATCAACACAGGAACATGGATCATACATCCAAATGAAGCTGGTTCTCGGTGGATCACATCCCTACTTCTCTACATAGTCACTGTTTTTCTCAATAGCAATGTTCCACCTTTGAATGAGAGCACGTATCCCTGCCCCGTAAAATTATGTTGACTATTCTTTGAGCCATTTTAGATTTCACTTTATCAAACACTATTTCATGGGTCCGAAGAGATGATAGTCTGAAGGCGCTAAATCTGGTGAGTATGGAGGATCCGGTAAAGTTGTCCACCCGAATGAGGGGATTTTCTCCCTTGTCCTGATACTTCTGTGTGGTCGAGCATTGTCATGCAGAAGGAGGACATTGGTGTGTTAGGGTCTCAATGTAGGCCTTAGTTTTATAAAAAGAATTCACATAAAATAAAGAAAATGGTATTACTTTTTTACTCATCCTCGTACTTTCTTTACTAGCGAACTCGCTGGTGCCATTATCTTGAGTCCATATATATGTACAAATACCCCCTACCAATTCGTAAATAATCTCGTCATAGTTCTGTGGGGCATTGTGTGCTCGGTGTTTGGTGAGTGAAGAATATCCGTCTTTTGTATCCCACAATTTAAATGTATGAGACTACGGAAATGTAGTTTACGTATAAAACAAAAGAAGAAGACAAAATTGATAGAATAAATAACTTTATATACATTAATTTACAATTGTTATATTCAATTGTTCTTTTAGCGATGTTGCCGACTGTATGTGTCTGTACATAGTTGTGTGTGACAAGTGCGTATGTATTGTCTATATTTGTGCATTTGGATGTGTCAACATTGTAGCAGTTTTGATAAAACAATGTCTGTGATTGAAATTTGTGTCGTATTGAGAAGGAGAGAGAGAAAATATGAAACGAAAAAGATAGACGGACCTGCTGAGTCGTATTTTATGTCTTCGGACAACGTTCTCTCTCTATCATGTCGAGTTAGGGGAGCATCCGCTCCAACTCTGTCGAGTTGGGAAGAGCGTAAGCTCCCACTGTCGCTTTTCAGCTAAATGGGCCTTTTTATAATTGTTTTGTAATTTTCCACGTGATCATTAAGTTAAAATATTCATCAAATATCAGCTGATTTTGTATTGACGTAAATATCGGATGATTTTGTTACCTGTGTCATTCCGATGATGTAGATACTCTCATTGGAATTTAAACCATTGTTTCTATTGTTGCTAAAATATTTCCAAACTAATTTTCATTCGATTCTCTTTTGTTTACATAATTCAAAACTTAACTCATATAATTGTAAAACTAATTATTTAAGAAAACTTAATTATTTTGATTTATTCAATTCCACATGCTGTAAAGATATAGGGGCCAATCCCTATAGTTATGAGCACCCAGTTAGAATCGAACTCAGTATCTGCTAGTCTAATTCGTTAAATATTACACCACGCCAATAATAAAATGAGGGGGAACCTTCGTTTGAATTGAAATATATTTTTCTACGCCACAAAAATGTTTTAATATGGAATCTCTTCAATAACACATTCACGTTTCATCGGTATTGATCTAAAAGGAACATACCTGAAAACAAAAAATAAAAAATAAAAAAACAAACTTCAAACAAAATAACAATACGAACTAAACACAATGTTCTGTCGGTAATGTCCAGCGGCGTATTTGGAGTCCAAAACAGCCTGAGAACATATCTAAACTTATCCACCCATTAACGAAAAATGTGATACAGGAAAGAGCATTGGACTGATACAGCTGAGGTATTGTTCCTTTATGGAAAGAACATATCAGTGACGGAAGAAACCTCAACTAAAAAAAATGAATGGGTAGAGCATTCCCTAGAAAGTAAAATCCTTTCATAAAAGTCTATAAACACTGTAAAATAAGTAATGTCAGATGTATATTTACAATATATATGATAGACAACAATAATAACAATATCACTGCTATGAATAATAATAATAATAATAATAATAATAATAATAATAATAATAATAATATATAACATTATACACACACCTACTTACTAATTTAAACAAATCTTACCATCTATCCCTTCACAAAAAACAACAAAAAAACAAAATGAAATAAAATAAAATAAAAAATAAAAATAAATAAATAAAAATCACACAAACATACCAGTCACACATTCAATTCAAAATATATACAGATACACAGAAAGACAGTTAAATTCAAATTCAAATTAAATATATAGACAGATACACAGAAAGATAGATACTACTTAATAAAAATAGACAAATAGATGGACAGAAAGTTTATAAAAAAAAACAAAAAAAAAACTCACACTTATAAAACTAATGACAAATCCAGTTTCCAAACACACACATATAAAAGACAATTAAAACAGACATACACACATACACACACTCATTCATCTTGACCCATCCCCCCATCATCCAACATTCTGGACCAACACCTGCATCACCATATAAACACTCCCCATCTAGAGAGAAGAAAATCCACTACCCACCCCCAACCACCCCTGCCCCTACTGACAACCTACTGTTTTCACCATTTTGAAAATGTTCTTCATTGAAGCAAGAACATTTTTGAGTCCTGAAGAAGGTCTAAATGACCGAAACGTTGCATCGTCGACAATAAACATCTAGTTTCCATAAAATCCCGTGTTTGTCTACTTTTCTCCACAAAATAAGTAATGTAAAGTTGGCGGATAGCGAGGGAGACTATCCCCTTTTCGCTAGCGCTGGAACAGAGAGATTGTTCTTACTAAGATTTTTAAGTCGTCGAAGTTGCCTAAAGTCATTTCACTAGCGCTAGACCAAGAATATTGTTTTAACGTCTGAGGTGGAACGCCATACCTACCATCAGCTCCTTGCTTTGCCGCACATATCCCTGTGCTACTGATACGCTGAGTTGTCACACGTATTCAAGAGTGTTTAAAACTATTAGGCTCAGTTGGTAGATCGTCTGCCTAGGAATCATAAGGTTCCTGGTTTGATACCGGCCCTCGTCAACTCAGCTTATGAGTAGCACAGGGATCTGTGCGGTAAAGTAATGAGCTGATGGTAGGTGTGTCGCTTCACCTCAGAAACTAAAAAACAATCTCCTTGGTCTAGAGCTAGTGAAAAGGAGATAGACTCCATCGCTGTGTGGTTGATACCGATGTTAGGCCATCCCGACTTTACTTTTTACGTTACTTGCTAGTATAAAGAAGGAGGTCTGTGGAAAGAGGAGGATGACATGCTTGACTCTGGGAAGAGAGTTCGAACTCCAGCCGCGCTATTACGTTAAGTCAATCATATTGCCCTGTTAGCTGTGACAGAAGAACACACCGACAGCACCTATGCAGATGGGTAAAAAAAAAAGGGGCGGCCTAAAGTCGGTATCAGCCAATCAGTGAGGGAGTCTATCCCCTTTTAAATAGCGCTAGACTAAGGAGATTTTTTTTTTTGCATCCTGAGGTGGGGCGCCACACCTACCATCAGCTCCTTACTTTACCGCACAGATCCCTGTGCTACTCACACGCTGAGTTGGCGAGGACCAGAATCGACCTAGGAATCATGTGGTTTCTTGCCAAACGCTCTACCGACTGAGCTAATCCAGCCCTTCTGCAGATGGGTACCTCCCACCCCCAATGGAGCCACTTGTTGGCCGTGGCTTGCTTAAGGACGGAATCCTGGTGGCTAAGCATTCATTGTCATGTAACACTCCACTTTTGTCCTTACTTAGGCTAAACGGGCGATTAATCGGCTGGGCATATCAATCATTAGCACCTATATGATTGTCCCAGTCCTATTGTACTAATGACAACCCCCAATCCTTTTTATCCTATATGCGCAAGAAGGAAGCGCGTGTTGTAATGGTTAAAGTCATGGGAAATGGACTCGACACCCCGATGTGGTAATTGCATTTCCCTTAGCGCTAATACCCTTGGGAAAGGTATGAATCCTGCTCTCCCTCTTGCTATGGATAAATAGTAGGGCCGACTGGGCTCTTTAATCTTGGTTAGGCAACCGGTCTAGGAGAAGGAAAACACTGAATTCAAACCTGTTGGAATCCGTTTAAAAAATTGACCTTGTGTCACATCCTGCTCCTGTAGAGAGGTTGGTATATATATATATATATATATATATATATATATATATATATATGCGCTAGAAGGCGGTGGCTGAGGGTCTTAGTGTTCTGGGTATGATGTTAAATTGCATAAAGATGAGGATCCAGATTTAGAGATATGGGGAGTGTGGAGTACCCTATCATCACTATTATACCCCGGCCCATCCTTACCCGGCGGGGTTGTACCTGTTATGGTCTCATCTATGAGTTAAATAGAAGAAAATGAGTCCCAAAAATGTGTTTAAAAATTGAATTTAAAAAATTGTATACCCATCAAGAAAAAAGATAAGAAAACGTCTTTGGCATAAAATAACCCAGAAAAGGTTGACATGCCGTAAAATCCAACCGACTATCCACGTGTACCAACACGCTATCCGCAAATTGTACTTTTTACAACCCACGTACCTAAATTCAGCACTCAACGACTACCAGCTGGTGTGAAGCTGTAAATACCAGAGTTCATAAAAATACACACAATAGCGAATGTTATCTTCGTAGATAAAAGGAAAAAAGTGATAAATTACATTACAATTTAAATACACAAGAACGACTGAAAATCCTGTTAAAAACTTAAACGATAGCGTGGGCACAGTAACTCACTACGAACTGCGCAATGAAACTGTGTTTAGTAACATAAACAAGTAGCACAAGCACAAATAAGATCTTAGTCAAAAGCATTAAAAATACAATATAAGTGTTGCATAATGTATAGGCATAGCCTTTCATTTTTAGCAAGTAGTGTAGGTTAATTTAAATTGACCGTAAAATAGTGGAAAAATAAATACAGTAATGTTGCAAATCGACTATCAGAGTTAGCAAAAATTACGTAGAATATGAAAGTAACTCGAATATGAAAGCATTAAAAATACAATATAAGTGTTGCATAATGTATAGGCATAGCCTGTCATTTTTAGCAAGTAGTGTAGGTTAATTTGAATTAACAGTAAAATAGTGGAATATGAAAGCATTAAAAATACAATATAAGTGTTGCATAATGTATAAACATAGCCTCTCATTTTTAGCAAGTAGTGTAGGTTAATTTGAATTAACCGTAAAATAGTGGGAAAATAAATATGGAGAGTTAGCAAAAATTACGTGGAATATGAAAGTAACTCGAATATGAAAGTAACTATAATTATAGCTAAAAAAGACATCGTCTTGCTCTACTCGTATTTTCTCAAACATTATTTGTGAAAATGCATTTAAAAATAAAGATGAAAAACATTCTTTCGAAGTAGGTAACTATGGCACAGTCTAATGTCAATCAAAAGGATTCGACGTTGAATCTTAAACTGAAAAAAACTATATCCGCCCCTTTGCCTGTCATGAAATGCTTGTGGTCGGGAAGGATTTTCATATACGAAGCCGATATCTATGAAATCTTGATGCCTTAGCCTAAAAAAAAAATATTCAGATATAAACGTTGAGCTGGCAAAATTATTGAAGCAATTAAATATTTATCCAACATGTTTGCCACGAGTATATAGTCGTGGCGAACATGTTGGATAAATACTTAACAAGGTTGAGTGTATAGGGCATACATCGAGGATCAAACCCTTTATTCAGTAGTAATGGGTCTGTAAGTCCTGCCTTGCGATTCGTTATTCAGCAAAAATTATAACTAATAACTCAAAGGAGAAGTCATTCAGCATTAAAATCCTGTGTACTCATTAAACAGGATAAAATTTAGTGTTTGATTCTTACTGTTTAAGTGATATAATTCTATCAAAAATCAATCGAAACGCTATAGGTACAAAAAGTAATTCTTATAATTTGACCTTCCGCTTTATTGGGGCCATACTCTGCCATTAATCCTCCTGAACAGCTATTCAACCCAATACGTCTTACCCGTGGTAACCGGGCTGGGAAAATACTTACCCTGCCTTTACATTTCGATAAATCTTGGTTGTAAGCCTATTCTATCAAGTATATTATTATAGCTAGCATGTTTAAATATCACAAAGATTCCATAGGTGAAATTGAAATTTAATGTTGTTTTTTCTTAAATCATTTCTGTCTTTTTTGTACTTTTTGTAAAACAATTTTTGGAAGAACAAAATAATCTCAATCAAAAAATGATTAAAGTAAATAATAAAAAAATGTAATTCGAAAAATGTTAATTCTCTAAAATGCTTAGCTTTTAAATGTAAGGACATTTTTTTTAGTTATACTAGCAAATATATGCACCCTCCGGGTGCAAGTATTTAAGTTTTAATGCAATAATATATTGTATTAAATTAGAAAGGCTAATGAAACTAAATAAGAATGCAGATAAAAAGTTTTGAAACAGAGGGAGCATAATCGAAAAATAGAACAACTGAAACTTACTCTTCCATCAATCTCGTCTTTCATTGTTATTTTTTCTAATTTAAGTATTTAGTTAAAAGAGGAAGTAAAAATAAAATGACAGTTATTTGTTCTTGTTAATGGATTTCTTTTAAGATTCATTGAAGAGATGTTTACTTATATTCATTAAAATAAAACCAAACAATTAGAAATCAATAATACTAAGCACATATTTATTAAAATCACATTTTTAATATCAATATGCAAATTAGCCTTCCTGTTCACACTGTAAACCGCTATTTTGTTGTATATATAAATACAATTGTATGTTATTAATGTGTAGATATGATCAACAGTATTAATAATGTTTAACAATTTTATTAATAATTGATGTTTAAATAAAAATAAAACCATGAAGAATGTAGCGTAAATAACTAAGGGGATTGTGACTTGAGTAGTAATAGAGTTTCGGCTACAGACAGAAAAACACACAATCTCCATTATAATAAGATATATGAATATGGAGACTAAGAACCAAATATATTCATGTTTAGCACTAGCTAATTTGAAAAAAATGGACCCACGTTTTAGATATGCTAATTCAACATTCCAACAGTCTCTTTGAATTCAGTACTAATTGTAAGAAAAAAAAAAGCTTCATTTTTTTGGTAACTAAAAAAATCATCATCTTTCAGACCAATTTGTACCTTTTATTTGAAGTACTATTCTAAATATAACCCCCTCACAAAAAAACAAAAGCAAAACGGAATGACAAAAAAAAATTATATTTTTAATTTCTTTTGTCCCATTTTTATGGGGTAAAAAAGAAAATAAATAATTTAATACATTTTCTTACATTGAAACTAAAAATGAAAAATAAAATTGGTTCAAACCAATTACGAGTAAAAGTTTTGATATTTTAAATGTAGGTATTTAGCTAATCCATTCGCCACGGCTGGAATGTGAAAGAAAGTCGCAAATATAATGCGTCCACTGAGGATCGACCTCGCTATTCAGTAGTAATGCATTTGTGAGAATAGCTTGCTAACGATTACACTATGATGGGACGCCCTTATTCCTTGCACAAACTGGGGAATCAAGGAAGGAGCAAATTCATTATTCAGCAGAAATGAATCGGCGAGACTAATTTGCTAAATATTAAACCTCGATAGTGTGCTCTTTTCAAACCTGTTCATCAAGTGTAGGATGTGACACGAGGTTACAAATAAGGTGGCATACAGCGAAAATAAAAAATAACCATTGTACCACAATGGGATACCATCATTATTTACCCAAATCATTCGCTATGGGTAGGATGTTACATAAGGTTGCAGGTATGGATCATACGGTGTGGATTGAACTCATGTAGTAGTAATAAATCTGTGAGACTAGCTTGCTGACTGTTACACTGAAATGGGATACATTCCTTATTTACCCGTATCGTTCACCATAGGTAGGATTTGACAAAAGTTCGCAAGTGTGAATAAGAGTATTTACGGCTTCGAAGGAGTTCTTATTTCTCCGTAGTTGTAGGCAAATTGTCGGACAAAGAAGGAACAAACACGGAAGTAAATGTAATCACTTGTATTAACAAAAAATTACACATATTTGTTGCAAATTCAATGGTATTTGCTTATCTGTGGAGGAATTTCTTGTAGTACTGGTGATAACACGGTTTTCTTCTCGTCGGTGAGAAATGTAGATAAGACGCTTCGTCTCGGTATTTGTTCTTCCTTTAGTCAGTGTGCAGTCGTACCGCCCTTTATGCAGTATGCTGATACAATGCCTTAGATGGAATCTGGTTGTAAGGTTCTGAGATAAGTGGGCCCTGTTTTGGGGCTTGGTAATGAGAGCTTGGTGTCTTATGTCTCTTCTCCAGTACTGCTTTGCGAATAGTAAGCCATGTTTTGGGCTAAGTGAGAGAACGTTTATTTTTACATCTCTCGTTGGTAACGGCTCTCAGATAAGTGGCCCCGTTTTGGGCTAAGTGAGAAAACGTCAGTTTTTACGTCTCTCCTCCAGTAACGGTTCCCTGATAAGTGAAGTTTTGGTATTTGGCGCCAACATACGATGTTGGCATTCACCATCTGGCGGCAGAGGGAGATAATTAGCAATGGAATTTCCAATACCAGCGAGGATCAAACTCGCAAGTTAGCAGTAATAGATCTTATCTTAGGAGTCAAGTTATATTTCAGAAATTGTCATTGTGTAATAAAATCTGAAATATAATTTAACATTTTTTTAAATCCAGTACTAATTGTACGAAAAAAGCTAACTCGGAAATCTTTCCGACCAATTGGTACCTTTATTAGAATTACTATTCTAAATGAGCCAAAAGAAAAAAAAAAGGAATGACAAAAAAAATGTTTATTTTTAATTCTTATTTATTGTTACATTTTTATGGAGAAAAAAAGAAAATAAATTAAACTAATACATTTTTTAACATTGTAACTAAAAAAATGGTTCAAACCACTTCCGAGTCTAGGGCAATTTTTAAAAAAATATTTTGAATTTAGGTATTTACATAACCCGTTTGCCACGAGTAGAATGTGACACAAAGTCGCAAGTATAAAGCATCCTCTGAGGATCGAACTCCTTTCTTTTTTCTTTATGTTATGAATGAAATGGGCGAATAACTGTAATTTCTTTTTTTTTTAATATCTATTGAGAACGAATATTTGAACCCCTGCCTTGTATATGTATCCAATATTGTCTGTTTATCTTCCGGTGAATATTGCAACAATGTAGCCCTGTTGAATTCAAAATAAAAGCGGTCACATAGAAAAATGCATATACTTAGCTTAGCTTTTATTTTATTTTTTTAAATTTTTTTATTTTTTCTCTAATTTTTTAATTTTTTATTCTTTTTTCAGTTGTAAAAAATAAAATGTATTAATTTAATTAGATGGACCTGTAAATAAGTAATTATATATTAGGAGGATTGAAGGAAAATTTAAGAAAAAAAAAAAAAAAAAAAAGAAAAAAAAAAAATATATATATATATATATATATATATATATATATACGCAATAAATAACTAATATGAAATCTCACATAGTTTTCCAACTATTTGACTTTCATGAATACCAATCCTTAGATAGTCATTCAAATGGAGCAAATAAGGAAGTAATTATTTTCCCGCTCTGATATCGTCTACTATATATTTGACTGGTTGTCACGTGATGTACACTGTTATGTTGAATGTACATGTTAACACGCTTGTCACCTATTAGAATAAGTCACGTGATTAAAACTAGTCATGCATTTCATTTTGTGTTCTTCTTTTTAGACTTGAATTATTCAAAAAGAGTGTCACATGATTAAAACCAGTGAGGCGGTAAAATTGAAAGGAGAAATTTGAATTCGTGTCTACATGTTGATAACAACTCTGATAGTTTATTCAAAAAGTTACATTGTTCAAGAATCCAATTATACACAATTTATCTGCGAAAAAAATTGTAAACGATTTTGACCAGTAATTGTATCAGTCCTTTTTGTCTATTAGATTTTATGTTATATTTCCTTTTTATGTTTTTTTAATTGTTACCATTGGTTTCCAAGCAGCATGTTAACCACATTTATTCAAAACAACGCCCCTGTTAAAAATGCTGTGAATAACAATTCATTTATATATTTATGTATTTTTGTAAGCCTAATCTTCGTATTTCTCCACGTTATCGTGAAAATAGTGGAAATATAAATGAATTGACATTCACTGTATTTCTTAACAGGTGCGTTATCTTGAAGATGAGTGGCTAGCATGCTGCTTTGAAACCAATGTTAACAATTGCACCTTAAATGTATTGTACACTATAATAAATAAATACAGCTCTTACACCCGTAGTCGAGCTATTTATTTTTAATTCTACAATACTAAAAAATGACTAAAAAAAAATGACGCACGCAAAGATTAAGAGAAAAATAACGTAGCGTTCAACCGTTATTATCCGATAAATATATTCAATTTTAACTGAGGAATTACACCAATTTGGTCAATGTAGAGTGGGGTCCTAAGGAGATCATTTTTTGATTGAAATCATGGTAGACCCTTTATTTTCCATCTAACAATAATATTAATAGTATTATATATATATATATATATATATATATATATATATATATATAGTATGAACAAAAAGTAATAAGACAAACAGGAATATTTCTTATATATATATATATGTTATTTATTCTCAACTAATTTCGAACTTAGGTCATCGTCAGGAGAACATTTCTTATTTGAAGAAATTGTTTTTAGATTTTTTGAAAGGGAGCATTATGGAAGAACTATAAAAAGTATAGTATTAGAGTATTTTTGAGGGTTTGACATGCTATTAAAATGCGGGTAGAAGAGTGTGTTAGTAGTAGCATGTCCATTTGTTCCGTGAAAAACCTCTTTCAGGTGGGTTATTTTTTGAATGCTCTTATATATGTGTGGGATGGTTCTTGGGAGTTGTGTATATGCCCATATATGTATACATATAAATGTATGTGTGTGCATACATATATGTGTGTGAATGTATATATATATATATGACCTGTTGACCTCTTAAGTGACACGTGCAGAACGAAGCGTCTTGAGAATAAGCAAGATGGAAGCTACATAAGAATGCTGCATGCAGTCTTGAACAAGTCGTGGAAGCAGCACCCCACAAGGAGGCAGCTGTACGGTCACTTGCCGCCCCCCCCGTCTCACAAACTATCCGAGTGAGACGGACAAGGCATGCAGGATACTGATGGAGAAGCAAGGACGAGCTCATAAGTGACGTTCTCCTGTGGAAGCCAACACACGGACATGCTAGTGTGGGCCGTCCATCAACGACCTACATTGACCAGCTATGCAAAGATGCTGGTTGCTGCGCAGAGGGCCTAATGTTGGTGTCAGCCAGACAGTCAGGGAGTCCATCCCCTTTTCACTAGCGCTAGACCAAGGAGATTATTTAGCAGCTGGGCTGGAGTGCCACACCTACCATCAGCTCCTCGATATTAAAAAAATAGTTATTTATTGGTTACTTGATTCCTACATCCTTTTATTTAAATAAACATAAAATATTTTGTAAATAAAAGCTATTTTCATTTAAATAAACATCTCTGCATTTCTCTTCTGATTAAATAAAAACTATTTTGATATAAAATGTGTCTTTACTATAAAAACGTGTCTTTCGTTTCAAGTTTTTAAAACTTAAAAAAAAATCCTATTGAATTAACAACAACAACATGAAGTAACTTTTTTTTAATTAAAAGCGAAAACTATTTTAGTATAAAAACGTTCTTTTGGGTTATAAATATACGTGAACAAACTTTTAAAAAATCTTACAGTGAAATTCTAATGAAAAAAAGAAATCGTCTGTTGTTTGTAAATAAACAATTGGGAGTTTACAATGAAAAGCAAAAGGTGTTCATTTCAAAACAGCTCCCAGCTGGGGTGCTTATTGGTTACTTGGTCCCTTTTCTTTAAGGAAAACAACATAAAAATATAAGTATTATCTGCGTTATTCAGACTATTGTCCCCATCTTCATTGTTATTTGTACAACGTTTCGGCCGATATTTCATCCGGCCTTCTTCAGGTATTTCTTGTCGGACTCGGGAACCTTCTAGGACTAAATAAAGGATTAGGTTCAAAGTTGCATGATGGCTCCCGATTACGACAAGAAAGTTCTCGATTTCGAAAAGAAGGTTCCCGAGTCCGAGAAGGTTCCCGAGTCCGAGAAGAAATACCTGAAGAAGGTCGGAGGGCATATCGGCCGAAACGTTGTACAAATAACAATGAAGATGGGGAGAATAGTCCGAATAACGCAGATTATACTAATCATCAAGCCTCATCTCAAACATTCGGAGAAATAATAAAAATATAATTCTTTCGAAGGATAGAATTTGATTAAATAATAGCATTGGAAATATTCTTATTCGACAATAAGACAGTAAAAGAAGAAGAAAAAAAAATTTAAGCATTTTTGTACAAATGAGGAGACAGAAATAAAAAAAGAAAAAAGAAAAGAAAAGATATTAGAATGAATGAACAAAATATAAGAATACATTTATTTTTTCTTTTGTTTTAATGAGAACAACATAAAATATAAAATTAGCTATTTCAGACGAATATAATAAAAAGAATACAAAGGGACAGTTTTAATTCTGCCAAAAAGAATGAAATAGAAAATAAAAATGAGGAAAGAAAGAAAAAGAATAAAGAAATGAGAATGAATGAATGAACAAAACATATAAAAAAACTTCTTTCTGTATTTTTATTACAGAAAAACATGAAATATGAAATTAGCCATTTTAGAATAATATGATAAAAGAAGAAAAAGATAATTTTAAACAATGAAAGAGAAAAGAGAAATGAACAAAAAAGAAGAAGAAGAAGAAAAACAAAGGAAAAAGAAAGAAAACTGACAATGAATGAATGGACCATTTTATCTTTAGGCACCCCTTTTTGATCTCGATTAAGAAAGGACATGTTTTTCATTTACACCGTCAATATCCGGTTGTTTGTTAGGGGTTATGTTTAGGGGTTAGGGTTAGGGTTAGTGTTAGATGTTAGTTTTAAAATTTTAAAAATCTAAAAATTCTCTGTTAAAACAACCGGAGATCAAAAAGAGGTGCCTAAATGTCATATGGTCCGAATGGATGAACAAAACATACAAATGTCCTGGGAATGACGTTAAACTCTATCTGATGGTGAGGTTCCAGTTTTGGAGGTTTGGGGAATGTGGAGGACCCCTTCATCACCATTGCTCCCTTGTCCACTCTGACCCGGAGTGGTAGTACCTGTTAGGATCCCATCTATGGGTTAAATAGAAAACATGAGTTTATAACAAAATTGTATTATCCATTAAAAATGAAATTATTTCAAAACTTTGTTAGCATTAAACATTTTTTTTACCAATAGAAGTATTCGGCATAAAATAACCCAAGGGGTTGACATGCCGTAAAACCCAACCAACCAAAACATACAAATAGTCTTATTTTATCTTCAATTTTTTAAAGGAAAACAACAAGATAAAATAAAAGTCTTACGATGGACAAAACATGAATTAAAAATAATGTTAGTGTTGTAGGTGACTCACCTATGACCAGAACAATGGACTTGCACAAAGGGTATATTTAGTAGAGCAAAGCTGCTCAAGTGGGAAGTAGCAAGTGCATGTATTCGTGTACGCTGGTACCAAGGAAAACCCTCCTCATTTTGTACATTGGTTGAATACATCTGTTCTTTACTTTTATCTCCGTGTTGAGTATTTATTTACTGACACATAAACAGGTCTTTTAGGAAGCAGTTTAAGAAATCCGGATATTTCGGAATTGTAACAAGAGAATATATTTCTTTTTTGTTTTAATTTCTTTCTCCTTTTATCGCCATTTTAAATTACATAACCGCGAGATAGGATTTAGATATTCAGAAAATACACAGCAATAAATGGGGGAAATGAAGGACATTCTGACAAGTTATGCTCCTTTCGCTTATCTTGTATACTAGTCTCAGCAATTCAAATGAATAATAGTTGATCAAATGCCTTACGTCAGGCCTTACTCTCTTCATTTTTTTTATTCATTCCCATGAAATGTTTATTTGTTTGCTTGGTTTGTTTTACGGCATACCAACCTCAGTGGGTCATTTAGTACCGACAAAGTTTTGAAATAAATTAATTCTTAATGGATACTCATTTTTTTATGAGTACATTTTTCTAGTCAACCCGTAGATGGAACCCTAACAGATACTACCACTCCGGCTCAGAGTGGACCTGAGAGCAATGGTGATGAAGGGGTGATTCACATTCCCCAAACCTCCATAACTGGAACCTCACCATCAGACAGAGTTTAACGTCATTCCCAGAACATGAAGATCCTCAACCACCGCCTTCTAGTACCCATATTATAAGAAGGGTTGAGGGTTGCTACAATGGCAATAGGAACCACTTGGATGGCATTCGGTTCTATACATACAAATATGGATGAGTTGGTTGTTAGGGTTTTACGGCATGTCAACCCTTGAGTTATTTATTCTGAACACGTTTTTGTTTCATTCATTCTTGTTCGCTATTCAATTTTGTTTTCAAATATAAACTGGTTTAAATTCAGAGATTTCCTTCTCCAAGACTGGCAGCTAAGCAAGGAAGAAAAATAAACCCTTCATTTTTGTGGTCGACTAATATATATATATATATATATATATATATATATATGGTCATGGTGTGGGTTTGGATTTTTCGTGTCAACCGTTTTTCCCTTTTCATATTCATATAGCTGTGCTCTGATGGAGACAAAATATGTATACAATGCCTTCTATTATTGCTTTATTTTAATTTTTAAGGCGCGTGGTCTAGTGGTTAGAGTCGTGGGAAATAGACTCGTTGACCCGAGTTCAATTCCTAGACGAGGCTGTTTGCATTTCACATGGTGCTCATACCCTTGGGAAAGGTATAAATCCAATTCTCCCTCCAGCTATGGGTGAATAGCAGGGCATACTGGACTCTTTAACCATGGCTAGATAAACAGTCTGGGAGAAGGAAAACTCTGAATTCAAGCCTGTTAAACTCCGCTTAAAAAATTGATTCGGTGTCGCATCCTGCTTGTGCGGCGGGGTTGGTAAATATATATTTTAAGATAATTATAATTATAATTAAGTATATAAGACGCACGGGCATATAAGACGCACCCCCATTTCAGCAGGCCAAATTCAGGGAAAAAAAATTGTGTATTTAAGCATATATTGTTGAAAACAGTCTAGCTGTACATTACATAAGCAATACCAGCAATAAAATAAGGATACATAGAGTTTATGGTAAGTAAAACTACTGAGCGTAAGTTGGGTTAGTGAGCATAATAGAGTAGATTAGCCTAAGACTACGGGAGATCTCAAACTTCACCTACGATGTATAAAAAGCAGGGCAATTTTTTGAGCCAAAATTTTGGAGAAAGGTGAGTCCTATATGCCATCAAATACGGTAGATTGCATTGAATTAAGATTTTCTCGTCGAAACACCCGTGTCAGCACGTATTAAATTACATTTCTTCCATTTAAATATATGTGTTTTTCCTTCATCTTTCTCAATAGAACATAGCCAAGGATATTCATCAGAGTTTATCAGGTTTGAATTCGGAGTTTTTCTTCTCCAAGACTGGCTGCTTAACAAAGGTTAAAGAACCCAGGCTGCTCTACTATTTACCCACAGCTGGAGAGAGGATAGTTGTATTTATGACTTTCCCGCCATTGAAAGCTGAATTTATCTTAAGACGAGCAGGATGTTACAATTTCTTGAGGGGAGTTTAAAAGGTTTGAATTCAGAGATTTCCTTCTTTTAGACTTGTTGTTTAATCTAGGTTAAAGAGCGCAGTCTGCTCTACTATGATGGAGGGGGTTTATTTGATCATATCGCTATGTAAAATGCAAACAGATGTCTCTATTCTTAAGCTGAGTTCAACTGGTTTGAATTCAGAATGTTCCTTCTGTTAGATCGGGTTCTGTTACTGTTATGGTAATTTACCACGCACGCATGAATTCTTCCAACTAGAAATCGAAGCAGTTTCTGCACTTAAGCAAGAGTTAATATTTCAGCGGATAGCCGATAAGACAGCCTAGCGTTGTAACGGTGTCATTTGTATATGTTTGTACTACTGTTCCTTGTTAATATATTTGTTTAAATCATTTTCTCTCCTGTGTCTTTATTCCGGCCCTTAACCAGGACACAACAGTTACCTAGGTTAAATAGCCAGTTGGAGACTTTTCTTAGCAAGTATTCAAAATAAATCCTGCACTATTTTTTGTCGTCAACCATTCAACATAGACAATATAGTTGAGCCAGAGGCGCCAACAGAATTGGTAATTACATCACGTCAATCCGACGGTGGAATTGAAAAGCTGAATTTATCTTTACACGATTTTGATATGCATCTGGAATATAATGAACACAATTGCACAATCGAAGTGACTGGATCTCGACAGAGGACCATCATTGACTGCACGCTGTTTTTTATCGTGAAAAATTGAGAACATATTGCCTTCTGCATATGCAAATATAATTGCTTGTCGTGGTGTTTATATCATCGATTAATAAAATTAAACTTAATTACATTTGCATTCTGTTCTTTGGTTCTTGATAACATAAAAATGACTTTCCATAAAAAATGACATTGTCGATTGTAGTTTGTTTGCTTGTTTTACAGCATATCAACCCCGGTGGCTTATTTAATGCCGACAAAGTTTTGAAATAAATTAATTCTTAATGGATACTCAATTTTTCAATGTCTTCGGTATAAAATAACCAATAATGGTTAACATGCCGTAAAATCCAACAAACCAAACTAAACCAAAACTGCATCTTGTAGTGAAGTTCTGGAACTCTGGGGAATGTGGAGTACCATTTAAGGCTATTACTTACATTTCCATCCGGACCCCGAATGGCAATACCTGTTAACCCATCTATGGGTTAAAATATTTTTAAAAATGATCATTATAAACGTGTTAAAAAAATTGACTTTGAAGAAAAAAATTGAATACCTAACAAGAATGAATAACCCAGGCATCTCTATGATTGTCCCGACCCTATTGCCCTTATGGCAAATCCACACCCCTTTTATCATATATGGGCTAGAAGGCAATGGCTGAGGGTCTTAGTGTTCTGGGTATGACGTTAAATTGCATCTAATGGTTAAGTTCTAATTTGGAGCTTTGCGGAGTGCGGAGTAATAAATTTAAAGACAATTTGATGTGCATAGGTTTTTACTTTTCGTACAAACAATTTCCGTACTTGCCGGCATATAGGACGCACTTTTTTTTCCAAAATTTTGGCTAAAAAAATTGCCCTGCGTCTTATACATCCTAGGTAACGTTTGAAACCTCCCGTAAACCCAGGCTAATCTTGTCTATGATGCTCACTAACCCAGCTTACGCTCCGTACTTTTACCTACCCTAAACTCCATGCATCCTTATTTTATTGCTGGTATTGTTTTTTATACAGCTATGTTTCTGCTTGTGTAATGCACAGCTAGACTGTTCTCAACAATATATGCTTAAATACACTAAACACTTTTATTCATGAATCTGACCTGCTGAAATGGGGGTGCGTCTTATATGCCCGTGCGTCTTATATGCCGTCAAATACGGTATTTCTTTTTTATGGGAGACTTTAACTGGGTAAATAGTAGAGTAGCCTGGGTTCTTTAACCTTTGTTAAGCAGCCAGTCTTGGAGAAGAAAAACTTGGCCATGCTCTATTGAGAAAGATGAAGGAAAAACACATATATTTAAATGGAATAAATGTAATTTAATACGTGCTGACACGCGTTTTTCGACCATAAAATCTTAACTCAATGCAATCTACCGTATTTGACGGCATATAGGACTAACTTCTCCCAAATTTTGGCTAAAAAAATTGCCCTGCTTTTTATACATCGTAGATGAAGTTTGAGACCTCCCGTAGGCCTCGGCTAATCTTCTCTATGATGCTCACTAACCCAGTTTACGCTCAGTACTTTTACCTACCATAAATTCTATGTATCCTTATTTCATTGCTGGTATTGCTTATGTAATGTACAGCTAGACTGTTTTCAACAATATATGCTTAAATACACTAAAAAACATTTTTCCTGAATCTGACCTGCTGAAATGGGGGTGCGTCTTATATGTCCGTGCGTCTTATGCCCTCAAATACGGTATTTCTTTTTTTATGGGAGACTTTAACTGGGTTTCACATTTAATTTCGATTATTCCAAAATTTATTATAAAATGTCCAAGTTACAAAAATAGTCATCGTACAAAAACAAAATCATCACCAAATGAGGTCTTCGGCATAAAATAACCCAAGGGTTGGCATGCCGTAAAATCCAACCAAACAACCAACCGATATAGTATATTTTTTTACTTTTTATCTTTGTCTCTGTCTTAATTTTTGGTTTCCTTTCTCTTGTCATCGGTTTCTCATTGTTGCCATTATGAACACAACTAAACTCGAGCAACCACCACGGGAATATCCCCCCACCGACTACAGTCGCTCTCGGCATCGGCTCATTAAACCGGCTTCTTTTTCTCGTTTTCCATGAGATTGGTTACATGCCCATCCTCTAATCCGTAATTATCAGAATTAGCCTAAGTGGAAACATACTTTCCGTATGAGGGGATTAAGATCGCTGCCGCTGCTTATCGTCAACTAATTACGCATGCAGGCTGGCCGCCGATTCTCCTGTCGGCCATATTGGAAAACTATGAGCTTAGTTTTAAGTCAATTAGCGCTCGCCTAATCTTCGGTTTCATTAAGCGAGAAACAGGGACTGGCTGATAAGTCGACTCTCACAAGAGAGTCTGAATGCCGTAAATGGTTCTGTTTATTTGTTCCGCTTTACCATAACAACGGCGGCTAACGCCACGAGATAGACAGATTAGCAGTCAAACCTGTTTGAAGGCCCCGTCTTGTCGATGGATCTTAGAGTACGCCGTCTTTACCCCCCAAGAGAGGGGGTAATGAGCACCCCGTAAAGGGGTATCTTGGTTGACTGATTGATTGATATTAACAGTACGTATTTACCCAACCCCTCCGCATGAGTAAGATGCGACACAAGACCAATTTTTAGCAGTTTGAATCAATAATATTCCTTCCCCTATACTGGTTGCCATACCAAGGTTAAATAGCTCAGTCTGCCCTACTAGTTAACCATGTCCTGAATATCACGTAAATCTATCTGATGGTGAGGTTCCAGTTCTGGTAGTGTGGGAAATGTGGAGCACCCTTTCATCACTATTGCTCCTAGGTTCCCTCTAGCCTGGAGTGGCGGTACCTGTAAGGGTCATATCTATGGGTTAATTAGAAACTAGTGTGTTTTTAAAAGTGAGTATCCATCCAAATATGCTCTTTTTATGGCGCTATACAATTCTTGTTGGTTCCCTGTATCAGCAAATCCTTGAATTACCCTGCCACCATTCATTTTGTATTGATCTTGTCATGCGTTGAACTTTAGACCTAGCATCTGCAAAGGTCGCTCGTGTCGAGGTGTTTGGGCTGTTAATAACAGCTTGGTCAGCCTTCTTCTTGTCTTCCATTAATTGATGAATGGATGCTGCCTGTTCGTCAAGCCAGTCTCGGTGTTTCCATATTAAGGCAACGCTGAAGAAATGTAACATCACACCTTCAAGCGTGGAATATCTGGCCTCCAACAGACGGGGTTGGCAAGACGCCTGCCGTACAGGAGCTAAGCAGCTCAATAATGAGATAAACAGGACTGCAGACTGGCGACGCCTACGTTGTTGTGAATCCAACCAAATGTAGATTGGAATTTACCTTGCAATGTGTGTGACCACATTTTCAAGTCCAAAATTCGACTAATGAGCCATGCAAAAAACCTTCTATAGTATCTACATCCAGCTCGCCATGACTCCCAGGCCCACCCTTATTCGAAGTGGTAGTACCTGGAACATAAATGTTGTAATGTTTTCCGGAGGTGAGTCACAATTCCGTAGATTTTGCTGATATCGTGAAGGTGACGAACCACATTGAAATGTGAGATCTCGAGCTCGTCTGATATTCTCTGATTCTAAAATGGTATGCTATATTGGGCTACGGGCTCTAGAAATAAAGTTAAAAAAAATGTAACACACTGGTATTTGCCGGAACCTGTATATTCTTATTCATCGACATCGGTGTTCAATCTGGCAGTATGCCAACAAATCTGAAACGCGTTGTCAGTTGAATCCACACACCTATCGGCTACACACGACTCTCCGCTAGGTGGCGCTGTAATGCATTCAGTTCTTTATTGGTCAGATTTCAGCCGCAAACTCTTTTTATCCAAAAAAACATGACACCGATGCGTGTCGTCCTGACCTACACGTTATCTTAATCACAAACAACGTTTCGACCGATCTACCTTCCGGCCATCGTCAGGTGGCTGTTGTATTCGATAAAGTTTTCAATTCTCGGATGTTCCTATGGGACATCTCGTATTACTCAATTTCTTAATGCGTTCCTGCGTTGATGATATTTTTTCCCGCTTCTTTTTCCCGCTTTATTTACGGCCTTTTTTTTATTCTCTCCATCTTTCTCTTTCTTTCAAAGCCGTTCTTATCTTATCCTTTCAAGCAACATTATTGTCATCTTGGATTAAATCCCAAAAAAACCTAACCCCCTACCCGCGAGTCACTCTCATTACGATTTTCTCTAACTTAAAAGGGTTACTTTTCCACCTCCTCTTTTATTATCAACATCGTTGTCTCCTCTCCCTTCGCCTCATATCATCCAAACATAATATCATCATCACCCCCATTGCTTCTAAAAAAAAACTTATTTTCCTCTTTCCATCTTCATCTCCATGACGTTTATTTTGTCTGTTTAACAATCCTCTTCCTATTCATTTCTACATCACCTCTTCCTCGTACACAATCACCCATAAATAACTATCCTTGTGCCAGAAAAATATTGTAGATACAGTATCACACATAAATGAGTGGAGTGGTAGTACCTGTTAGGGTCCCATCTATGGGTTAAATACGAGGGTGAGTAAAAAAGTAATGCCATTTTGTTTAGGAGAGGTATAATTACCGACACAGGAACATGTATCATACATCAAAATGAAGCTGGTCCTCTGTGGATCACATCCCTACTTCTCTACATAGGTGAGTAAAAAGGTAATGCCATTTTGTTTAGGACGGGTATAATTACCAACCTAGGAACATATATCATATATTAAAATGAAGCTAGTCCTCTGTGGATCACATCCCTACTTCTCTACATAGGTGAGTAAAAAGGTAATGCCATTTTGTTTAGGACGGGTATAATTACCAACCTAGGAACATATATCATACATTAAAATGAAGCTGGTCCTCTGTGGATCACATCCCTACTTCTCTACATAGGCGAGTAAAAAAGTAATGCCATTTTGTTTAGGACAGGTATAATTACCAACATAGGAACATGTATCATACATCAAAATGAAGCTGGCCCTCTGTGGATCACATCCCTACTTCTCTACATAGGCGAGTAAAAAAGTAATGCCATTTTGTTTAGGACAGGTATAATTACCAACACAGGAACATGTATCCTACATCAAAATGAAGCTGGTCCTCGGTGGATCACATCCCTACTTCTGTACATAGGTGAGTAAAAATGTAATGCCATTTTGTTTAGGACAGGTATAATTACCAACACAGGAACATGTATCCTATATAGAAATTAAGCTAATTCTCTGTGGATCACATCCCTACTTCTCTACATAGTCACGATTTCTCTCAATAGCAATGTTCCTCCTTCGAATGAAAGCATGAATCCCTGCCCCGTAAAATTCTGTTGACTGTTCTTTGAGCCACTTCTTCACTACAGATTTCACTTCCACGTCACTAGAATAATATTTGCTTCTCAACCCCACTTTCATGGGGGCGAAGAGATGATAGTCTGAAGGCAATAAATCTGGTGACTATGGAGTATGTAGTAAAGTTGAACACCCGAATGAGGCGACTTTCTCCCTTGCCTTGATGCTTGTGTGTGATCGAGCATTGTCATGCAGAGGGAGGACATTGTCGATTGGCAAGTTGGGTCTTACACGTCGGATTCTTGCTCTGAGCCTCGTTATGAGTCTAAAAACTTGAAAAGTATGAAAAAAAAAGTTCACATAAAATAAAGAAAATGGCAATTATTTTTTTACTCACCCTCATACTATCTTGCCGGACTAACTGTAATATAACAGTGGTAATGTCGTATAGTATATAAATAGTGAGAATGGAATCGTCTGTTTTTCCTATAACTAATTGTTGGAATTTTTATATATAAGGCATGAGGCAAATGGTCACTTCTATTTATAGACTCGCCTATGGGCACATGACCTGGAAGAGATTCCTATTGTCCAATCACTGGCAGTGCTGCTGCTGCTGATGTTGTTGTATTTATAGAGGTCTGATTCTTAACCTTGGCTCATTGCTATTTGGATTCTCTTGGACGTCGGACTTACAAAGAATACTATAACACCGGATTCTTATTGGCTTGCTTACTTATTTACTACATCTGGAACCAAGGATGGCGGCCAGATACTCAACAAAACCTCGGGAAAGAGGAAAACGAGATCTCACATGACTTGTTTATTCAACATAGCAATTGAAAATTACTCTGCTCACCTTGTGTCCTTGCTCAATAAACCCTTTCGCTTATCGTTGATACTCGTTGTGTTTCTTCCTATTATTTATCGATGAACTCTGATACTTGGGTTACAATATGATAAATATAAGACTTAGAAATACAACACATTTTTATTGTGTTAGCCAAAAAGTAGCGTGAATGAATCTGCAGTCTATTTATATAATATAATGAGATGTTTGCTTTGTTCAAGTTTATGGAAACCTTTCGGTTGCAGTTTTGTTAACTCATCAATAGTTGTCAGGCTTAGAGATGTATAGCAGTAATTTCCTGACTGACATGTTCAATCCCGGTCGTGTACTTATGATCTTCCTCCAACCAGCATCTCGTGAAGCATGCCATTGATCTACTTTGGGTTCATATGCCACGCCTCACACCCACCATGCTGCTACCCATGGTTTCCAGTGCTACACACTCTTATAGCATATATGATACTCCCCTGTCTTGGGTCTGTTGTCCAATGATCGTCGAAAAAATATTACACAAACCATCCAAGTAAGAACAAAATATGCTGGACATTGCTAGAGAAGCAAGGAGGAACACATAAGTGATGTTCCCGTGGAAACCTGAAAATGTGTGTGGGCTGTTGAGCTCTGTGAGTATTCTGGTTGCTCCATAGAGGGTCTCACAGTGTTGATGACTGAGAAGGCCGGTTGGCGAGATATTGTCATGGATATCTGTGCTACCAGCACGACCTGACGATCATAACGGTTTATAAAACTTAAAAGTCTAGCTATGGGACGGTTTAGGCTAGACTAGTGAATTATAGACACAGGAAATGATTAAATATTTGTTGGAATAATTTTGCTATATAAGGTGTTCTGGAGCCCATCTCTTAAACTTATAGACTCTGCGTGGGCGCGTGGATTCAATCAGCCAATCAACTCTCTCGAATACGTGGTTAATTAACTACTTAATCGCCGATCTTGAAAGCCGTTCATTTGCACGGATTCGACAAGCACGAACGGACCAGCCTCTGCTTAACAAAAGGATTCTTCACTAAGCAACAACCAAAGGATTCTACCTAACACGGAAGAACAACAAAAGGATTTTTCATTAAGAAACAACTAAAAGATTTTACCTAACACCAAGGAACAACCAAGATGAATTATAGACACAGGGAATAATTAAATATTTGTTGGAATAATTGTGCTATATAAGGTGTGCTGGAGCCCATCTCTTAAACTTATAGACTCTGCGTGGGCGCGTGGATTAAATCAGCCAATCAACACGCACGAATACGTGGTTAGTTAACTATTTAATAGTCGATCTTCAAAGGCGTTCTGTTGCTCGTAGGTAACACGAACGGCCGGATCAACAACCAAGGATTCTGCCTAACACTAAGGAATAACCCAGGATTATTCACTAAGGAACAACTAAGGATTCTGCCAAATACTAAGGAACAACCAAGGATTCTTCACTAATGAACAACCAAGGATTCTTCACTAAGGAACAACCGAGGATTCTGCCTAACACTAAGGAACACATGTTTGATTATTTTTCTATATAAGGCGTGCTGTATTCCACCACTTAAACTTATAAACTCAGTGAGGTCACGTGCTTTAAACCCCAGCCAATCAACAGCCCGAATACGTGGTTACTTAACCATTTTCCCGTTATTCGACACTGACGAACGGACCTACAACAAAAGGATCATACCCAGCACTAAGGGACACCAAGGAACAACCAAAGTATCATACCCAACACTGAGCCCATCTATGGGTTAAATAGAAAAATGTATTTATAAAAAAAATTGTATTATCCATTAAGAATTGATTTATTTCAAAACTTTATCGGCATTAAATGACCACTGAGGTTGATATGCCGTAAAACAAAACACACCAAACCAACACACTAAGGGAAAGCAAAGAGCAACCAAATGTTTCTCCCTTAGGATTGCGCTCTGGTTACACAGGGGATCTCCGCTGGAGAGTTCTCTTGGTTGAAGCCAAAGGATGCCCATACAAATCGCAACAACACAAGGATTCTACCTAACACAAAGGAAAACAAGGGATTTCCACTGTAAAGTGCCCTGATCTGCAACGTAAAAATGGTATAGAAGGAGGGGATATATGGGGCGAAATAGACCTTCGAATCAACACGCTCCCGCCAAGGGGAACCAAAAAACAAGCGAGTTCTCAGTCTTCTCACAAGTCAGACCCTCTGTTGGTCAACACATTCTTCGTCTAGCAGCTAAAAAAATCCGTCGTCGTAGTCGAAATAATCTTTAGCAGTTCAAAAATCACATTTCCTTACTGAAAAGCGCTTCGTCGTCGACTGCTGCTGCTGACTGCCCAGCGCTTGACTCACTTGTTATTTTATGGGCATATTAGCCAAACATCCGGGCACGTCAGTCAAACCTCGCGTCCTTCCAGTTCCTTCATCGCATCTCTTTTCGCATGCGGGAGGACGTGGATTCGATCCCAGCAGGCAAGACAATGTCTTGCTCCCTTTCCTTTCTCGTTCACCGTCACAAATGGCTACAAAAATTGTAACATTATTTTCTAAAATATACAGAATCAACATTCATCTTGTAAATTGAGAACCTCAATAGATTAAAACATTAAAATACACGACTGTACCTCTGCAATGGAGCCAACTGTTGGCCGTGTGTGGTGAACCGGGGATACTTAAGGAGGAGACACAGGTGACCAAAAGAGTACATGACATGCAACCTACCATTCTGGTCCTTACTTAGGCTAGACGGGCGGTTGGACATTCCCCTGCGATTAATCGGCTGGTTACGTCAAGCCCTAGAACCTATATGTTTGTCCTAACCCTATTACCCTAATGGCAACCCCCAACCATTTTATCATATGTGCTAGAAGGCGTGACTGAGGCTCTTCATGTCCTGGGAGTGACTTTAGACTCTAACTGATAGTGAGGTTCCTGTTCTGGTGGAACGTGGAGCAGCCCTTCATCACCTTGCTTCCCATGATGACTATGTAGTGTTAGTACCTATTAGGGTCCCATCTATGGGTTAAAGAGAAAAATCTATTTTAAACCCTCGTTTGGTATATACATCGAGAGAGTTATCGTGTGATAGAGAGACAGACAGAGACAGACAGACAGAAAGGCAGACAGATAGAGTTAAGACTGTGACTTACTTGCTTCTTTGTCTAGTGGTTGTTTCATCTTTTTTCTTTTGTCCGGTCATCATCTTGTCTATTCTTATCTGGCTGTTTCTAACTAAGGGCTTCTTTTTAAGTCATACATTAATCAAATACAAGACTTTGTTTTTCTTTGATCAAAGATTATATTACTGTCCATCCTGATTCACCGCGCGGTTTGAGTTACAACCTTTCTGCCTGACGTTTGGTTGAAAACTAATTACCTAACTAACTCTATCACGCGAGTCGCGAGATTCCTGCCTCTGGAGTCAGTTGGGAACATAACCGTTACTCGCATTTGTCCATCCCCTGATCTGAAAAACAATGGCCCCTTAGAATTCTCGCTACAGCGCTTGTCAAAAACCCACGCCACATGCAACAGAAACCACAAAATGGCCGTAAAGGGAGATAACAAATGATTTATTAAAAGCAATAAAATAGCAAATGTTTGGGAATAATGTGAAATATTTAGACAAAATACATTTAAAAACAATATCTAACTTTTATTTCCAATAATGTCACGATATTTGCTCATATCCATAACAAAAGATTGAGACCGATTTTTGAAGCCGGTGCACTTTTACTTTTATTCTCCCTTAATATTCGGCCTGGGTTTTCAACATAACTCTTTTCCTAGGTAAAGTAGTCTCTAAATAGATTCATCACACTAAAATTTAATTAATTATCTTCTCACACAAAACTTACACTCTCCTTAGTCTTTATAATTTTAATTTATTCCAATGTTGTCTCTCCACACATGCTCATGGCGGCTACATTTCTTTTAGAAAAACCGAACTACTTAATGATCTAAACACACAGCCGTAATATTTTAGTAAATAATAATAATAATAATAATAATAATAATGTAAAAATACAAAAAAAAGAGAACGTGTCAACTGGTGTACTTTGCGGTTCCTGCAGATCACAGGTGTGAAGCTGAATGAAAACGAAAAGATGTATAAATACCTGGAACCTTGCCAGAGGCTGCGGAATATGAGAGTGAAAGTGATACCAATTGTAGGTTGGTGCACTTGGACGGTCCCATTAAACTTGGGAAAAAGACTGAAGAATCTGGAAATCAGAGGAAGAATTGAGACCATCCAGAATACTGCACTGCTGCAATCGGCTAGAATACTCAGAAGAGTCTGGAGACCTGAGGAACTTGTTTGTCACTCAGCCTCCAGTGAAATACCATCAGTTAACCTTGATGTGAAGAACTCAAAAAGAGTGAAAATAATAACTTTTTTGCAAAAAATGAAAAAGAATTAGAAACCATGGTACAAACATCAGAATATAGAGCCAATATATAGGGATGGAATTCGGAATCGAAAAATGTGTTATGCTAGTAATAAAAAAGGGGGAGATATAAATTAATGGACGGAATACAACTACCAAAATCAGGACACTATGAAATTACTTGAAGAAAAAAGAAACTTACAAATACTTAGAAATACCATCAGTTAACGCTGATGTGAAAACCTCAAAGGAGTTGAAAAATAATAATAAAACTTGGAGAAAAGGAGAATTACAAATATTTGCGAATATTAGAAGTAGGCACCGTGAAACAAATATAGATGAAAGAAAAAGTTAAAAAGGAATACATTAGAAAGTAGAAGAACATTTCTAGAAACCAACCCTGTTGATGAATTCTCGTCGAGGGAATAAACACCTGGACTGTCCCCTTTAATTATTTTATAATACAGATTTCTTTTTCTTTAATAGAATACATTACTTTGATAGTTTAACAAGACATACAAAAATATATACAAATACATTGATATACGTAAAAAATAATGTTTAAAAAGCTTCACACTTATTAGCAAGCTGTATTTTTCTGTAATCTTAAACATATGCCTTCTATCGTCCACCATTTTCCTTTGAAGCGGGATCGTACTTCAACTTGCTTCTTAACATACAATATTTCTTAAAATACGCACGGCAGAAATTTATGGCAGCCAATAACAGCAGCTGAACATATGGACAAACAAAAAAACAACGAAATAAAAAAAAACACAAATGGGAAGAAAACAATAACATGAATATTTCAAACGTCAAATTGGGGAGGCACATGAAAAGACATGGTTAAGAAGAGGAACCTCAAGAGAGAAACTGAATCGATTGATAATTTCTGCAGAAACAATGCATAAAAACAAATTATATTAAAGCAATAATTGATACCGCACGACAAGAACAGTAAATGTAGACTATGGGGTGACAGTATGAACGAATGTAGAAAACTAGCATAACAGGAATACAGAGCTACGCACGACTGGGTGGGAAGTTGATCGACTGGGAATTATGCAAAAACTAAATGTTGACCATACAACACAATTGGTATATGCATAAACAAGAATCTGTTCTTGAGAATGAAACACATAAAAATTTCTCTGGACTTTGAGATAAAATATGGATCACATTATCCCAGCCAGGAGACCAGAGGTAGTAATTATTACAAAAGAAGACCTTGTCAACTGGTAGATTTTAGAAGCTCCAGCAGATCGCAGGTGTAACGGAATTAGCTAGTTTCGCGATGGGTGACCGCGATCGAAAATAATAAAATCCTCATTATCGCAATATAAACAATAAACGGCGATTCAAAAGTCCCAAAATTGTGAAAAATGAGTCTTTTCTTGAAATCCAGACTGTCACCATGAATTCTTTGATCTAATTGCTAAACGGAGGCGTGACCTCTTAGTGACACGTGGTCGGAGGTCCTGGAATTTTAATAGAAGGAATTGGAAGCTTTGAATATTCCGATAATTTCTATTC
>CM042156.1:15544894-15562394 GCA_023376005.1 Doryteuthis pealeii
GACAGGTATAATCACCAACATAGGAACATGTAATCATACATCCGAATGAAGCTGGTCCTCTGTGGATCACACCCCTCTGCCACATAGGCGAGTCAAAACGTAATGCCATTTTGTTTAGGACAGGGTATAATTACCTACACAGGAATATTTATCATATATCAAAATGAAGCTGATCCTCTGTGGATCATATCCCTCCTCTCCAACATAAGTGAGTCAAAAAGTAATGCCATTTTGGTTCAGGACAGGTATAATTATTTACACAGGGAACATGTAATCATACATCCAAATAAAGCTGGTCCTCTGTGGATCACATCCCTCTCTACATAGGTGATTCAAAAAGTAATGCCATTTTGTTTAGAACAGGCATCTTGAACTTCATTACAAAAGAAAACGCCATTTTTCATGAACCCAACCAAATTAAAAAATCGATATAACTCGGCAAAATTTTTGGAATTAGAAGAATTCAAATTTCGGGAACTGTTTAGATTTTAGATAGTCTACTGCTGTACAAAATTTCAGAAAAAATTGAAGTGGGTGGGGTTAAAATTTTACTTTATTTTGGTTGATTTGACATGGAATTGCTCTACGTAATGTGTAGCGTTTCACGGTTCGATTGATTTTTAATTATTGAATTATATCATTTAAAATCAGAAACTAAATTTTGTACTTTTATATTATGAGGGTGGGTTCAAATGTAATGCCACTTTGTTTAGAACAGGTATAATTACCAAACACTAGGAACATCTATCATACATCAAAATATTGTTTACCTTGACTAGCGTTTGATATCTGTTGACAGCGTAAACACATTTTAATAGAATAATTGTTAAAGGGTAGTCCCTGAGTGTCTATTGACAGTCATCCAGAATGAAACATTTCTTCCGTTTTATTTTACGTCTTTTTCTTCTATGAGGATGAGCCAAAAGGTAATGCCATTTGGTTTAGAACAGGTATAATTGGCGAGGCCCGGTATCGAACTAGGAACTTCTAACGACTGAGCTAACCCGGTATATATATATATATATATATATATATATATATATATATATATATATATATAACATAATATATATATATATAAATCCTCTGAAGATGGGCATTGGCCCTGAAAATAAATTTAGGACTCATAAAAGGAAAAAAAAAAAAAAAGAAATAAATATGTTTTTTAAACATAAATGTGCATTATTACGCCTTCAAAAAATATATATTACATTTTAATTAATGCTTCGAACTCACTATAAAAATAATGATCTAAAAAATCTTATTTCAATATCCCTGAGTAGGGCCTCATTATTTTATAGTAATTATAAAAAAAGAAAAAAAAATTATATAAATGAAAATAATTTACAAAACATCCCGCGAAACACGATCGCCGCACGGATTTTTTACGGAGTTTGCCGAGCGTAACTACATCTTCGCCAGAAAAAAAAAAAAAAAAAATTCGCATTTACGATTAAACATTCAAACGGATTCAACAACACAGTTGAATTTATCAAATACAGATGAAAATTATAAAAAAAATCTTTCAATCCTCTGAAGATGGGCATTGGCTGAAAATATTTAGGACTCTAAAAGGAAAAAAAAAAAAAAAAAAATAAATATGTTTTTAAACATAAATGTGCATTATTACGCCTTCAAAAAAAAAAAAAAAAAAAAAAAATATATATATATATATAATATATATATATATATATATATATATATATGGATGTAGATCATCATTATTATTATTATCACCAACATTATTATTATCACCATTATTATCAATCATTATGATACTATTATTATCACTATTACTATTAACTATTATCATTATTATTATTACTATTATTATTATTATGATTATTATCATTTATCATATACATTGTTTTATCAGTATAACTAACTACTACTACTACTATTATTATTATTATTATTATTATTATTACTACTACTATTATATATATAATATATATTATAATATTATATGGGTGTGTGTGAGTGTGGTATTGTGTACTTGAGTGATACTGTATTTAATCTACTAGGCAGGCCTAGTCTAACAATATATTAGATTAGTTGCTTATTTTCTCTTTGTAAAATAATCCTGAAAAATTATTTGTATTTTATTTCCTTATATTCAAACCAACTCCCTTTTACCATCAATATGTGAATAACACTGGATGCCCAATGGACAAACTCGATAGTTATTTGGAATCTTATCGGAAATCTGAAAGAGAATTATCTTCCCCCTGCCTCTAGAGGGCGAATCGCCAATACGATGTTGGCAACCAGAATCAAACGCCCAGCACTTGTCTGTAGGCCGTCGACCTGGACGGAGGCGTTTTTTAACAGCATACTTTCTGAAGGCCGTTTCGACAGCATACTTTCAGAAGGCTGAGGACCTAAATAGTCAACTTAAAAAGGGCCCCATCCACGCGTCTTTATAAGAATTGTTAACTTAGGCGAGTAAGCTTCCAAAAGGCCATTCCCTAACACTTTTTACCTATCGTAAGAGAACTGACCTAAAACGGACGCGTCTCTACAAGAAACTCTACAACCATATCGGCGATCAGAATAACGCTGTTAATGCCACTTCTACCCATACGAAGCAGTATTTCACCTATAGATAAGTCTCGTAGCAAAATTCCCATTAACGATTTGCAACAACATTTCTGTACTTTTTTGATAATCAATGTCTGCATTTTATATTCGTGTTTGTTTCCTTCTTTCGTCCGTGTAACCAACTACGGTAATGAAGGGCTCCAACGAAACCCCATAAAAGATCTTAATCTCGCATCAAATCCCTGAGTTGAGTATTGTTACCTTAAAATACTTCCAAATGCTCATAATAAACCACCGGAGTTTTTCGGTGGGTTTCCTGTGTTGGCAGTTTCTTGCTCTTCATCATCATCATCATGATATGGTCACGCTGCAGTACGGATAGAACTAGTGACATTCTCCTCGAGCCAAACGTCCTATCTTCATTGCTCTCAGACAGCGTAAATATTCTTTTTAAATAATTATTTAAAGGTAGTCCCTGATGTTTAATGGTGCAAAGGAAATAGATATTTTTGAAAGCTATACAAGGTGAAGCATTTCTTAAGTTTTTTAATTTTACAATCTGTTACTAATTCTAAAAATCTAAAAAACAAAACGTAATTAATGAAACTTTTGTTTAAGTAAATAAGGCTGTCCAGAAAAAACAGAAAACCCACGAAATTTTGAATAAAACTGTTAATTTTCCCATTAAAGCAAATAAATTATGGTTAGGGTTAGTGGTTGTAACAGGCTGACCAGAAAAAAACAGAAACGGCCAAATTATTCATATTATTTTCCCATTAAACTAACCGCTAAAACCCAACCCTAACTCTAACCCTAAACCCTAATTTTTTATTTGTTTAATGGTTTTAAACAGTTTTATTACAAAATTTGTGCGTTCTGTTTTTTCTGGAACACCCTAATTTTACTAAACAAAAGTTATAAATTACCCAAAACAAACAAACATCTCATGTATAAGTAGGGCTGAATCCATAAGTGACATCCTGATGTCTGCGGTATGGAATCGGGTAGTGTGCAGAAACTAGTTGTTTTTTTTTTACATCTATCAATAACGAAATATTTCTTAGGTTGTGATATCTGAGTAATTTTTTACACTCATCTGCTTGCTGCATACAGTGTAAACCGAATTTTTTTAGATAAATGTTAAATGGCAATCCTGATTGTCTAACAGCATAGTGGCGAGAAAGATGGCAATCTTTTACAGTCTGTCCCGAGTAAAAATATTTCTTACGTCTTTATTATATGTCTGTGTCTATCAAAAAAATGTTTTAAATTGGAAAAAGAGTACACAATGAACTAATCCGAGTTTGAATCATAAGTAATACCTGTAGTGTGTGGTACTGAAGTCAGGTTGCTCAAACCGTTAGGACACAGTGCTGGTTATGGGCATCTTGACGAAATAGTTAAAAAATTGAATGAGACAGATCAGGTAATAATAATTAGAGGGTTTTGTAAGAAGGGGGGAGAGTAGGGAGGCCGTCTCAACAAAACTGTGGTTTTCCGTGAAGGTGGCGCTTCTACGTACTCAAAGCCATACTGGCGCAGCTCTTTCTTCAAGCAGCACATGTATGCGTTTCACAGAGACTAACAGCACTTAAAACGCTCAAGTAGCAATCAAATAACACAAGCAGTATCAGTCCAAAATATCCCAATAAATATAATAATAATAATAATAATGATAATAATAATAAACGCAAAGGAGTTAAATAATAATAATAATAACTAATAATAATAATAATAATAATTAAATAATATAATCAATAAACGCACATAGAATGAAATAATAATAATAATAATAAACGCGCAAAGGAGTTAAAATACTAATGATAATAATAATAATATGAATAATAATAAACGAGCGCAGAAAGGCGTTCAATAATAATAATAATAAAATAATAATAATAATTCAATAATAATAATAATGATAAACGCACATAGAATGAAAT
This sequence comes from Doryteuthis pealeii, assembly GCA_023376005.1. Taxonomy (NCBI): domain Eukaryota; kingdom Metazoa; phylum Mollusca; class Cephalopoda; order Myopsida; family Loliginidae; genus Doryteuthis; species Doryteuthis pealeii. The sequence goes on from CM042156.1 coordinate 15,549,379, forward strand.
AATAATAATAATAATAATAATAATAATAATAATAATAAATAATGTAATAAACGCAAGATAGAGTGGAAATAATAATAATAATAATAAAATAATAATAAATAATGATAATAAAACGCAGATAGAGTGAAATAATACATAATAATATAATAATAATAATAATAATAATAATATGAAAGTGAAGTTTGTGTCAATTGTAATTGGTGCCCTTTGGAAACGAATCCCCAAGGGATGTGGCAAAGCTTCTGGACGAACTTGGAAAATGCAGAAGGGGAAAAATCAAGACCATCAAGACTACAGCACTGTTGAGATCTGAGAATGAGGAGAATTGCTGTCACTCAGCCCCCAAGTGAACCGCCAGTTAAGTCGCGGTGGAAAAACTCGAAATGTAGTGAAATATATAATAATAATAATAAATAATAATAATAATAATAATAATAAATAATAATAATAAACGCTGTGGAATATGAGGGTATAAGAGATACCAGATTATCAGAAGATATCCTGGAGACCTGGAACGAGACTTGTATATCAACTCGATTCCAAGTAAAGGACAACCAGCTAATTCCTAGTGAGATAAATAATAATAATAATAATAATAATAATAATAAATAATAATAATAAAACAACAACAACAACTACAACAACACAACAATTTAATAAATAATAATAATAATAATAATATTCGTATTCAGATTTTGATAATCTGCGTATAAACAATACACAACGTTTATCTTTTAAACATAGTTAATATGTTGAAAAAATACCCTTAAGACCCAATGAGTAATAATTAACGTTGAAATAGACGGATGTGTAGGGTTATTTTTTTTAACCTTTTCTGTTGTGGGATTATCTGAGAAACGGATACGAGTAGCCACTTCGACTACCAGTACAAAATGTAATTGATGTTAAAGCATATAAAACGAAAGTGGTGTGTTTGGATCACGAGCACTTTCCCGTGTGTTTATTTTGCTCAGCATATGGGTTTACCATTTAACAACAAGGCAACTAACAAAGTTGAAACCGCTGGACAAGGCTGTAGCAATTTCAAATAGCAATAATACCATTGGAAAAGGTATGCGGCCAACATAAAGTTGAATCAGTGCTAACTGTATTGAGCAGAAACCACTGAGAACGTTATCGAAGCGCCTAGAGAATAAGCGCCAGATGGGAGCTGTGCAAGAATAAGTAAGTAAAGTAAAGTCGTGCGGGGTTGCCTTAGTGTCAGTATCAGCGAAGGGAGTATAATCCCCGTTTTCTACTAGCGCTAGACAAGGTGTTTATTTTAGCATCTGGGGTAGAGTCACCACACATACCATCAGGCTCCTTACTTTACCGCATAATTACCAGTCGAGTTATCGAGGGCCGGTATCGAACCAAGAAACCTTGTGATTCCAGCCGAACAATTCTACCGATTGAGCAATAACACAAATCTTATGTGTGTAAAAAAAGTAAAGTCCGTCGGAGCGGCCCTAAAGTCGGTATCAAAGCCCAAATCAGCGAGAGAGTCTATCCCTTTTCACTGCGCTAGCAAAGGGGATTATTTTAGCGTCTGAGGTGGAAGCGCCCAACACTACCATCAAGCTCCTTTACTTTAAACCAGCACAGGTCTCTGTGCTACTCATTCGCTGAGTTGGCGGGGCCGTATCGAAGCTAAGAACCTGTGGTTTCAAGGCCGAACGCTTCTACCGACTGAGCTTGTGTAAGTTCTTAAACAAATCGTTGAAACAGTACCTCGTAAGGGAGGAGCTGGTTGACTATTTGCCCCAAACACACAAAATTCATCCGAAGTCACACTAACAAGACATGCTGGGCATTAGAAATTTATGGCCATCCTTTGAGCTTCAAGGCAAGAATTTCGCTTTGTCCAAGTGAAATCCTTGGGTACAGAATCCCTTTCTACTTCCTTAGTATAAATTTGTAAAAAGTTTTCCGCTTCATCAATGATGCAAATGGGCGGTTCTCACAGTATCAGTGGCTTAAGTAGTCAACCAGCCACGCATTATGGTTATAGACTGGGTGTGGTCTTGTGGTTTATTCTTCCACCAATCAAAAACCATAATGCGTGGCTGGTTGACTACTTAAGCACTGATACTGAGAACCGCCCATTTGCAATCATTGATGAAGGAACTTACAATACTAAGGAGTAGAAAGGATTCTGTACCAAGGATTTCCACTTGACAAGCGCTCTTGCTTGAAGCTCAAAGGATGGCCCATAAAATTCTAATGCCCAGCATGTCTTGTTAGTGTGACTCGGATGATTTGTGTGTTATGGGGCAAATAGTCATACAGCTCCTCCCTTACGAGGTACTGTTTCCACGATTTGTTTAAGATTACACAAGCTCAGTCGGTAGAGCGTTCGGCTTGAAACCACAAGGTTCTTAGTTCGATACCGGTCCCCGCCAACTCAGCGAATGAGTAGCACAGAGACCTGTGCGGTAAAGTAAGGAGCTGATGGTAGGTGTGGCGCTCCACCTCAGACGCTAAAATAATCTCCTTTGTCTAGCGCAAGTGAAAAGGGGATAGACTCTCTCGCTGATTGGCTGATACCGACTTTAGGCCGCCCCGACGACTTTACTTTTTTTTACACACATAAGATTGTGTTATTAGCTCAATCGGTAGAATGTTCGGCTAGGAATCACAAGGTTCTTGGTTCGATACCGGCCCTCGATAACTCGACTGGTAATTATGCGGTAAAGTAAGGAGCTGATGGTATGTGTGGTGCTCTACCCCAGATGCTAAAATAATCACCTTGGTCTAGCGCTAGTAGAAAAGGGGATATACTCCCTCGCTGATACTGACACTAGGCCACCCCGACGACTTTACTTTACTTACTTATTCTTGCACAGCTCCCATCTGGCTTATTCTCTAGGCGCTTCGATAACGTCTCAGTGGTTCTGTCATACAGTAGCACTGATTCAACTATGTTGGCCGCATACCTTTCCCAATGGTATTATTGCTATTTGAAATGCTACCAGCCTTGTCCAGGGTTTCAACTTTGTTAGTGCTTGTGTAAACCCATATGTGAGCAAAATAACACACGGGAAGTGCTCGTGATCCAACACACCACTTTCGTTTTATATGCTTTAACATCAATTACATTTTGTACTGGTAGTCGAAGTGGCTACTCGTATCCGTTCTCAGATAACTCCCACACAGAAAAGGTTAAAAAAAATAACCCTACACATCTCGTCTATCAACGTTAATATTACTCATATGGGTCTTAAGGGTATTTTAACATATAACTATGTTAAAAGATAACGTTGTGTATTGTTTTTAGAGATTATCAAAATCTGAATACGAATTATTATTATTATTATTATTATTATTATTGTTGTTGTTGTTGTAGTTGTTGTTGTTGTTTTTATTATTATTATTATTATTATTATTATTATTATTATTATTATTATTCTCACTAGAATTAGCTGGTTGTCCTTTACTGGAATCTGAGTGATAACAAGTCTCGTCAGGTCTCCAGGATTCTTCTGATAATTCTGGTATCTCTTATACCCTCATATTCCACAGGTTTATTATTATTATTATTATTATTATTATTATTATTATTATTATTATTATTATTATTATTTCACTACATTCGAGTTTTTCACACGCGACTTAACTGGGGTTCACTGGGGGCTGAGTGACAGCAATTCTCCTCATTTCTCAGATCTCAACAGTGCTGTAGTCTGAATGGTCTTGATTTTTCCTCTGATTTCCAGTTCGTCCAGAAGCTTTGCCACATCCTTGGGGATCGTTCCAAGGGCACCAATTACAATTGACACAAACTTCACTTTCATTATTATTATTATTATTATTATTATTATTATTATTATTATTATTTCACTCTATCTGCGTTTATTATCATTATTTATTATTATTATTATTATTATTATTATTTCACTCTATCTGCGTTTATTATCATTATTTATTATTTATTATTATTATTATTATTATTATTATTATTTCATTCTATGTGCGTTTATCATTATTATTATTATTATTATTATTATTATTATTATTATTATTATTATTGAACGCCTTGCGCGTTTATTATTATTATTATTATTATTATCATTATTATTTAACTCCTTGCGCGTTTATTATTATTATTATTATTTCATTCTATGTGCGTTTATTATTATTATTATTATTATTATTATTATTATTATTATTATTATTATTATTATTTAACTCCTTGTGCGTTTATTATTATTATCATTATTATTATTATTATTATTATTTATTGGATATTTGGACTGATACTGCTTGTGTTATTTTGATTGCTACTTGAGCGTTTAGTGCTGTAGTCTCTGTGAACGATACATGTGCTGCTTGAAGAGCTGCGCAGTATGGCTTGAGTACGTAGAAGCGCCACCTTCACGAAAACCACAGTTTGTTGAGACGGCCTCTCCTCTCCTCCCCCCTCTTTACAAACCCTCTAATATTTATTACCTGATCTGTCTCATTCAATTTTTAACTATTTCGTTGCAGATGCCGATAACCAGCACTGTGTCCTAACGGTTTGAGAACCTGACTCAGTACCACACACTACAGGGTATACTTATGATTCAACTCGGATTAGTTCATTGTGGTACTTCTTTTTTTTTCCAATTAAAACATTTTTTGATAGACACAGACATATAATAAGACGTAAGAAATATTTTACTCTGGACAGCTGTAAAAGATTGCCCATCTTTCTCGCACTATGCTGTAGACATCAGGGATTGCCATTTAACATTTATTCTAAAAATTCGGTTTACACTGTATGCAGATAGCAGATGAGTGTAAAATTACTCAGATATACAACCTAAGAAATATTTCGTTATTGATAGATGTAAAAAAAAACACTAGTTTCTGCACACTACCCGATTCCATACCGCAGACATCAGGATGTACTTATGATTCAGCCCTACTTAGTACATTGAGATGTTTGTTTGTTTGGTAATTATAAACTTTTGTTTAGTAAATTAGGGTGTCCCAGAAAAAACAGAACGCACAAATTTTGTAATAAAACTGTTAAAACCATTAAACAAATAAAAAATTAGGGTTAGGGTTAGAGTTAGGGTTGGGGTTTAGGGTTAGTTTAATGGGAAAATAAATGAATAATTTGGGTTCTGTTTTTTCTGGGTCAGCCTGTACAACCCTAACCCTAACCCATAATTTATTTGTTTAATGGGAAAATTAACAGTTTTATTACAAAATTTGTGGGTTCTGTTTTTTTCTGGGACAGCCTTATTTACTAAACAAAAGTTCATAATTACCGTTTGTTTTTAGATTTTTAGAATAGTAACAGATGTAAAATAAAAACTAAGAAATGCTTCACCTTGTATAGCTTTCAAAAATATCTATTTCCTTTGCACCATTAAACATCAGGGACTACCCTTAAATAATTATTTAAAAAGAATTATTTACGCTGTCTGAGAGCAATGAATGATAGGGACGTTTGGCGAGAGAATGTCATAGTTATCCGTACTGCTAGCGTGACCAGATCATGATGATGATGATGAAGAAGCAAGAAACTGGCAACACAGGAAACCCACCGAAAACTTCCGGTGGTTTATTATGAGCATTTGGAAGTATTTTAAGGTAACAATACTCAACTCAGGATTTGATGCGAGATTAAGATCTTTTATGGGGTTTCGTTGGAGCCCTTATTATCCGTAGTTGGTTATCATTCGGACGAAAGAAGGAAACAAACACGAATATAAAATGCAGACACTTGTATTATCAAAAAGTACAGAAATGTTGTTGCAAATGTTAATGGAATTTGCTACGAGACTTATCTATCAGGTGAAATACTGTTCGTTGGAGAAGTGGCATTAACAGCGTTATTCTGATCGCAATGGTTGTAGAGTTTCTGTAGAGACGCGTCCGTTTTAGTCAGTTCTCTTACGATAGGTAAAAAAGTGTAGGGAATGCCTTTTGGAAGCTACTCGCCTAAGTAACAATCTTATAAATGACGGTGGATGGGGCCCTTTTTAAGTTGACTATTTAGGTCCTCAGCCTTCTGATAAGTATGCTGTCGAAACGGCCTTCAGAAAGTATGCTGTTAAAAAAACGCCTCCGTCCAGGTCGACGGCCTACAGACAAGTGCTGGGGTTTGATTCTGGTGCCAACATCGTATTGGCGATTCGCCCTCTAGAGGCAGGGGAAGATAATTCTCTTTCAGATTTCCGATAAGATTCCAAATAACTATCGAGTTTGTCCATTGGGCATCCAGTGTTATTCACATATTGATGGTAAAAGGGAGTTGGTTGAAATAAGGAAATAAAATACAAATAATTTTCAGGATTATTTTACAAAGAGAAAATAAGCAACTAATCTATATATTGTTAGACTAGGCCTGCCTAGTAGATTAAATACAGTATCACTCAAGTACACAATACCACACTCACACACACCATATATATATATATATATATATATATATATATAATAGTAGTAGTAATAATAATAATAATAATAATAATAATAGTAGTAGTAGTAGTAGTTATAGTGATAAAACAATGTTAATAATGATAAATGATAATAATCATAATAATAATAATAGTAATAATAATAATGATAATAGTAATAGTAATAGTGATAATAATAGTAATCATAATGATGATAATAATGGTGATAATAATAATGTTGGTGATAATAATAATAATGATGATCTACATCCATATATAATATATATATATATATATATATATATATATATATATATTTTTTTTTTTTTTTTTTTTTTTTGAAGGCGTAATAATGCACATTTATGTTTAAAAAACATATTTATTTTTTTTTTTTTTTTTCCTTTTATGAGTCCTAAATATTTTCAGGCCAATGCCCATCTTCAGAGGATTGAAAGATTTTTTTATAATTTTCATCTGTATTTGATAAATTCAACTGTGTTGTTGATCCGTTGAATGTTTAATCGTAAATGCGAATTTTTTTTTTTTTTTTTTTTTTCTGGCGAAGATGTAGTTACGCTCGGCAAACTCCGTAAAAAATCCGTGCGGCGATCGTGTTTCGCGGGATGTTTTGTAAATTATTTCATATATAATTTTTTTTTTCTTTTTTTTATAATACTATAAAATAATGAGGCCCTACTCAGGGATATTGAAATAAAGATTTTTTAGATCATTATTTTTATAGTGAGTTCGAAGCATTAATTAAAATGTAATAATATATTTTTGAAGGCGTAATAATGCACATTTATGTTTAAAAACATATTTATTTCTTTTTTTTTTTTTCCTTTTATGAGTCCTAAATATTTTCAGGCCAATGCCCATCTTCAGAGGATATATATATATATATATATGTATATATATATATATATATATATATATATATATTATATATATATATATATACCGGGTTAGCTCAGTCGGTAGAAGTTCCTAGTTCGATACCGGCCCTCGCCAATTATACCTGTTCTAAACAAAATGGCATTACCTTTTGGCTCATCCTCATAGATAGAAAAAGACGTAAAATAAAACGGAAGAAATGTTTCATTCTGGATGACTGTCAATAGACATCAGGGACTACCCTTTAACAATTATTCTATAAAATGTGTTTACGCTGTCAACAGATATCAAACGCTAGTCAAGGTAAACATATTTTGATGTATGATAGATGTTCCTGTGTTGGTAATTATACCTGTTCTAAACAAAGTGGCATTACATTTGACCCACCCTCATAATAAAAAGTACAAAATTTAGTTTCTGATTTTAAATGATATAATTCAATAATTAAAAATCAATCGAACCGTGAAACGCTACACATTACGTTAGAGCAATTCCATGTCAAATCAACCAAAATAAAGTAAAATTTTAACCCACCCACTTCAATTTTTCTGAAATTTTGTACAGCAGTAGACTATCTAAAATCTAAACAGTTCCCGAAATTTGATCTTCTAATTCCAAAAATTTGCCGAGTTATATCGATTTTTAATTTGGTGGGGTTCATGAAAAATGGCGTTTTCTTGTAATGAGTTCAAGATGCCTGTTCTAAACAAAATGGCATTACTTTTTGAATCACCTATGTAGAGAGGGATGTGATCCACAGAGGACCAGCTTTATTTGGATGTATGATACATGTTCCTGTGTAGATAATTATACCTGTCCTGAACAAAATGGCATTACTTTTTGACTCACTTATGTGGAGAGGAGGGATATGATCCACAGAGGATCAGCTTCATTTTGATATATGATAAATATTCCTGTGTAGGTAATTATACCTGTCCTAAACAAAATGGCATTACGTTTTGACTCGCCTATGTGGAGAGGGGTGTGATCCACAGAGGACCAGCTTCATTCGGATGTATGATACATGTTCCTATGTTGGTGATTATACCTGTCCTAAACAAAATGGCATTAATTTCTGACTCGTCCTCATAGATAGAAACAGACATAAAATAAAACCTATAAAATGTTTCATTCTGGATGACTGTCAATAGACATCAGGGACTACTCTTTAACAATTATTCTATAAAATGTGTTTACGCTGTCTACAGATATCAAATGCTAGTCAGGGTAAACAGATATACGACCTAAGAAATTATTTCGCATTTGATGGTTGTAAACATGCCTGGGGTCATCACACTATGCTCTATACACCAGGGACTACATTTGTATTTAATCTTTTTACAATTTGCTTGGTTCCTTCGCATTAAGCCGCAGACATTAGAGACTACACTTTTTGTAATCAAGTAAAAATTACGCTGTCTGCAGATAGATATTGCTAGTTGAGGTAGACATATATAATTTTTAGTGAAGTGCGTGGTGTAATTTCAATAGTAATAGATCTGCGAGATTTGCTTGCTAACCCTTCCACCTCGATTGGACGCCCTACTGTTCCTAAGGGTATAAGTGGTCGGTATTTACCCAATCCCTTCGCCACAGGTTGGATGGGATACTATGTCGCAAGTGTGAAACATCCAGCGAGGATCGAAATTACTGTTCAGTAGTAATTGATATGCGAGACTAGCATACTAACCATTATAACCACGATAGTACGTCCTATTGTTCACACGGAAATTATTTATCCTGTAGGAAATGTAAAAAGTCTCAACCATGATTTGAACTCGGGCAACTGTGTCCATTTCAATCGACGACAGCCCTGTGGTCAAGCGGCTGGTCACGCCAAGCCCTAGCACTCATATGATTGTCCCGAATTGATAGGAAGTGAGTGGTGTAATGGTTAAAGTCATGGGAAATGGACTCGTCGCCCCGAGTTCAAATCCTGGACGTGGTAATTGCATTTCACTTAGCGCTAATATCCTTGGGAAATGTATGAATCATACTCTCCCTCCAGCTATGGGCAAATAGCAGGGCAGACTGGGTTCTTTAACCATGGCTAGGTAACCAGTCTAGGAAAAGGAAAACTTTGAATTCAAACCTGTTGAACTCCGCTTAAGAAATTGACCTTGTGTCACATCCTGCTCGTGCGGAGTGGTTGGTATATATATATATATATAATTTTTAGTTGTCGATAAGAAGGAAAACTGAGTTCAAACCATCTCAATTCTCTTTAAATGTTGACCTTATGTCCATAACTATCCGTAAGAGAAAGGCTAGATAAATACACTCACCTAACAGATAACATATCGCAACTCGTAACTTCTAGCCCCTATATGATAAAAAAGAGTCAGAATTCCATAAAGATTCGCAAACTATTGTTAGTGAGTTCTCACTGGGCGCCCCACTTCTGGCCTTGTGTCACATCTAAGCTAAGCTTAGTAAATAGATATGATAAAAAGGATTGATATTTGTCATGATTTGAAGAATACAGTCGGAAAAATCATATGCTCAGTAGTCCATGACATGCAACACTCTACTTTGGCCCTTACTTGGGATAGATGGTCGGTCGGAGAGGTCCTATCCATTCAATTGGCTTTAAATATGTTAGAGAATATAAACATATTTGCTATTTCATAATAATAGGAGGAGAGTAAAAACAATATTATGCAAGGATGAGGTCGATGAATAAAGATGGTGGCAAGAGAGAAAGAAAAAAAAAAGAACAATGCAATTTATTATAGATAGGGAAATTTTTTTTGTTTAAAGTTTAGAGAAAAAAGGGGAATAGGAAGAGTATAAGGAAAGAAATTTAAGATTTTTTAAAAATAGGAAAATGATTAGGAAATTTTAGTGTAAATATTATGAAATTTAGTGATGTATATTGAATTTTTTTAATATAATACAACAAAACTTCTCTCTGCGTCAAAATCTGTTCGCATGCTATATGACTTCATTAACGGCCTTTATCGGCTGCGTCTTAACGTGAATTAAAAAAAAAAGTTCTTTTTCGAACATTTCAAAAATTCTCCGCTTTTTCCAACAAATTTCATTTCAAATAAGGATTTACTCTGATGAAGGTCGAATTTTCTTTGTGTGCGGAACATTTCTATATTTTTTCTATTATTATTATTTCATTTCATTTAATTATCTAAAAATAATAATAATAGTTTGAATAATGTACACATGGATAAACTCCTGACCGAAACACGTGTAAGTAATATTGATTAAATATCCTATATTATCCATTCTATACTCTTCTTTCCTTTATTCATTTTTTCAACATGCCGTCGGATTCACTTCCAATTTCATTTTACACACACACACACACACACACACACACACACACACACATATATATATATATATATATATATATATATATATATATATATATATATATATAAATGAACAGTGCTTATCGAAGCATAACTTACCGAACGACATCTGTATCGGATTCAGAATGATATGAATTAAGGAAGCTTTGAAATGTATCTTTTAGTTTCCTGTTGCGAATATTTTATGAATTTTAGCTGTTCAAATATCGGACTATGTAACCATTAAGCACCCCAGGGGAGAGCTAAAATAGTTTTCGATTATAATAAAAGAAAAATAGATATTTATTGGTTACTTGGTCTCAACATCATTTCATTTAAATAATCATGAAAAATATTTTGTAAATAAAAACTATTTTCATTTAAATTAACATATCTGCATTTCTCTTCTGATTAAATAAAAACTATTTTAATATAAAAGTGAGTCTTTCAAATAAAAACGTGTCTTTTGTTTAAAGTTTTTAAAACTTAAAAAAAAATTCCTATTGAATTAACAACAATATGAAATAACTATTGTTTTTTGTTAAAATCTAAAAATATTTTAGTATAAAAACGTTCCTTTGGTTTGTAAATATACATGAATAAACTTTTTAAAAATCTTACAGTGAAATTCTTACGCAAAAAAATCGCCTGTTGTTTGTTAAAAAACAACTGGGTGTTTACGATGAAAAGCAAAAGGTGTTCCTTTCAAAACTGCTAACCCCTGGGGTGCTTAATGGTTACATGATCTAAAAAATCTAAAGTGAATATGTTTAAAAATGTGAATTAAAATGATTGAACGTTTACCGATTAATAAGAACAAACGATTTAATGTTTATGAACACACACACACACACACACACACACACACACACACATATATATATATATATATTCGAGGGCGAGTCAAAAAGTAATGCTATTTTGTATAGAACAGGTATAATTACCAACACAGGAACGTGTATCCTACATCAAAATGAATCTTGTCCTCTGTGGATCACATCCCTACTCCACAAAGTCACCATTTCTCTCAATAGCAATATTCAACCTTCGAATGAGAGCATGTATCCCTGTCCCGTATAATTCTGTTGATGGTTCTTTGACCCACTTCCTCGCCACTGCAATAATGTTTTCCTTGCAGACCCTCTTAATACTGTAGCGTTTGTTTGTATTCGCCTGGTGGAGTTGTCTGCCCCTTTTAGTTTGATGATGCCCGCTAGGGCACCAGTATTTAAGCGCCGGTTTCAAACACTTTCGCTCTCTTTATAGTTTCACCAACTACGAGCCACATGGGGTAGATTCTATCTAAACCCTCTTGTGGGGCTCCGCCCCCTTACATTACTATAAGTCCTCACAGCATGGACTATTCCTAGTCTCATGTCTGTGCCTTTTATTGTATATCTGTATCATTCATGAATGTGTCTATCTTTATTTGTGTACCTCTTTTTGTATGTACTCTTTACTATGAACGTTGTACCAACTGTTATCCATGTGCTGTGTTATTAAATGTTTGTCTATTAACCTTTGTCGGAGTTATTTGTATCCAAAGTATGTACCAACTTTGCCCCAACGTTACAATACTTATAAAGATAGAAATAGAAAGTAAACATTACACACACACACACACACACACACACACATATATATATATATATATATCTGTGTGTGTGTGTGCGTGCGTGTGCGTGTATGTGTGTGTGTGTTTGTGTGTAATTTTGTAAAAATTGAAAAAAGACACAAGTTTCATTAACGAATTATATTTATTAAGCCTACTCTGCAGTGTTTCGGCTTGTTTCGATAGACCTTCATCGGGGCTTTCGTTGGTTTAAGGAAAAAAATAAATCATTGATGTAAACAAAAGTCTGCGAGCCTCTGTTTTTGTTGTGTGCCTGTTTCTGTTGATCTTAAAAGGTGAGGAAGAAAAGACATGCTTAAAGTTACTGACGAACGTGGAAGTCTTAATCTAAACGAGAGATAATTTTTCCCAAAATTCTTGGAAACTAATTTTTAATGAATGGAATTTTTTTTTAAATTCTACGTCGGCGTCCCCTTTTATACTACGTGATGTGTGTGTGTGTATTTTTATTTGATTTTAATGAATGGAGAAATACCTTATTTAATTGAGTAACGGCGTTTCCATTTGTACCACGTGATGTGTGTGTGTTTGTGTGTGTGTGTGTGTGTGTGTGTGTGTGTGTGTGTTTATTTATAAATAATGAGAAAACTAACTTCTTCCTTAAATAATGATATATTGATTTCATCAGTACCATTATTTTACGAATATCTTCATTTTATTTTTATTTCTATTTTCTCTCTCAACTTTGAACTGAAATGAAAGGAAAGTATATTAATTAAAACAAAACAACAACCAACCAACCAACCAACCAAACATCTTATTTCAAATCTCTCCTTTCCAAACTCACTA
>CM042156.1:15569894-15629894 GCA_023376005.1 Doryteuthis pealeii
AGAACATCGTACAGACTGTTTTAGACTTAATAAAGTAGACCCTCAGACACCGCCTTCTAGCACCCATATGATAATAACACTCCACTTAGACCCTTACTTGGGCTAGCCGGGCGGTCGGAGAGGCCCTCTCAGATCAATCGGCGGGTCACGCCAAGCCCTAGCACATATATGATTTCCCCAACCCTATGGCTCTTATGGCAAGCCCCAACCCCTTTTTATCATATGGGTACTAGAAGGCGATGGCTGAAGGTATTCATGTCCTGGGAATGACGTTAAACTCTATCTGATGGTGAGGTTCCAGTTTTGAAGGATTGGGGAATGTGGAGCACCCCTTCACCACCATTGCTCCCTGGTCCACTCTGACACGGAGTAGTAGTACCTGTCAGGGTCCCATCTATGGGTTAAATAGAAAAATGTATTTATAAACAAAATTGTGTATCAATTAAGAATTAATTTATTTCAAAATTTAATCTGCATTAAATGATCCACTGAGGTTGATATGCCGTAAAACAAAACAAACCAAACCAAACAATGTTCTGTCAGTAATGTCCAGCGTCGTATTTGGCGTTCAAACCAGCATGAGCACATATCTAAAATATCCACCTATTAATGCGAAGTGTGATCCAGGAAAGAGAACTGGGTTGATACAATTAAGACATTGTTCCTCTATGAAAAGAACGTATTTCTGATGGAAGAGACCTCAAGTGAAAAATTGATAGGAATTAGAAGAAAGTAAAATCTTTTCATACAAGTTTATAACTCACTCTCGTAATTATGATTCCAATAATAAGTTAATATTCGATAGTATTGATTGTAATAAGTTAATATTTGATAGTATTAATAAAAGTTCGTTTATAATAATAATAATAATAATAATAATAATAATAATAGTCTGGTCCGTCCCCATTATAAGATACTCGGGACCATTCTTAAAATGGACAAAAGAAGAACTCAGACAGATTGACCAAAATGGTATATGCATAAACCAGAATCTATTCTGGAGAACGAAACGCATAAAATTCTCTGGGACTTTGAAATAAAAACGGATCACCTTATCCCAGCAAGAAGACCAGACCTAGTGTTGATAAAAAAAAAAAAAAAATAACTTGTCAACTGGTGGATTTTGCAGTTCCAGCAGATCACAGGGTGAAGCTAAAGGAAAATGAAAAAATGGACAAATATTTGGACCTTACCATAGAACCGAAAAAGTTATGGAATATGAAAGTGAAAGTGATACCAATTGTAGTTGGTGCACTTGGAAGAGTCCCAAAAGCATTAGAAAAGGGTTTGGAAAGTTTGGATATCAGAGGAAGGATTGAAACCATTCAGAACACTACACTGCTGCAATCTGCCAGAATACTCAGAAGAGTCCTGGAGACCTGAGGGGACATGCTGTCACTCAGACTCCAGTGAAAGACCATCAGCTAACACTGATGTGAAAACTCAAAAGGAGTAAATAATAATAATAATACGTAGTAAAGTCGTCAGGATGGCCTAAAGTCGGTATAAGTAAGACAGTGAAGGAGTCTGTCCCTTTTTCACTTGCGCTAGACCAAGGAGATTGTTTAGACGTCTGAGGTGATCAGCTAAACCTACCATCAGATCCTCATTTTACTAAATTTTTCATAACCTTTTACTTGACCCCTTGAAAAACGCGCCATTAGAGGCGTGAGAGATTAGTTTATGTTTTATATTGGAATCGTATCTCACCGCTGCCGTTTTGTGGGCTGGGTTTGTTGTTAAAATATACTAAGTTTTACGGCACAGATCCCTGTTCTACTCATACGCTGAGTTGGTGAGGGTAGGTATCGAACCCGGATCCTTGTGGTTCCAAGCCGGATGCTCTACTGACTGAGCAGTGTATAAAACTGTTTTTAAATAGTGTACTAGTGAAAAAACTAGATAACATGCTGGACTGTGACATTGTAGTACCTTCTGTTTATTCAAATGATTTGAACTGACGTCACTTTACAGATGAATATACGAGAGTGAGTCAAAAAGTAAGGCCATTTTGTTTAGGACAGGTATAATTACTAACAGAGGAACATGGATTATACATCAAAATGAAGCTGGTCCTCAGTAGATCACATCCCTACTTCTCTACATAGGTGAGTCAAAAGGTAATGCCATTTTGTTTAGGACAGGTATAATTATCAACTCAGGAACATGTATCATACATCCAAATGAAGCTGTTCCTCTCTGGATCACAGCCCTACTTCTCCACATAGGTGAGTCAAAAAGTAATGCCATTTTTTTTAAGGGTAGGTATAATTACCAACACAGGAACATGGATTATACATTAAAATGAAGCTGGTCCTCTGTGGATCACATCCCTACTTCGGCAGATAGAGGAGTCGAAAAGTAATGCTATTTCGCTTAGGACAGGTATAATTATCAACACAGGAACATGGATCATACATCCAAATGAAGCTGGTTCTCGGTGGATCACATCCCTACTTCTCTACATAGTCACTATTTCTCTCAATAGCAATATTCCACCTTTGAATGAGAGCATGTATCCCTGCCCCGTAAAATTATGTTGACTATTCTTTGAGCCATTATAGATTTCACTTTCTCAAACATATCAAAGAGATGATAGACTGAAGGCGCTAAATAAATGAGTATGGAGGATCCGGTAAAGTTGTCCACCCGAATGAGGGGATTTTCTCCCTTTTCCTGATACTTTTGTGTGGTCGAGCATTGTCATGCAGAAGGAGGACATTGGTGTGTTAGGGTCTCAATGTAGGCCTTAGTTTTATAAAAGAATTCACATAAAATAAATAAAATGGTATTACTTTTTTACTCATCCTCGTACTTTCTTTACTAGCGAACTCGCTGGTGCCATTATCTTGAATCTATATATAAGTACAAATACCTCCTACCAATTCGTAAATAATCTCGTCATAGTTCTGTGGGGCCTTGTGTGCTCGGTGTTTGGTGAGTGAAGAATATCCGTCTTTTGTATCCCACAATTTAATGTATGAGACTACGGAAATGTAGTTTACGTATAAAACAAAAGAAGAAGACAAAATTGATAGAATAAATAACTTTATATACATTAATTTACAATTGGTATATTCAATTGTTCTTTCAGCGGTGTTGCAGACTATATGTGTCTGTACATAATTGTGTGTGACAAGTGCGTATGTATTGTTTATTTTTGTTCGTTCGGATGTGTCAACATTGTAGCAGTTTTGATAAAACAATGTCTGTGATTGAAATTTGTATCGTATTGAGAAGCAGAGAGAGAAAATATGAAACGAAAAAAATAGACGGACCTGCTGAGTCGTATTTTATGTCTCTGGACAACGTTCTCTCCATTGTGTCGAGTTAAGGGAGCATCCGCCCCCACTCTGTCTAGTTAGGAGCATCCGCTCCAATTCTGTCGAGTTGGGAAGAGCGTAAGCTCCCACTGTCGCTTTTCAGCTAAATGGGCCTTTTTATAATTTTCTTTTGTAATTGTCTACGTGATCATTAAGTTAAAATATTCATCAAATATCAACTGATTTTGTATTGACGTAGATATCGGATGATTTCGTTACCCGTGGCATTCCAATGACGTATATACTGTCATTGGAATTTAAACAATTGTTTCTATTGTTGCTAAAATATTTCCAAACTAATTTTCATTCGATTCTCTTTTGTTAACATAATTCAAAACTTAACTCATATAATTGTAAAACTAATTATTTAAGAAAACTTAATTATTTTGATTTATTCAATTCCACATGCTGTAAAGATATAGGGGCCAATCCCTATAGTTATGAGCACCCAGTTAGAATCGAACTCAGTATCAGTGGTCTGCTAGTCTAATTCGTTAAATATTACACCACGCCAATAATAAAATGAGGGGGAACCTTCGTTTGAATTGAAATATATTTTTCTACGCCACAAAAATGTTTTAATATGGAATCTCTTCAATAACACATTCACGTTTCATTGGTATTGATCTAAAAGGAACATACCTGAAAACAAAAAATAAAAAATAAAAAAACAAACTTCAAACAAAATAACAATACGAACTAAACACAATGTTCTGTCGGTAATGTCCAGCGGCGTATTTGGAGTCCAAAACAGCCTGAGAACATATCTAAACTTATCCACCCATTAACGAAAAATGTGATACAGGAAAGAGCATTGGACTGATACAGCTGAGGTATTGTTCCTTTATGGAAAGAACATATCAGTGACGGAAGAAACCTCAACTAAAAAAAATGAATTGGTAGAGCATTCCCTAGAAAGTAAAATCCTTTCATAAAAGTCTATAAACACTGTAAAATAAGTAATGTCAGATGTATATTTACAATATATATGATAGACAACAATAATAACAATATCACTGCTATGAATAATAATAATAATAATAATAATAATAATAATAATAATAATATATAACATTATACACACACCCACTTACTAATTTAAACAAATCTTACCATCTATCCCTTCACAAAAAAAAACCAAAAAACAAAATGAAATAAAATAAAATAAAAAATAAAAATAAATAAATAAAAATCACACAAACATACCAGTCACACATTCAATTCAAAATATATACAGATACACAGAAAGACAGTTAAATTCAAATTCAAATTAAATATATAGACAGATACACAGAAAGATAGATACTACTGAATAAAAATAGACAAATAGATGGACAGAAAGTTTATAAAAAAAAACCAAAAAAAAACTCACACATATAAAACTAATGACAAATCCAGTTTTCAAACACACATATATATATAAAACAGACATACACACATACACGTACTCATTCATCTTGACCCATCCCCATCGTCCAACATTCTGGACCATCACCTGCATCACCATATAAACACTCCCCATCTAGAGAGAAGAAAATCCACTACCCACCCCCAACCACCCCTGCCCCTACTGACAACCTACTGTTTTCACCATTTTGAAAATGCCCTTCATTGAAGCAAGAACTATATTTGAGTCCTGAAGAAGGTCTAAATGACCGAAAAGTTACACGTCGACAATAAACATCTAGTTTCCATAAAATCCCGTGTTTGTTTACTTTTCTCCACAAAATAAGTAATGTAAAGTTGGCGGATAGCGAGGGAGACTATCCCCTTTTCGCTAGCGCTGGAACAGAGAGATTGTTCTTACTAAGATTTTTAAGTCGTCGAAGTGGCCTAAAGTCATTTCACTAGGGCTAGACCAAGAAGATTGTTTTAACGTCTGAGGTGGAACGCCATACCTACCATCAGCTCCTCGCTTTGCCGCACATATCCCTGTGCTACTGATACGCTGAGTTGTCACACGTAATCCGTGTTTAAAACTATTAAACTCAGTTGGTAGAGCGTCTGCCTAGGAACCATAAGGTTCCTGGTTTGATACCGGCTCTCGTCAACTTAGCTTATGAGTAGCACAGGGATCTGTGCGGTAAAGTAATGAACTGGTGGTAGGTGTGTCGCTTCACCTCAGAAACTAAAAAACAATCTCTTTGGTCTAGAGCTAGTGAAAAGGAGATAGACTCCATCGCTGTCTGGTTGATACCGATGTTAGGCCATCCCGACTTTACTTTTTACGTTACTTGCTAGTATAAAGAAGGAGGTCTGTGGAAAGAGGAGGATGACATGCTTGACTCTGGGAAGAGAGTTCGAACTCCAGCCGCGCTATTACGTTAAGTCAACCATGTTGCCCTGTTAGCAGAAAAACACACTGACAGCACCTATGCAGATGGGTAAAAAAAAAGGGGCGGCCTAAAGTCGGTATCAGCCAATCAGTGAGGGAGTCTATCCCCTTTTAAATAGCGCTAGACCAAGGAGATTTTTTTTTGGCATCCTGAGGTGGGGCGCCACACCTACCATCAGCTCCTTACTTTACCGCACAGATCCCTGTGCTACTCACACGCTGAGTTGGCGAGGACCAGAATCGACCTAGGAATCATGTGGTTTCTTGCCAAACGCTCTACCGACTGAGCTAATCCAGCCCTTCTGCAGATGGGTACCTCCCACCCCCAATGGAGCCACTTGTTGGCCGTGGCTTGCTTAAGGACGGAATCCTGGTGGCTAAGCATTCATTGTCATGTAACACTCCACTTTTGTCCTTACTTAGGCTAAACGGGCGATTAATCGGCTGGGCATATCAATCATTAGCACCTATATGATTGTCCCAGTCCTATTGTACTAATGACAACCCCGCCAACCCTTTTTATCCTATATGCGCTAGAAGGAAGCGCGTGGTGTAATGGTTAAAGTCATGGGAAATGGACTCGTCGCCCCGAGTTCAAATCCTGGTAATTGCATTTTACTTAGCGCTAATACCCTTGGGAAAGGTATGAATCCTACTCTCCCTCCAGCTATGGGTAAATAGTAGAGCACACTGGGCTCTTTAACCTTGGTTAGGCAACCGATCTAGAAGAAGGAAAACTCTGAATTCAAACCTGTTGGACTACGCTTAAAAAATTGACATTGTGTCACATCCTGCTCGTGCAGAGGGGTTGGTAAATATATATATATATGTGCTGGAAGGCGGTGGCTGAGGGTCTTAGTGCTCTGGGTATGATGTTAAATTGCATAAAGATGAGGATCCAGATTTAGAGATATGGGGAGTGTGGAGTACCCTATCATCACTATTATACCCCGGCCCATCCTTACCCGACGGGGTAGTACCTGTTATGGTCTCATCTATGAGTTAAATAGAAGAAAATGAGTCCCAAAAATGAGTTTAAAAATTGAATTTAAAAAACTGTATACCCATCAAGAAAAAAATAAAATAAAACGTCTTTGGCATAAAATAACCCAGAAAAGGTTGACATGCCGTAAAATCCAACCGATTATCCACGTGTACCAACACGCTATCCGCAAATTGTACTTTTTACAACCCACGTACCTAAATTCAGCACTCAACGACAACCAGCTGGTGTGAAGCTGTAAATACCAGAGTTCATAAAAATACACACAATAGCGAATGTTATCTTCGTAGATAAAAGGAAAAAAAGTGATAAATTACATTACAATTTAAATACACAAGAACGACTGAAAATTCTGTTAAAAACTTAAACGATAGCGTGGGCACAGTAACTCACTACGAACTGTGCAATGAAACTGTGTTTAGTAACATAAACAAGTAGCACAAGCAGAAATAAGATCTTAGTCAAAAGCATTAAAAATACAATATAAGTGTTGCATAATGTATAGGCATAGCCTTTCATTTTTAGCAAGTACTGTAGATTAATTTAAATTGACCGTAAAATAGTGGAAAAATACATACAGGAGTGTTGCAAATCGACTATCAATGTTAGCAAAAATTACGTAGAATATGAAAGTAACTCGAGTATGAAAGCATTAAAAATACAATATAAGTGTTGCATAATGTATAGGCATAGCCTCTCATTTTTAGCAAGTAGTGTAGGTTAATTTGAATTAAGCGTAAAATAGTGGAATATGAAAGCATTAAAAATACAATATAAGTGTTGCATAATGTATAGGCTTAGCCTCTCATTTTTAGCAAGTAGTGTAGGTTAATTTGAATTAAGCGTAAAATAGTGGAATATGAAAGCATTAAAAATACAATATAAGTGTTGCATAATGTATAAGCATAGCCTGTCATTTTTAGCAAG
Source organism: Doryteuthis pealeii (assembly GCA_023376005.1). NCBI lineage: Eukaryota > Metazoa > Mollusca > Cephalopoda > Myopsida > Loliginidae > Doryteuthis > Doryteuthis pealeii. The sequence continues at coordinate 15,577,483 of CM042156.1, forward strand.
TAGTGTAGGTTAATTTGAATTAACCGTAATATAGTTGAATATGAAAGTATTTAAAATACAATATAAGTGTTGCATAATGTATAGGCATATCCTCTCATTTTTAGCAAGTAGTGTAGGTTAATTTGAATTAACCTTAAAATAGTCGAAAAATAAATACAGGTGTGTTGCAAATCGACTATCAGAGTTAGCAAAAATTACGTAGAATATGAAAGTAACTCGAATATGAAAGTAACTATAATTATAGCTAAAAAAAGACATCATCTTGCTCTACTCGTATTTTCTCAAACATTATTTGTGAAAATGCATTTAAAAATAAAGATGAAAAATATTCTTTCGAAGTAGGTAACTATGGCACAGTCTAATGTCAATCAAAAGGATTCGACGTTGAATCTTAAACTGAAAAAAAACTATATCCACCCCTTTGCCTGTCATGAAATGCTTGTGGTCGGGACGGATTTTCATATACGAAGCCGATATCTATGAAATCTTGATGCCTTAGCCTAAAAAAAAATTATTCTGATATAAACGTTGAGCTGGCAAAATTATTGAAGCAATTAAGTATTTATTCAACATATTCGCCAGGAGTATATAATCGAAAATCTTTCCGACCAATTGGTACCTTTATTTGAAATACTATTCTAAATATAACCCCCGCCAAAAGAAAAAAAAAAGGATATATATATATAGTGTGTGTGAGATGGTCACTGTTTCAGCTTTTGCTGGAATGGTGTACCAAAGGCAGTATTATAGGTAGAGTGCTCAATATAAAATAGAGCTGTTATATAATATAATAAGATAAATATATAAAGGTTTTACACATCTATTTATTGGGTGACAAAGGAACAATCACAACCATATTGGTTTCATGCGATGCAATCATCAGGTGAAGATGTTTCAAAAGACATTTGAAACATCTTCACCTGATGATTGCATCGCATGAAACCAATATGGTTGTGATTGTTCCTTTGTCACCCAATAAATAGATGTGTAAAACCTTTATATATTTATCTTATTTATATATATATATATATTATATATATATATATATATAATATATATATATATATATGGTAATCGAAGTAAGTAAGGGATGTAAGTAAGTATTACTCCCACTTGGGTTGAGTTCTCTAAATAGGGATTTAATTGCAAATTCACCGTTCTGGCGTCTAGCTAACCCTCGCTTTGATTACAAAAAAAGTTTGAGGACTCTAGTGAATTCATTTCCGCTTAGAAATGTAGCAATTAAATATTCTCCTATACTTGACAGCTGCCTCTGGCCGCACGGCTATAAAGGCTTGGCGAACGAAAGTTCATTCGGGTCTCAAACCCGGCCAGTGGTAGCTGTTAAGGTATAGCCACACCGATGAGAGGTGAAACCTCGAAACACGTGTCTGTGGATTACTTATTATATATATATATATATATATATATATATATATATACGCAATAAATAACTAATATGAAATCTCACATAGTTTTCCAACTATTTGAGGGTCATGAATACCAATCTTTAGATAGTCATTCAAATGGAGCAAATAAGGAAGTAATTATTTTCCCGCTCTGATATCTTCTACTATATATTTGACTGGTTGTCACGTGATGTACACTGTTATGTTGAATTTACATGTTAACACGCTTGTCACCTATTAGAATAAGTCACGTGATTAAAACTAGTCATGCATTTCATTTTGTGTTCTTCTTTTTAGACTTGAATTATTCAAAAGAGTGTCACATGATTAAAACCAGTGAGGCGGTAAAATTGAAAGGAGAAATTTGAATTCGTGTCTACATGTTGATACCAACTCTGATAGTTTATTCAAAAAGTTACATTGTTCAAGAATCCAATTATACACAATTTCTCTGCGAAAAAAATTGTATACGATTTTGACCAGTAATTGTATCAGTCATTTTTGTCTATTAGATTTTATGTTATATTTCATTTTTATGTTTTTTTAATTGTTACCATTGGTTTCCAAGCAGCATGTTAACCACATTTATTCAAAACAACGCCCCTGTTAAAAATGCTGTGAATAACAATTCATTTATATATTTATGTATTTTTGTGAGCCTAATCTTCGTATTTCTCCACGTTATCGTGAAAATAGTGGGAATATAAATGAATTGACATTCACTGTATTTCTTAACAGGCGCGTTATCTTGAAGATGAGTGGCTAGCATGCTGCTTTGAAACCAATGTTAACAATTGCACCTTAAATGTATTGTACACTATAATAAATAAATACAGCTCTTACACCCGTAGTCGAGCTATTTATTTTTAATTCTACAATACTAAAAAATGACTAAAAAAAAAATGACGCACGCAAAGATTAAGAGAAAAATAACGTAGCGTTCAACCGTTATTATCCGATAAATATATTCAATTTTAACTGAGGAATTACACCAATTTGGTCAATGTAGAGTGGGGTCCTAAGGAGATCATTTTTTGATTGAAATCATGGTAGACCCTTTATTTTCCATCTAACAATAATATTATAGTATTATATATATATATAATATATAATATATATATATATATATATATAGTATGAACAAAAAGTAATAAGACAAACAGGAATATGTCTTATATATATATATATGTTATTTATTCTCAACTAGTTTCGAACTTAGGTCATCGTCAGGAGAACATTTTCTTATTTGAAGAAATTGTTTTTAGATTTTTTGAAAGGGAGCATTATGGAAGAACTATAAAAAGTATAGTATTAGAGTATTTTTGAGGGTTTGACATGCTATTAAAATCCGGGTAGAAGAGTGTGTTAGTAGTAGCATGTCCATTTGTTCCGTGAAACACCTCTTTCAGGTGGGTTATTTTTTGAATGCTCTTATATATGTGTGGGATGGTTCTTGGGAGTTGTGTATATGCCCATATATGTATACATATAAATGTATGTGTGTGCATACATATATGTGTGTGAATGTATATATATATATATGACCTGTTGACCTCTTAAGTGACACGTGCAGAACGAAGCAAGATGGAAGCTACATAAGAATGTTGCATGCAGTCTTGAACAAGTCGTGGAAGCAGCACCCCACAAGGAGGCAGCTGTACGGTCACTTGCCGCCCCCCCCGTCTCACAAACTATCCGAGTGAGACGGACAAGGCATGCAGGATACTGATGGAGAAGCAAGGACGAGCTCATAAGTGACGTTCTCCTGTGGAAGCCAACACACGGACATGCTAGTGTGGGCCGTCCATCAACGACCTACATTGACCAGCTATGCAAAGATGCTGGTTGCTGCGCAGAGGGCCTAATGTTGGTGTCAGCCAGACAGTCAGGGAGTCCATCCCCTTTTCACTAGCGCTAGACCAAGGAGATTATTTTAGCAGCTGGGCTGGAGTGCCACACCTACCATCAGCTCCTCGATATTAAAAAAATAGTTATTTATTGGTTACTTGATTCCTACATCCTTTTATTTAAATAAACATAAAAATATTTTGTAAATAAAAGCTATTTTCATTTAAATAAACATCTCTGCATTTCTCTTCTGATTAAATAAAAACTATTTTGATATAGAATGTGTCTTTACTATAAAAACGTGTCTTTCGTTTCAAGTTTTTAAAACTTAAAAAAAAATCCTATTGAATTAACAACAACAACATGAAGTAACTTTTTTTTAATTAAAAGCGAAAACTATTTTAGTATAAAAACGTTCTTTTGGGTTATAAATATACGTGAACAAACTTTTAAAAAATCTTACAGTGAAATTCTAATGAAAAAAAGAAATCGTCTGTTGTTTGTAAACAAACAATTGGGAGTTTACAATGAAAAGCAAAAGGTGTTCATTTCAAAACAGCTTCCAGCTGGGGTGCTTATTGGTTACTTGGTCCCTTTTCTTTAAGGAAAACAACATAAAAATATAAGTATTATCTGCGTTATTCAGACTATTATCCCCATCTTCATTGTTATTTGTACAACGTTTCGGCCGATATGCCATCCGGCCTTCTTCAGGTATTTCTTGTCGAACTCGGGAACCTTCTAGGACTAAATAAAGGATTAGGTTCAAAGTTCCATGATGGCTCCCGATTACGACAAGAAAGTTCTCGATTTCGAAAAGAAGGTTCCCGAGTCCGAGAAGGTTCCCGACTCCGACAAGAAATACCTGAAGAAGGCCGGAGGGCATATCGGCCGAAACGTTGTACAAATAACAATGAAGATAGGGACAATAGTCCGAATAACGCAGATTATACTAATCATCAAGCCTCATCTCAAACATTCGGAGAAATAATAAAAATATGATTCTTTCGAAGGATAGAATTTGATTAAATAATAGCATTGGAAATATTCTTATTCGACAATAAGACAATAAAAGAAGAAGAAAAAAAATAAAATTTAAGCATTTTTGTACAAATGAGGAGACAGAAATAAAAAAAGAAAAAAGAAAAGAAAAGATATTAGAATGAATGAACAAAATATAAGAATACATTTATTTTTTCTTTTGTTTTAATGAGAACAACATAAAATATAAAATTAGCTATTTCAGACGAATATAATAAAAAGAATACAAAGGGACAGTTTTAATTTTGCCTAAAAGAATGAAATAGAAAATAAAAATGAGGAAAGAAAGAAAAAGAATAAAGAAATGAGAATGAATGAATGAACAAAACATATAAAAAAAACTTCTTTCTGTATTTTTATTACAGAAAAACATGAAATATGAAATTAGCCATTTTAGAATAATATGATAAAAGAAGAAAGAAAATTTTTAAACAATGAAAGAGAAAAGAGAAATGAACAAAAAAGAAGAAGAAAAAGAAAACAAAGGAAAAAGAAGAAAACTGACAATGAATGAATGGACCATTTTATCTTTAGGCACCCTTTTTTTGATCTCGATTAAGAAAGGACATGTTTTTCATTTACACCGTCAATATCCGGTTGTTTGTTAGGGGTTAGGTTTAGGGGTTAGGGTTAGGGTTAGTGTTAGATGTTAGTTTTAAAATTTTAAAAATCTAAAAATTGTCTGTTAAAACAACCGGAGATCAAAAAGAGGTGCCTAAATGTCATATGGTCCGAATGGATGAACAAAACATACAAATGTCCTGGGAATGACGTTAAACTCTATCTGATGGTGAGGTTCCAGTTTTGGAGGTTTGGGGAATGTGGAGTACCCCTTCATCACCATTTCTCCCTGGTCCACTCTGACCCGGAGTGGTAGTACCTGTTAGGGTCCCATCTATGGGTTAAATAGAAAACATGAGTTTATAAACAAAATTGTATTATCCATTAAAAATGAAATTATTTCAAAACTTTGTTAGCATTAAACATTTTTTTTACCAATAGAAGTATTCGGCATAAAATAACCCAAGGGGTTGACATGCCGTAAAACCCAACCAACCAAAACATACAAATAGTCTTATTTTATCTTCAATTTTTTAAAGGAAAACAACAAGAAAAAATAAAAGTCTTACGATGGACAAAACATGAATTAAAAATAATGTTAGTGTTGTAGGTGACTCCCCTATGACCAGAACAATGGACTTGCCCAAAGGGTATATTTAGCAGAGCAAAGCGACTCAAGGGGAGAAGTAGCCAATGCATGTCTTCGTGTACGCTGGTACCAAGGAAAACCCTCCTCATTTTGTACATTGGTTGAATACATCTGTTCTTTACTTCTATCTCCATGTTGAGTATTTATTTACTGACACATAAACAGGTCTTTTAGGAAGCAGTTTAAGAAATCCGGATATTTCGGAATTGTAACAAGAGAATATATTTCTCTTTTGTTTTAATTTCTTTCTCTTTTATCGCCATTTTAAATTACATAACCGCGAGATAGGATTTAGATATTCAGAAAATACACAGCAATAAATGGGGGAAATGAAGGACATTCTGACAAGTTATCCTCCTTTCGCTTATCTTGTATACTAGTCTCAGCAATTCAAATGAATAATAGTTGATCAACTGCCTTACGTCAGGCCTTACTCTCTTCATTGTTTTTATTAATTCCCACGAAATGTTTATTTGTTTGCTTGGTTTGTTTTACGGCATACCAACCTCAGTGGGTCATTTAGTGCCGACAAAGTTTTGAAATAAATTCATTCTTAATAGATACTCATTTTTTATAAGCACATTTTTCTATTCAACCCGTAGATGGGACCCTAACATGTATTACCACTCCGGCTCAGAGTGGACCAGGGGGTCATGTTGATGAACTTCCATAACTCGAACCTCACCATCAGACAGAGTTTAACATCATTCCCAGGACATGTAGACCCTCAACCACCCCCTATAATACTATAATCTGTGTAACAGCCACCATTAGAAGAAATCCCTCATTATAGTATTATATTCGGTATCATCCAACACAACGACTGTAATACTGAGCCGGAGCATCGTTCCCATACATACATTGAGACCGTACCCCAGCACTGCAAACAGATGTCTTCATTCTTTAGCCGAGTACAACTGGTTTGAATTCAGAATGTTCTTTCTGTTAGATCGAGTTCTGTTACTGTTATGGTAATTTAATGCGCACGCCTGAATTCTCCCAACGAGAAATAGAAGCAGTTTCTGCACTTAAGCAAGAGTTAATATTTCAGCGGATAGCCGATAATACAGCCTAGCGTGTAACGGTGTCATTTGTATATGTTTGTACTACAGTTCCTTGTTAATATATTTGTTTAAATCATTTCCTCTCCCGTGTCTTTATTCTGGCCCCTAACCAGGACACAACAGTTACCTAGGTTAAATGGCCAGTTGGAGACTTTTCTTAGCAAGTATTCAAAATAAATCCTGCACTATTTTTTGTCGTCAACCATTCAACATAGACACTATAGTTGAGCCAGGGGCGCCAACAGAATTGGTAATTACATCACGTCAATCCGATGGTGGAATTGAAAAGCTCAATTTATCTTTACACGATTTTGATATGCATCTGGAATATAATGAACGCAATTGTACAATCGAAGTGACTGGATCTCTACAGAGGACCATCATTGACTGCACGCTGTTTTTTTTATCGTGAAAAATTGAGAACATATTGCCTTCTGCATATGCAAATATAATTGCTTGTCGTGGTGTTTATATCATCGATTAATAAAATTAAACTTAATTACATTTGCATTCTGTTCTTTGGTTCTTGATAACATAAAAATGACTTTCCATAAAAAATGACATTGTCGATTGTAGTTTGTTTGTTTGTTTTACAGCACATCAACCCCGGTGGCTTATTTAATGCCGACAAAGTTTTGAAATAAATTAATTATTAATGAATACTCAATTTTTCAATGTCTTCGGTATAAAATAACCAATAATGGTTAACATGCCGTAAAATCCAACAAACCAAACTAAACAGAAACTGCATCTTGTAGTGAAGTTCTGGAACTCTGGAGAATCTGGAGTACCTTTAAAGCTATTACTTACATTTCCATCTGGACCCCGAATGGCAATACCTGTTAACCCATCTATGGGTTAAAATATTTTTTAAAAGGAACATTATAAACGTGTTACAAAAATTGACTTTGAAGAAAAAAATGAATGCCCAACAAATGCATCTATATGATTGTCCCGACCCTATTGCCCTTATGGCAAATCCACGCGCCTTTTATGATATATGGGCTAGATAGCAATGGCTGAGGGTCTTAGTGTTCTGGGTATGACGTTAAATTGCATCTAATGGTTAAGTTCTAATCTGGAGCTTTGGGGAGTGCGGAGTAATAAATTTAAAGACAATTTGATGTGCATAGGTTTTTACTTTTCGTACAAACAATTTCCGTACTTGCCGGCATATAGGACGCACTTTTTTTTCCAAAAATTTGGGTAAAAAAATTGCCCTGCGTCTTATACATCCTAGGTAACGTTTGAAACCTCCCGTAGACCCAGGCTAATCTTCTCTATGATGCTCACTAACCCAGCTTACGCTCGGTACTTTTAAATGAGTAGCCTGGGTTCTTTAACCTTTGTTAAGCAGCCAGTCTTGGAGAAGAAAAACTTGGCCATGTTCTATTGTGAAAGATGAAGGAAAAACACATATATTTAAATGGAAGAAATGTAATTTACTACGTGCTGACACGCGTTTTTCGACCATAAAATCTTAACTCAATGCAATCTACCGTATTTGACGGCATATAGGACTAACTTTTCTCCAAAATTTTGGCTAAAAAAATTGCCCTGCTTTTTATACATCGTAGGTGAAGTTTGAGACCTCCCGTAGGCTTAGGCTAATCTTCTCTATGAGGCTCACTAACCCAGCTTACGCTCAGTACTTTTACCTACCATAAACTCTATGTATCCTTATTTCATTGCTGGTATTGCTTATGTAATGTACAGCTAGACTGTTTTCAACAATATATGCTTAAATACACTAAAAAACATTTTTCCTGAATCTGACCTGCTGAAATGGGGGTGCGTCTTATATGTCCGTGCGTCTTATGCCCTCAAATACGGTATTTCTTTTTTTATGGGAGACTTTAACTGGGTTTCACATTTAATTTCGATTATTCCAAAATTTATTATAAAATGTCCAAGTTACAAAAATAGTCATCGTACAAAAACAAAATCATCACCAAATGAGGTCTTCGGCATAAAATAACCCAAGGGTTGACATGCCGTAAAATCCAACCAACCAACCAACCAACCAACCGATATAGTATATTTTTTTACTTTTTATCTTTGTCTATGTCTTAATTTTTGGTTTCCTTTCTCTTGCCATCGGTTTCTCATTGTTGCCATTATGAACACAACTAAACTCGAGCAACCACCACGGGAATATCCCCCCACCGACTACAGTCGCTCTCGGCATCGGCTCATTAAACCGGCTTCTTTTTCTCGTTTTCCATGAGATTGGTTACATGCCCATCCTCTAATCCGTAATTATCAGAATTAGCCTAAGTGGAAACATACTTTCCGTATGAGGGGATTAAGATCGCTGCCGCTGCTTATCGTCAACTAATTACGCATGCAGGCTGGCCGCCGATTCTCCTGTCGGCCATATTGGAAAACTATGAGCTTAGTTTTAAGTCAATTAGCGCTCGCCTAATCTTCGGTTTCATTAAGCGAGAAACAGGGACTGGCTGATAAGTCGACTCTCACAAGAGAGTCTGAATGCCGTAAATGGTTCTGTTTATTTGTTCCGCTTTACCCTAACAACGGCGGCTAACGCCACGAGATAGACAGATTAGCAGTCAAACCTGTTTGAAGGCCCCACCTTGTCGATGGAGCTTAGAGTACGCCGTCTTTACCCCCCAAGAGAGGGGGTAATGAGCACCCCGTAAAGTAATATCTTGGTTGACTGATTGATTGATTTTAAGTGTATGTATTTACTCAGCCCCTCCACATGAGTAAGATGCGACACAAGGCCAATTTCTAGCGGACGTTTGAATCAATAATATTCCTTCCCCTATACTGGTTGCCATACCAAGGTTAAATAGCTCAGTCTGCCCTACTAGTTAACCATGTCCTGGGTATCACGTAAATCTATCTGATGGTGTGGTTCCAGTTCTGGTAGTCTGGGAAATGTGGAGCACCCTTTCATCACTATTGCTCCTAGGTTCACTCTAGCCTGGAGTGGCGGTACCTGTAAGGGTCATATCTATGGGTTAATTAGAAACTAGTGTGTTTTTAAAAGTGAGTATCCATCAAAATATGCTCTTTTTATGGCGCTATAAAATTCTTGTTGGTTCCCTGTATCAGCAAATCCTTGAATTACCCTGCCACCACTCATTTTGTATTGATCTTGGCATGCGTTGAACTTTAGACCCAGCATCTGCAAAGGTCGCTCGTGTCGAGGTGTTTGGGTTGTTAATAACATCTTGGTCAGCCTTCTTCTTGTCTTCCATTAATTGATGAATGGATGCTGCCTGTTCGTCAAGCCAGTCTCGGTGTTTCCATATTAAGACAACGCTGAAGAAATGTAACATCACACCTTCAAGCGTGGAAGATCTGGCTTCCAACAGACGGGGTTGGCAAGACGCCTGCCGCACAGGAGCTAAGCAGCTCAGTAATGAGATAAACAGGACTGCAGACTGGCGACGCCTACGTTGTTGTGAATCCAACCAAATGTAGATTGGAATTTACCTTGCAATGTGTGTGACCACATTTTCAAGTCCAAAATTCGACTAATGAGCCATGCAAAAAACCTTCTATAGTATCTACATCCAGCTCGCCATGACTCCCAGGCCCCACCTTATTCGAAGTGGTAGTACCTGGAACATAAATGTTGTAATGTTTTCCGGAGGTGAGTCACAATTCCGTTAGATTTTGCTGATATCGTGAAGGTGACGAACCACATTGAAATGTGAGATCTCGAGCTCGTCTGATTTCTCTGATTCTAAAATGGTATGCTATATTGGGCTCGGGCTCTAGAAATAAAGTTTAAAAAATGTAACACACTGGTATTTGCCGAACCTGTATATTCTTATTCATCGACATCGGTGTTCAATCTGGCAGTATGCCAACAAATCTGAAACGCGTTGTCAGTTGAATCCACACACCTATCGGCTACACACGACTCTCCGCTAGGTGGCGCTGTAATGCATTCAATTCTTTATTGGTCAGATTTCAGCCGCAAACTCTTTTTATCCAAAAAAATATGACACCGATGCGTGTCGTCCTGACCTACACGTTATCCCTAATCACAAACAACGTTTCGACCGATCTACCTTCCGGCCATCGTCAGGTGGCTGTTGTATTCGATAAAGTTTTCAATTCTCGGATGTTCCTATGGGACATCTCGTATTACTCAATTCTTAATGCGTTCCTACGTTGATGATATATTTTTCCCGCTTCTTTTTCCCGCTTATTTACGACCTTTTTTTATTCTCTTCATCTTTCTCTTTCTTTCAAAGCCGTTCTTATCTTATCCTTTCAAGCAACATTATTGTCATCTTGGATTAAATCAAAAAAAACCTCGCGAGTCACTCTCATTACGATGTTCTCTACTAAAGGGTTACTTTTCCACCTCCTCTTTTATTATCAACATCGTTGTCTCCTCTCCCTTCGCCCCATATCATCCAAACATAATATTATCATCACCACCATTGCTTCTAAAAAAAAACTTATTTTCCTCTTTCCATCTTCATCTCCATGACGTTCATTTTTTCTGTTTAACAATCCTCTTCCTATTCATTTCTACATCACCTCTTCCTCGTACACAATCACCCATAAATAACTGACCATGTGCCAGAATAAAATTGTAGATACAGCAACACACATAAATGAGTGGAGTAGTAGTACCTGTTAGGGTCCCATCTATGGGTTAAATACGAGGGTGAGTAAAAAAAGTAATGCCATTTTGTTTAGGAGAGGTATAATTACCGACACAGGAACGTGTATAATACATTAAAATGAAGCTGGTCCCCTGTGGATCTCATCCCTACTTCTCTACATAGGTGAGTAAAAAAGTAATGCCATTTTGTTTAGGACGGGTATAATTACCAACATAGGAACATGTATCATACATTAAAATGAAGCTGGGCCCCTGTGGATCACATCCCTACTTCTCTACATAGATGAGTAAAAAAGTAATGCCATTTTGTTTAGGAGAGGTATAATTACCAACATAGGAACATATATCATACATTCTGGTCATCTGTGGATCACATCCCTACTTCTCTACATAGGTGAGTCAAAAAGTAATGCCATTTTGTTTAGGAGAGGTATACTTATCAACATAGGAACATGTATCATACATTAAAATGAAGCTGTCCCTCTGTGGATCACATCCCTACTTCTCTACATAGGTGAGTATAAAAGTAATGCCATTTTGTTTAGGACAGGTATAATTACCAACACAGGAGCATGTATCCTACATCAAAATGAAGCTGGTCCTCGGTGGATCACATCCCTACTTCTGTACATAGGTGAGTAAAAAAGTAATGCCATTTTGTTTAGGACAGGTATGATTACCAACACAGGAACATGTATCCTATATAGAAATTAAGCTAATTCTCTGTGGATCACATCCCTACTTCTCTACATAGTCACCATTTCTCTCATTAGCAATGTTCCTCCTTCGAATGAAAGCATGAATCCCTGCCCCGTAAAATTCTGTTGACTGTTCTTTGAGCCACTTCTTCACTACAGATTTCACTTCCACGTCACTAGAATAATATTTGCTTCTCAACCCCTCTTTCATGGAGGCGAAGAGATGATAGTCTGAAGGCAATAAATCTGGTGACTATGGAGTATGTAGTAAAGTTGACCACCCGAATGAGGCGACTTTCTCCCTTGCCTTGATGCTTGTGTGTGATCGAGCATTGTCATGCAGAAGGAGAACATTGTCGATTGGTAAGTTGGGTCGTATTTGTCAGATTCTTGCTCTGAGCCTCGTTATGAGTCTAAAAACTTGAAAAGTAAGAAAAAAACTTCACATAAAATAAAGAAAATGCCAATTATTTTTTTACTCACCCTCATACTATCTTGCCGGACTAACTGTAATATAACAGTGGTAATGTCGTATAGTATCTAAATAGTGAGAATGGAATCGTCTGTTTTTCCTATAAATAATTGTTGGAATTTTTATATATAAGGCATGAGGCAAATGGTCACTTCTATTTATAGACTCGCCTATGGGCACCTGACCTGGGAGAGATTCCTATTGTCCAATCACTGGCAGTGCTGCTGCTGCTGATGTTGTTGTATTTATAGAGTCTGATTCTTAACCTTGGCTCATTGCTATTTGGATTCTCTTGGACGTCGGACTTACAAAGAATACTATAACACCGGATTCTTATTGGCTTGCTTACTTATTTACTACATCTGGAACCAAGGATGGCGGCCAGATACTCAACAAAACCTCGGGAAAGAGGAAAACGAGATCTCACATGACTTGTTTATTCAACATAGCAATTGAAAATTACTCTGCTCACCTTGTGTCCTTGCTCAATAAACCCTTTCGCTTATCGTTGATACTCGTTGTGTTTCTTCCTATTATTTATCGATGAACTCTGATACTCTGGTTACAATATGATAAATATAAGACTTAGAAATACAACACATTTTTATTGTGTTAGCCAAAAAGTAGCGTGAATGAGTCTGCAGTCTATTTATATAATGTAATAAGATGTTTGCTTTGTTCAAGATGATGGAAACCTTTCGGTTGCAGTTTTGTTAACTCATCAATAGTCGTCAGGCGTAGAGATGTATAGCAGTAATTTCCTGACTGACCTGTTCAATCCCGGTCGTGTACTTATGATCTTCCTCCAGCCAGCATCTCGTGAAGCATGTCATTGATCTGCGTTGGGTTCATACGCCACGCCTCACACCCACCATGCTGCTACCCATGGTTTCCAGTGCTACACACTCTTATAGCATATATGATACTCCCCTGTCTTGGGTCTGTTGTCCAATGATCGTCGAAAAAATATTACACAAATCATCCGAGTAAGAACAAAATATGCTGGACATTGCTAGAGAAGCAAGGAGGAACTCATAAGTGATGTTCCCGTGGAAACCTGAAAATGTGTGTGGGCTGTTGAGCTCTGTGAGTATTCTGGTTGCTCCATAGAGGGTCTCACAGTGTTGATGACTGAGAGGGACGGTTGGCAAGATATTGTCATGGATATCTGTGTTACCAGCACGACCTGACGATCATAACGGTTTATAAAACTTAAAAGTCTAGCTATGGGACGGTTTAGGCTAGACTAGTGAATTATAGACACAGGAAATTATTAAATATTTGTTGGAATAATTTTGCTATATAAGGTGTTCTGGAGTCCATCTCTTAAACTTATAGACTCTGCGTGGGTGCGTGGATTCAATCAGCCAATCAACACTCTCGAATACGTGGTTAATTAACTACTTAATCGCCGATCTTGAAAGCCGTTCATTTGCACGTATTCGACAAGCACGAACGGATCAGCCTCTGCTTAACAAAAGGATTCTTCACTAAGCAACAACCAAAGGATTCTACCTAACACGAAGGAACAACCAAAGGGTTTTTCATTAAGAAACAACTAAAAGATTTTACCTAACACCAAGGAACAACCAAGATGAATTATAGACACAGGGAATAATTAAATATTTGTTGGAATAATTTTGCTATATAAGGTGTGCTGGAGCCCATCTCTTAAACTTATAGACTCTGCGGCGCGTGGATTAAATCAGCCAATCAACACGCACGAATACGTGGTTAGTTAACTATTTAATGGTCGATCTTCAAAGGCCTTCAGTTGTTCGTAGGTAACACGAACGGCCGGATCAACAACCAAGGATTCTGCTTAACACAAAGGAACAACCAAGGATACTTCACTAATGAACAACCAAGGATTCTTCACTAAGGAACAACCGAGGATTCTGCCTAACACTAAGGAACACATGTTTGATTATTTTTCTATATAAGGCGTGCTGTAATCCACCACTTAAACTTATAAACTCAGTGAGGTCACGTGCTTTAAACCCCAGCCAATCAACAGCCCGAATACGCGGTTACTTAACCATTTTCCCTTATTCGACACTGACGAACGGACCTACAACCAAAGGATCATACCCAGCACTACGGGACACCAAGGAACAACCAAAGTATCATACCCAACACTGAGCCCATCTATGGGTTAAATAGAAAAATGTATTTATAAAAAAATTGTATTATCCATTAAGAATTGATTTATTTCAAAACTTTATCGGCATTAAATGACCCACTGAGGTTGATATGCCGTAAAACAAAACACACCAAACCAAACCAACACTAAGGGAAAGCAAAGAGCAAACTAAATGTTTCTTCCCTTAGGATTGCGCTCTGGTTAACACAGGGGATCTCCGCTGGAGAGTTCTCTTGGTTGAAGCCAAAGGATGCCCATACAAATCGCAACAACACAAGGATTCTACCTAACACAAAGGAAAACAAGGGATTTCCACTGTAAAGTGCCCTGATCTGCAACGTAAAAATGGTATAGAAGGAGGGGGATATATGGGGCGAAATAGACCTTCGAATCAACACGCTCCCGCCAAGGGGGAACCAAAAACAAGCGAGTTCTCAGTCTTCTCACAAGTCAGACCCTCTGTTGGTCAACACATTCTTCGTCTAGCAGCTAAAAAAATCCGTCGTCGTAGTCGAAATAATCTTTAGCAGTTCAAAATCACATTTCCTTACTGAAAAGCGCTTCGTCGTCGACTGCTGCTGCTGACTGCCCAGCGCTTGACTCACTTGTTATTTTATGGGCATATTAGCCAAACATCCGGGCACGTCAGTCAAACCTCGCGTCCTTCCAGTTCCTTCATCGCATCTCTTTTCGCATGCGGGAGGACGTGGATTCGATCCCAGCAGGCAAGACAATGTCTTGCTCCCTTTCCTTTCTCGTTCACCGTCACAAATGGCTACAAAAATTGTAACATTATTTTCTAAATATACAGAATCAACATTCATCTTGTAAATTGAGAGACCTCAATAGATTAAAACATTAAAATACACCGACTGTACCTCTGCAATGGAGCCAACTGTTGGCCGTGTGTGGTGAACCGGGATACTTAAGGAGGAGACACAGGTGACCAAAGAGTACATGACATGCAACCTACCATTCTGGTCCTTACTTAGGCTAGACGGGCGGTTGGACAGTTCCCCTGCGATTAATCGGCTGGTTACGTCAAGCCCTAGAACCTATATGTTTGTCCTAACCCTATTACCCTAATGGCAACCCCCAACCATTTTTATCATATGTGCTAGAAGGCGTGACTGAGGCTCTTCATGTCCTGGGAGTGACTTTAGACTCTAACTGATAGTGAGGTTCCTGTTCTGGAGGCCTGGGGAACGTGGAGCAGCCCTTCATCACCATTGCTTACTGGTCCACTATGACCCGTAGTGTTAGTACCTATTAGGGTCCCATCTATGGGTTAAAGAGAAAAATCTATTTTAAACCCTCGTTTGGGTATATACATCGAGAGAGTTATCGTGTGATAGAGAGACAGACAGAGACAGACAGACAGAAAGGCAGACAGATAGAGTTAAGACTGTGACTTACTTGCTTCTTTGTCTAGTGGTTGTTTCATCTTTTTTCTTTTGTCCGGTCATCATCTTGTCTATTCTTATCTGGCTGTTTCTAACTAAGGGCTTCTTTTTAAGTCATACATTAATCAAATACAAGACTTTGTTTTTCTTTGATCAAAGATTATATTACTGTCCATCCTGATTCACGCGCGGTTTGAGTTACAACCTTTCTGCCTGACGTTTGGTTGAAAACTAATTACCTAACTAACTCTATCACGCGAGTCGCGAGATTCCTGCCTCTGGAGTCAGTTGGGAACATAACCGTTACTCGCATTTGTCCATCCCCTGATCTGAAAAACAATGGCCCCTTAGAATTCTCGCTACAGCGCTTGTCAAAAACCCACGCCACATGCAACAGAAACCACAAAATGGCCGTAAAGGGAGATAACAAATGATTTATTAAAAGCAATAAAATAGCAAATGTTTGGGAATAATGTGAAATATTTAGACAAAATACATTTAAAAACAATATCTAACTTTTATTTCCAATAATGTCACGATATTTGCTCATATCCATAACAAAAGATTGAGACCGATTTTTGAAGCCGGTGCACTTTTACTTTTATTCTCCCTTAATATTCGGCCTGGGGTTTTCAACATAACTCTTTTCCTAGGTAAAGTAGTCTCTAAATAGATTCATCACACTAAAATTTAATTAATTATCTTCTCACACAAACTTACACTCTCCTTAGTCTTTATAATTTTAATTTATTCCAATGTTGTCTCTCCACACATGCTCATGGCGGCTACATTTCTTTTAGAAAAACCGAACTACTTAATGATCTAAACACACAGCCGTAATATTTTAGTAAATAATAATAATAATAATAATAATAATAATAAAACAAAAAAAAGAGAACGTGTCAACTGGTGTACTTTGCGGTTCCTGCAGATCACAGGGTGAAGCTGAATGAAAACGAAAAGATGTATAAATACCTGGACCTTGCCAGAGGCTGCGGAATATGAGAGTGAAAGTGATACCAATTGTAGTTGGTGCACTTGGAACGGTCCCATTAAACTTGGAAAAAAGACTGAAGAATCTGGAAATCAGAGGAAGAATTGAGACCATCCAGAATACTGCACTGCTGCAATCGGCTAGAATACTCAGAAGAGTCCTGGAGACCTGAGGAAACTTGTTGTCACTCAGCCTCCAGTGAAATACCATCAGTTAACCTTGATGTGAAGAACTCAAAAAGAGTGAAAATAATAACATTTTTTGCAAAAAATGAAAAAGAATTAGAAACCATGGTACAAACCATCAGAATATAGAGCCAATATATAGGGATGGAATTCGGAATCGAAAAATGTGTTATGCTAGTAATAAAAAAGGGGGAGATATAAAATTAATGGACGGAATACAACTACCAAATCAGGACACTATGAAATTACTTGAAGAAAAAGAAACTTACAAATACTTAGAAATACCATCAGTTAACGCTGATGTGAAAAACCTCAAAGGGAGTGAAAAATAATAATAAAACTTGGAGAAAAGGAGAATTACAAATATTTGCGAATATTAGAAGTAGGCACCGTGAAACAAATATAGATGAAAGAAAAAGTTAAAAAGGAATACATTAGAAGTAGAAGAACATTTCTAGAAACCAAACCCTGTTGATGAATTCTCGTCGAGGGAATAAACACCTGGACTGTCCCCTTTAATTATTTTATAATACAGATTTCTTTTTCTTTAAATAGAATACATTACTTTGATAGTTTAACAGACATACAAAATATATACAAATACATTGATATACGTAAAAAATAAATGTTTAAAAAGCTTCACACCTTATTAGCAAGCTGTATTTTTCTGTAATCTTAAACATATGCCCTTCTATCGTCCACCATTTTCCTTTGAAGCGGGATCGTACTTCAACTTGCTTCTTAACATACAATATTTCTTAAAATACGCACGGCAGAAATTTATGGCAGCCAATAACAGCAGCTGAAACATATGGACAAACAAAAAACAACGAAATAAAAAAAAACACAAATGGGAAGGAAAACAATACATGAATATTTCAAACGTCAAATTGGGGAGGCACATGAAAAGACATGGTTAAGAAGAGGAAACCTCAAGAGAGAAACTGAATCGATGATAATTTCTGCAGAAAACAATGGCATAAAAACAAATTATATTAAAGCAATAATTGATACGACACGACAGAACAGTAAATGTAGACTATGGGATGACAGTATTAAACGAATGTAGAAAACTAGCATAACATGAATACAGAGCTACGCACGACTGGGTTGGGAAGTTGATCCACTGGGAATTATGCAAAAACTAAATGTTGACCATACAACACAATGGTATATGCATAAACAAGAATCTGTTCTTGAGAATGAAACACATAAAATTATCTGGGACTTTGAGATAAAGATGGATCACATTATCCCAGCCAGGAGACCAGAGGTAGTAATTATTAACAAAAGAAGACCTTGTCAACTGGTAGATTTTGCAGTTCCAGCAGATCGCAGGTGTAACGGAATTAGCTAGTTCGCATGGGTGACCGCGATCGAAAATAATAAAATCCTCATTATCGCAATATAAACAATAAACGCGATTCAAAAGTCCAAAATTGTAAAATGGGTTCTTGAAATCCCAGACTGTCACCATGAAGTTCCTTTGATCTAATTGCTAAACGGAGGCGTGACCTCTTAGTGACACGTGGTCGGAGGTCCTGGAATTTTATAGAAGAATTGGAAGCTTTGGAATATTCGATAATGTTCTATTTCTGGAATGATCCTTTTTCTAGAAAGTTACTTTTCTGGAATATTCTTAACAAAATTATATCTAAGAGTCTTGGATCGAGAGAAGTTAGTGAATTATGGGAGATGCACGAGAGCAGTTGGGGTCGCGGGCTAGAATGAGATCTCTAGTCGCTAATTTGTATATCGTTCGAAATGGACGAACTAAAGTAATTATACGAACAGGAGTTTAACGAAGCCAAACTTGAAGCATTATATATTATGACCTTCTCTCTCTCAAGAGCAATAAGCTGAAGAAGATAAAAATAAATGCATAATTTGAAAAACGAAGAATTTTGTAAATATTTTAAGAATTGGTACAAGAGAATTTTGTGAATAAACGCCACTAAACGTAAACAAAGCCCTCCCCGGCCCTAAGAAGAAAAGGGATACGCAAAGTTAACCTGTCAACAGAAGGCAAATTGACCGTAACGAAAAGGCACGAGACTGACTTCCCCTGACTGCAAAAAAGAGGGAGGTTCTTTATTTTGGGGGTGAAGACTTTGGCTGAAGACGACAACTACTAGAACTGTATTAATAAACAAAAACCCCAAGGTTTTTATGTGTGCGCCGAACGAAGTTAGTGGCGAGGACAGAAGTTGATTTGGTTTCCACGTAATATATGCGTATTTAGTGCGTGCAACGCCTGCAGTAGTGAAGTGCAGTTGTGTGCAGAGACCACTATGTAACATATCTCTTTTGGTGCCCGTGTTCCAGAGAGTTCGACAAGAACTCGGAACGACCAGTTACCACGGAGTGCATCTTGTGCAGAGCCCGCTACGTTCCACAGGGTAAAGATGAAAGAAAATGAAAAGATAGATAAATACCTGGACCTTGCCAGAGAATTGAAAAAGCAATGGAATATGAGAGTAAAAGTGATACCAATTGTAGTTGGTGCACTAGGAACGGTCCAAATAAACTTAGAAAAAAGATTTGGAAATCAGAGGAAAAATTGAGTGCAGACTACTATCGGCTAGAATACTCAGAAGAGTCCTGGAGACATGAGGAGACTTTTCAAGCCTCCATTGAATTACCATCAGTTAAATGTGAATTCCTTAGTTATTCACGTCACATTCTTCATGATCGGAGACTTGCTTAACCTAACACTATAAAAGAAATCCGTTTAACGCTGAGTTGAATCATACAAATATTTTATCTGAAATTCAGGATGTGCACCCAGAAATAATAATAATAATAAAACTTGGAGAAAATGAGAATTACAAATATTTGCGAATATTAGAAGCAGACACCGTGAAACAAATATAGGTGAAAGAAAAAGTTAAAAAGGAATACATCAGAAGTAGAAGAACATTTCTAGAAACCAAACCCGGTTGATGAATTCTCGCCAAGGGAATAAACACCTGGACTGTCCCCTTTAATTATTTTATATACAGATTTCTTTTTCTTTAAATAGAATACATTACTTTGATAGTTTAACATACATACAAAATATATACAAATACATTGATATACGTAAAAAATAAATGTTTAAAAGCTTCACACCTTATTAGCAAGCTGTAAATATAGGAAAAAGACTGGAGGAATATTTCACACCATTCAGACAACATCATTGCTGAAATCGGCTAGAATACTCAGAAGAGTCTTGGACACCTGTGGAGACATTTTTCACTCAGACTCCAGGGAAAGTCAATCAGCAAACGCTGGTGTGAGGAAAACTCAAAATAAACAACTTATGTACATGAATGATATCAAGATTTTTCAAAAAAGAACTGGAAACTGTAAAACATTAAAAAATATATCGCCAGAATATAGGAATGGAATTTCGGCATTGAAAAAAATCTGCCACAGAAATAATAATAAATGGAGAAAAAGAAATAGTAGCCGGAATGCAACTACCAAATCAGTAATATATATATATATATATATTATATATATATATATATATATATATACACCCCGCCGGAGCAGCATGCGACACACGGTCAATTTTTTAAGCGGAGTTTAACAAGTTTGAATTCAGAGTTTTCCTTCTCCTAGACTGGTTACCTAGCCATGGTTAAAGAGTCCAGTATGCCCTGCTATTTACCCATAGCTGGAGAGAGAATTGGATTCATACCATTCCCAAGGGTATGAGGCCATGTGAAATACAAACAGCTTTGTCCGGGAATTGAACTCGGATCGACGAGTCCATATCCTACGACTGTAACCATTAGACCCGCGCCTCCATCAAACAGTAAAATATAAGAACACAGACTCACTGACATTCGCTTTTAATATCTGGACAATACAACAAGGACATTAATAACTATGCATAAGTCTGACAACCCCAAAATGATATCGCATTAATTTAGTTGATAAATTTGTTATCACTTCTACATCCAAGGATCCAATTAATTTCACCTGCCGTAGCCGGTGAGTCACCGGAGGCTGAGTGACAGCAAATCTCCTCAGGTCTCCAGGACTCTTCTGATTTATAGCCGATCTTAACTGTTGTGATGTTAGTCCAACAGTAAAAAGAAGTCAAGTCGAGATAGGGTAAAAGAAGACAAGTGTATTTACAATAATGGTACATGTACAACTAGCTTGTCGTTAACGGTAACAGTACAACCTTTCCACTCGGTGTCTCACTATTTATAGTGAGAACCGGTGTATATTCTCCACTGTAGGAACGGACGGTACAACACCCCCCTTTGAAAATATCCCGTCTGGGGATTAATAACGTTTTTGTTTGGGGTTCACCATAATCAACTCAGTCGATTTCCGTTTTCTTTTTGAACTCCTATTCTCAGGAGTAGTCTCTGGTATGGCACCTGAAAAGTATCAAACACTGTGTCCATGATGTCCTCTTCGGCGATCTGGTCACCTCACTGTTCGAGTATCTTTTCCGGATTGCTTAGTGTGACGTTTGTGCACGAAATCTGGTCCCTTAATCATATAGACCATGTTGCCTTTTTGTTTATCCACAGTGCCGGACTCCCAGAAAGTCCTATTGTTTTTGTGAATATTAAAAAAAAATTTTTCACCAACTTTATATCGTTTTTTGTTATTGGTTTTTTTCGCTTGGGATTATAATGTGCCAGAAACAAGTCTGACGTTAAGATATTTTTAATTTTCTTTTTCTTAACATAAACTGTAGGTGAACTCCACTCGCTGTGATCAATTTTTGAAATAAACCCATGTTTTCGAGTCTTTCTAATTCACCGTTTATTTGCTCTATAGCAGCGTATGGAACATTTCTTTTCTTTCTGAACACTGGCTGTTCATTCACTTTGACTTCAAATCTTGCAACCGCTTTCGTACACCTTCCAAGACCCCCTGTAATACGTCTGGAAAATTTTCTTTTAATTCCCTCTTGAGTTTTTCTGCCTCCACATTTGAATCCTCAACCTTTGGCAAAAAGAACTTAAAGGCAGATCCCATAGTCTAAACTTTTCGATCAGATCAGTTCCAAAGAGGTTATTTATTTTCGCATGACGAAGATTTTGGCTTTTTCGGTCTTATTCTGGAAAGAAATATTCGTCAATAATTCCCCCTCGAAGGTTATTTTTTTCACCACTGACACTTCTCGCCGTTTTTTGTGATTTGATCATAGTGGGTCGCCCAAGCTTCTTCCATGTCTGTAGATTAATGATGGAAATGTCAGACCCACTATCAAGCTGAAGTCTTACTTTCTTTTTAAACATTTTGACCTGTACATATTTCCGGATATTTTGTTCCTCAGGTTCAATTTTTGTCAGTTTAATGGATGTCTTTCTACCAGATTTTCTTTTAAAACATGATGCCTTATGACCCTTCTGGTGGCAGTAGTCACATTGTTTAAATTTGTAGGGACACTCATTATACCAATGTTTGTCTCCACACCTCCAACACGGTCCCGGTGATTTTTACCATGTTTTTTTCTCTGGTTATTCATTGAAGTCAATTTTTTCTTCTGATGGATCCTTTAATGCGACACTCCACTTTCCTCTATGTCACGACTGTCTGTTTTAACGCAACAAAACGTTCACAGTCTTCCGCTAGGTTTTGAAGTGTTAGATTCGGTACACTTTCGAATTTATTTAACACACGAGGTCTGATTTCAGAGTCTTTATTTAAGACAGACCTTGCACGAATATTAAACATTTAAAATTATCCGATGATGATAATTCCTCAAGTTTGAAATCGTCGCAATGCTTATTCACTATACTTGCATACGTAGTGTAGTCGTCTTCCTCTCTTCTAGTGACATTCATACACTTATATCTCCTGTGAAAAAGAGAAGTTTTTGTCGAAAATAGTTCTGTTAGTAAAGTAACTGTTTCTTGGAAGTTCAACTCTCTGGTCTTTTTTGGAAGGATAAAATTCACGAACTTTGTATGCTCGGCAGCCCCTAATTTTCTTAGCAAAAATCTAACTTTTTTAGAGTCTGACCATGTACTGCAGTCCGATACAAAAATATCCTCATATCTTCTATAGAAGTGCTCAAAAGTGACATGTCTTCTGGATTATATTTGAAATTTTCAATAGCGTTCCACACAGCCGTCTGGGAGAATGCATTATGATTCTCGCTTGCTTTCGATAACTGTGTTGCCTCTAAAAATTTCCTCTGTTCCTCCTGTGTTTTTACCAAAGTTCTTCGAAGTGTCTCTGCTGTTGTAGCAGTCTTTCTTGGAATTTTCTTCCAGTGTGGTCGCAAGCTCTTTTTGTTCAGCATTCATTTTTCTTTGGGCTTTTTGCTGGTCCAAAAGCTCTTTTAAATTTCTCCTCACTTTCAATTCGTTTTCTTTCTAGTTCTAATTGTTGTTGCATTTGTTGTCTTTGTAACGCGACATTTTCTTCCGTTTGGAATTTAACTAATTGAAGAAGAGAATCTTTGAATTCAGTATCCATCATCACTACCTCTTTTACACTTGTACAATTCAGTTTTCCATTCAACGTGCTTAATTCGTTGTTCAACTAATACAGTTTAGTTCCAGTTCTTTTGTTCGAAAACAGAAACTAATAAAAAGTCTTTTTTTTTCTTTCTTTTCTGCACGTAAAAAACAGTCCGACCAATAGCTTTTTTTTTCTTTCTTTTCTGCACGTAAAAACAACGTCCGACCAATAGCTTTTTTTTTCAACACAAAAAAAAAAAAAAACACAGCTTCTTATTTCTTTATTTCCATTTGTGTTGTTACACGCAGCAAAAATAAAGTTCGTCGCTATAAGCATAATAAGACTAGTTTTATCGGAATCTTTTTTTTTTAACCCTTTTTTTTCTTTTTTCTTGCTTATTTAACGTCTTTTGTTTAGAAGCACAAATGACTTACGCGAATATATATATATTTTTTTTGTCTGCCTTTTCTTTCCCTTGGCCAATTTGGTAGACCGTTTTAATAAATAGTCAAGCGAATTTTGCTCAAACAATTATCTTAACGAGTCAGTGAACTTAAAAAATTTAAAGTCTTACCGTGAACTGATTTCTCGAGTCTGGGGAAGGCAGTCAACTTTTCTTTTTCTTTTGAACACTTAAGGTGTCAGTGTATTCAATTAACTTAATAATTGAGAATATTTTTCGCGTTCTCTAGCTGTCGATTTTTTTTTTTTTGTAGCAAGTTTTGAATTTTGTAGTAATTACTTTGCTGTTAATCCTTGCGAATCCAAATATCTGTTTGCAATGACGAAGATGTTTTTCGTGAAGATCTTGCGAATCCTTGTATATTAATCACTTTGGGTGATTTTTTGCAGTGACTTTCGTTTCGATTTCTCGTCGCCAATCTGTTGTGATGTTAGTCCAACAGTAAAAAGAAGTCAAGTCGAGATAGGGTAAAAGAAGACAAGTGTATTTACAATAATGGTACATGTACAACTAGCTTGTCGTTAACGGGAACAGTACAACCTTTCCACTCGGTGTCTCACTATTTATAGTGAGAACCGGTGTATATTCTCCACTGTAGGAACGGCCGGTACAACACCCCCCTTTGAAAATATCCCGTCTGGGGATTAATAACGTTTTTGTTTGGGTTCACCATAATCAACTCAGTCGATTCCGTTTTCTTTTTGATCTCCTATTCTCAGGAGTAGTCTCTGGTATGGGCACCTGAAAAGTATCAAACACTGTGTCCATGATGTCCTCTTCGGCGATCTGGTCACCTCACTGTTCGAGTATCTTTTCTGGATTTTGGTTGTGTGACGTTTGTGCACGAAATCTGGTCCCTTAATCATAGAGACCATGTTGCCTATTTGTTTATCCACAATGCCGGACTCCAGAAAGTCCTATTGTTTTTGTGAATCTTAAAAAAAACTTTTTCACCAACTTTATACCGTTTTTTGTTATTGTTTTATTCGCTTGGATTAAATGTGCCAGAAACAAGTCTAACGTTAAGATATTTTTAATTTTTTTTCTTAACATAAACTGTAGGTTAACTCCACTCGCTGTGATCAATTTTTGAAATAACACCCATGTTTTCGAGTCTTCTAATTCACCGTTTATTTGCTCTATAGCAGCGTATGGAACATTTCTTTTCTTTCTGAACACTGGCTGTTCATTCACTTTGACTTCAAATCTTGCAACCGCTTCGTACACCTTCAAGACCCCTGAAAATACGTCTGGAAAATTTTCTTTTAATTCCCTCTTGAGTTTTTCTGCCTCCACATTTGAATCCTCAACCTTTTGGCAAAAAGAACTTAAAGCAGATCCCATAGTCAAACTTTTCGATCAGATCAGTTCAAAGAGGTTATTTTATTTTTGCATGACGAAGATTTTGGCTTTTTCGGTCTTATTCTGGAAAGAAATATTCGTCAATAATTTCCCCTCGAAGGTTATTTTTTCACCACTGACACTTCTCGCCGTTTTTTGTGATTTGATCATAGTGGGTCGCCCAAGCTTCTTCCATGTCTGTACATTAATGATGGAAATGTCAGACCCACTATCAAGTTTTTCTGCCTCCACAACGCCGGTACAACATTAACAATGCTGTAGTTTTGATAGTCTCGTTTCTTCCTCGGATTTTCAAATTCACCCAAATTCTTTTCCAGAGTTTTTGGGGACCGTTCCAAGGGCGCCAATTACAATTCGTACGACCTTCACCTTCACGTTCTATAGTTTTCTCAGTTCTCTGGCAAGGTCCAAGTATTTGTGTATTTTTTCGCTTTCTTTCATTTTCACTCGGTGGTCGGTCGGGACGGCAAAATCCACGAGATGACAAGTTCTCTTCTTCTTGTTAATCAATACTAGGTCTGGTCTCATGGACGAGATTAGGTGAACCATCTGTATCTCAAAGCTACAGATAATTTTATGCGTCTCATTCTCCAGGACAGATTTAGACTTGTGCATATACCATTTAGTTGAATGGTAAAAAGTGAATTTCTTGCATAGTTCTCACCTTTACCACTGAGTCGTGCCTAGACTTGTACTCTCTTTGTGCTAGTTTCCTGGATTCGCTTATATGACTAACAGTTTTTTCTCTGTCTCCACACATTCATTGGGGCTAAGTGACAGCAAGTCTCCTCCTGTCTCCATTTTGAGTATTATGAGTATGATATTAACAGTTCTGTTGTTGGATGATCTCGCACCTTCTTTTGGTTTCCAATTCACCCAAATTCTTTTCCTGACCTTTGGGGATCGTTCCAAGGACACTAATAACAATTGGTACGACCTTTACTTTCATGTTTCACATTTTTCTCAGTTCTCTGGCAAGGTCCAAGTATTTGTCTATCTTTTAACTTTCTATAACTATCACTCGGTGGTCAGCCGGGACGGCAAAATTCACGAAATGCAAGGTTCGCTTCTTTTTGCTAAGTAATACTAGGTATTATGACGTATCACTGGTATATCAACTAGTATATATGTTAGAATTAAAAGAAAACTATATTTATAAAAAACCCAAGGAATGCGTGGGCGAGCAAAGAAAGTGAGATTCAGTCGGGTTGTAATCTTGGCAAAAGAATGTCAATGCGGTTACTACTATCTATATGTCTAAAGGACAGTGGTACTCCCCAGCCCACCTCAGATGATAGGAGGAATATGCATACATATTTCAACTGTGGCACCACGATCCTAAAGTACATATCCCAAGACGTTGCTATGACGACGACTAAGAAAGATTTTCGCGCGAAAACGTGAGGCCAGCATACAGTTGATGAAATCATCCCGAGAAGCATGGACAGTAAAGTTTGATATGCGCATCGAAAATCAGAAGAACGGAAAAAGTAAAGACGTTTCGTCGTAGAATAAGAGTTAATTCATTTGGGAAAAAAGGAGCGAATCACCGTTGGACAGAAAAATAACAATAATTTTAATAGAGAGACATTGTTGCAGTTTGCAACGTCGCAGTGAGTTAAAACAAACGTTCAAGATTTTGTATTCTGTAAACCTTTATTTGTCATGTATTTTGTATATTGCTAATATGATTGATATGCTCAATTGCTCGTCCACTCATTTGATAATATGAACCACACATTCACTTTACCCGTCTTATTACATGTATATTTGTATATATGTATTTGTCTCTTAATGATAATTTGTATTTAAATGTAAATAAATGTTTATGTGTTTATTTGAAATCCTATTCGCTCTTCGTCATTCAGCATTGTCGTCGTTCATCGGTTTTTCATCCTTTTCACGGGAGCAGAGAGAAAAGTTTTGAATCTCATGCGTTTTGTCCTATTTATTTTTAAATCTGGGACTTTTTGCATATTTTTTATTATTTCATGTTCGTGTGTACTCTGGTCACCCCTAACGAGTGTGTGCGTGCGTAACAGAATGGTCTCCTGGCCGGGATTAGGTGATCCGTCCTTACCTCGAAGACCCAAAGAATTGTATACGTCTTATTCTTCAGGGCAGGTTCAAGCTTGTGCATATACCATTTAGTTGTATGATGGAAATTGAATTTCTTGCACAATTCCCAATGGATTATCTATCCTGCCGAGTCGTGCCTGGTCTTGGGCTCTCTTTAAACTAGCTTGCTGCATTCGCTTAATATTATTTTCACTCCTGAGTTTTTCACGGTTCCAAAGTATTCCACTGGGGGCTGAGTGGCCACAAGTCTCCTCAGGTCTCCAGACTCTTCTGAGCATTCTAGCCGAATGCAGCAGTGCAGTAGTCTGGATGGTCTCAATTCTTCCTCTGATTTCCAGATCCTCTATTCTTTTTTCCAAGTTTATCGGTACCGTTCCAAGTACACCAACTACAATTGGTATCACTTTCACTCTCATATTGCACAGCTTTTTCAATTCTCTGGCAAGGTCCAGGTATTTATCCATCTTTTCATTTTCCTTTAGCTTCACCCTGTGATCTGCTGGAACCGCAATTATTATTATTATTATTATTATTTACTCCTTTTGAGTTCTTTGGAGTCTGAGTGACAGCAATCTCTCCAGGTCTCCAGGACTCTTCTGAGTATTCTGGCAGATTGCAACAGTGCAGTGTTCTGGATGGTATCAATCCTTCCTCTGATTTCCAGTCTGTCCAAACCCTTTTCCAATCTTTTGGGACCGTTCCAAGTGCACCAACTACAATTGTTTTCACTTTGACTTTCATCTTCCATAACTTTTTCAGTTCTCTGGCAAGGTACAGATATTTGTCCATTTTTTCATTTTCCTTTAGCTTCACCCTGTGATCTGCTGGAACTGCAAAATCCACCAGTTGATAAGTTCTTTCTTTTTTCTTTATCAACACTAGGTCTGGTCTTCTTGCTGGGATAAGGGGATCCGTGTTTATTTCAAAGTCCCAGAGAATTCTATGCGTTTCGTTCTCAAAAACAGATTCTGGTTTATGCATATACCATTTTGTTGTATGGTCAAAATTTAAATTTTCGTATAACTCCTAGTGGATCACCTTTCCAACCCAGTCGTGCCTAGTTTTGTACTCCCGTTGTGCTAGTTTGCTACATTCACATAGTACATGGTTTACAGTCTCATCTCTGTCACGGCATAGTCTACATTTACTATTTTATTGGGTCTTATCAATTTTTGCTTTGATATAGTTTGTCCTTATGGCATTATTCTGTGCAGCAATTACCCCTTTTAAGTTTTCACTTCAGCATTAGCTGATGGTCTTTCACTGGAATCTTTCACTGGAATGTTTGAGTGACAGCAAGTCTCCTCGGGTTTCCAGGACTCTTCTAAGTATTCTGGCAGATTGCAGCAGTGCAGTGTTCTGAATGGTTTTAACCCTTCCTCTTATTCCCAAACTTTCCAGGCCCTTTTACAATCCTTTTGGGACCGTTCCAAGTGCACCAACTACAATTGGTATTACTTTCACTTTCATTATTATTATTATTATTATTATTATTATTATTATTATTATTATTATTATTATTATTATTATTATTATCTTTTCACTAATATTTCATCTATCTTCCTTTCTTTTTCCCCCTCTTAACTTTTTTTTCCCCCTATTTTCCGTTTATATTCTTCTTTTCGTTTCGTTTTTAAATCTTTTTAAAATCTTGCAAATACTCAATAACAACTTTTGACAGCTTCTGTGAATGTCATATTGAATACAAACTAATAAATTTATTTCTTTCGCTCCATATTTTTCTCCGTCAGCATCCGTGAAGATTTAATTCCGTCTAAACCAAATAACAGCTTTCTTTACGACTTTATTTGCATAGTATGCTTTTTCTTTCTCTCCTCTTTATGTTTGCTCCTGGGTTTCCTTTTTTGTAGGGGGGTGGTGCTGTAATAAAGAAAGAGATACAAGACTATAACCTCAAAATGAACTCTCCTTTTGTTTGTTTGTCTTCTGCTTGGTGATTTATAGACCTATTATGGCTGACAAAGGCATATTGCCTCTGTCGGTGAATATGTTTGCAGAAACCCAAGGATTATGCGGTTAGCGCACGAGTAAACATTTGAAAATAGCTGGATCGCTTTTGCTACAGAATCATAAGGGCATAAAACTCGAGACTCAGTGAGGAGCGAAGACTGGAACAAATATTCTAACTCATCCAACTTGTAGGTTTTCCTCTTATTCTTGTTTTTTGTTCTCGTCGTCGTCGTCGTCGTTGTTGTTGTTGTTGTTGTTGTTGTTCTTCTTCTCTTCTTCTTCTTCTTCTTCTTCTTCTTCCACAATTTGTATCATTTTCTTCTTGTTTATCTTTTTTTATTGTCATTGTCTTATGTTCTTCTTCTTCTTCTTCTTCTCTTCTTCTTCTTCTTCTTCTTCTTCTTCTTCTTCTTCTTCTTCTTGTCATCTCTTCAACATCTTCCTCTCTCTCTTTTTAGTCTCCTTCATTCATTCATGCTATCTTTCTTTCTTTCTTTCTTCTTCTTCTTCTTTTTCTTCTCTTCATGTCATTTCTTCAACATCTTTCCTCTGTCTCTTTTTAGTCTCCTTCATTCATTCATGCTATCTTTCTTTCTTTCTTCTTCTTCTTCTTCTTCTTCTTCTTCTTCTTCTTCTTCTTCTTCTTCTTCTTCTCTTGTCATTTCTTCAACATCTTTCCTCTCTCTTTTTAGTCTCCTTCATTCATTCATGCTATCTTTCTTTCTTTCTTCTTCTTCTTCTTCTTTTTCTTCTTCTTCTTCTTGTCATTTCTTCAACATCTTTCCTCTCTCTCTTTTTAGTCTCCTTCATTCATTCATGCTATCTTTCTTTCTTTCTTCTTTCTTTCTTTCTTCTTCTCTTCTTCTTCTTCTTCTTCTTCTTCTTCTTCTTCTTCTTCTTCTTCTTCTTCTTTCTTTCACTGAATTCTTCTTCTTCTTCTTCTTCTTCTTCTTCTTCTTCTTCTTCTTCTTCTTCTTCTTCTTCTCGCCCTTTTTCTCTTTCTCTATCTCCCTTCTTCATATCTTTATCTTTTTTCTTATTTCTTCTTTAACACACATAAATATGTCATCATCCTCATCATGATTCTCATCATTTTTGTATAAACATGTTGCACCATCCTCCTTCTACTTTCCCAGAATTGCTTATTCCCCTACCCCTCTCCTTCTCCTCCTTCTAGCTAGCCTCATAATTCCTCGACGTACTCATCTCCTTCCTTTGTCCACTTCTAGTCCTACTCTCTCTCCATCTTCTAGTTCTTCTAAGTGCATAGTCTTCTTCTTCTTCTTCTTCTTCTTCTTCTTCTTCTTCTTCAAACTTTTTTTCCGTGTATTACATATTTACCAACCAATCCGCACGAGTAGAATGTGGCACAAGATTTCTTTTTAAAAAGGAGGTAGAACAGGCTCTAATTAAGTTATCCTTCTCCTAGACTGGTTGCCTAACCAGGATTAAAGATGTAGGTCTGCTCTAGTATTTAACCATAACTCGCAGTAGAATAGTCGAATGCATACCTTTCCAAAGGATATTAGAACTATGTGAAATTCTAACAGACTTGTCCAGGATTCGACCTCGGGTCGTCGATTCCATTTCAGGCGACGATAACAATTACACCACATTTAAATGATATAATATAAAAGTATACATTTGCTAATTTGTTATATCCATTATTTATTTATGTTTTATTTATACGAGATATGTTAGAAAAGTTCCAGAATAATGGCATTCGATGTGAAGAGCATCGTCCACTGTGCGTTCTTGCCTCAGGGCCAGACGATCAACCAGCATATCTACAAAGAGATACAGTGGCGTTTGCTTAGTTCAGTGCGCGAGAAGAAGCGAGAGAAGTGGCAGCACAATATGACAACGCTCCTGCCGACACTGCCCTGAGTATTCAAGAGTTCCTGGTCTAGAACAAAATAATTGTGCTGGGGCAACCTTCCTACTCAGCCGACTTGGCTCCATGGGATTTTTTCCTCTTTCCCAATGTTAAGGTGGTTATAAGAGGAACCCGTTTTGAGGACTTCAAAAAAGCCGTGACGAAAGAGCTACGGAGAATCCGGGAAGAATCCTTCCAGGAGTGCATGCAACCATGGCAGAGAAGGATCGAAAAGTGCATTAGACTCCAGGTGGATTATTTTGAAGGGGATAACTTGTAATTTGTAGTTTGGATTTGAAATAAATTTTTTGGTGACATCAGTTCCGGAACTTTTCTGACATACCTAGTGTATAAATGGCCTAAAGTCAGTATCAGCCAATCCACAGGGGAGCATACTAGCGTTAGACCAAGGAGATTGATTTTGCGTCTGAGGTGGAGTTCCACACCTACCATCAGCCCCTTACTTTACTGCACAATTTCCCTGTGCTACGTTGAGTTGGCGAGGGTCGGTATCGAACTAGGAACCTTGTGGTTTCTAGCCGAACGCTCTACCGACTGAGCTAACACGGCCCTATATATAAATTGTGAACAATTGCATTTTTCATTATTCTAGCATGAAGATTAAATGTCAGGTACGATAACTTAAATTAAATAAATTCATTACCCACAGGTGCAATTAGACATGTCCCATACATCTTCTACACATTACATACTAGAGAACTGCATTACATACTAGAGAACTGAAAAACGGGTAATGAGGCATGCGTGACCTATAAGGAACCATGGCAGACTGCATTTTGGTACCGGTGGTGTGCAGAGGATCCAAGGTGGGGTTGCCAAAACTTTCTTAAAAGAAATACAACTACAATCAATGTATATCTCTTTAGAAAATAGGAATTAACTACAAAAACATTCCATTTATTTCAAAGTATATGTAAATATATGAAATATATTTCTGAAATGTTGCTAACCTGTATCAACTAAAAATTATATACTTCCACTGATGCTGATAGCTTTTTGATTTACTACGTCCTGTGACGCACATATTTGCTTTGAATGAGTCCCTGGGAAATTTGATGGGTCCCAACTAAAGTTTCTTGATAAATTGTAGGGTTTTTATTCATGATCTGGGGGAACAACTAAATCCGTTTAACTCCTACCTTGTAACCTCTCCTGTGTAATTCACTTCTAAGAAACTATTGAAACATATTTACATTTAGTTTGAAATGGTAAGAAAACACTGGAACGCATGTATATGATTTTACTGTGTCGTTTTAGATTTTTATGCGTCAGGGATGCAGGACTCGTGCATCTATGACTTCGGTCACTGCCTCAGAATCCACAATTTTAGGCCTATTTGGCATAGTTTGATTATTGCGGTTCTTGCAACCGAGTGAAATTGCCTAAAACATTTGATTACTCTACTGTACCTATATGATTGTCCCAACCCCTTTGCCCCTATTGCAACAAGATGGGGATATTATTATCCTGAGCGAGAACTACTATATTAGAAAAGCAGGAAGAAGAAATAAGAGATAGTAAAGGTTTAAAAAACAGTGATGAGCACAAAACAGGATGAACGATCTATTGACCGGGGCGTGAGCCCCGAATGGAGAATTGAGTGTCAACCGGAAGTTTCGGGTGTTGACCGGAACCGGAAGACACGCGGTGACGTGGAACGACGAAGAAAAATACCAGCCTCTTTGTGCTTCCCGACGTCGTAGGGTACGGACCTGACCTTGGGTCCCTTATGGGATCACAGTAATCTAGCAGTGTTCTCTCTCTCTCGCTTTCTCTCTGCCTTTCCTCCTCTCCGACACAGCCCACGAGAGAAGCCTAACTTGGAAATAAAAGCTAGCAGCTTGTGGCGATATATTTCTCTCGTTGTACTTTTTTATCGACAAGATGACCACCACGTGCAGAACACCTTTTTAGAGTCGTGAATTTGGAGGCACGTTGACAAGACCCGCTATACAACATATACCGCTACGTTACTTATATCACTTTGGGTACTGTGACCATATACCACAACGTTATACTATGTCAACCCCTAGTCTTTTTATCATATATGTTCCTAGTAGGTAACTGCATCTAATGGGGAAGTTCCAATTCTGGAGCGCTGTAGAGCACCCTTTCATCGCCATTACTACCACTCTAACTCTGAGTGGTAGTACCTGTTAGGGTCCCATCTATGGTTTAAATTGAAAAAATGAATTAGAAAAATGTGTTTAAAAGATCTACCAGTTAACAAGTTCTCTTTTTATTGGGATAAGGCAATCTGTCTTTAATCTCAACGTTCCAGAGGATTTTATGTGTTTCATTCTTAAGAACAGGTTCTGGTTTATGTATATACCATTTTGTTGCATGATCAAAATGTTTGTTTTCCATAATCAATCGACTGGTAATGTTAAGCCCTAGCACCTATATGATTGTCCCAACCCTATGGCCCTTATGCCAAGCCCAACTTTTTTAGCATATATATGCTAGAAGTCGATGGCTGATGGTCTTATTGTCCTGGGTATGATGTTAAACTGGATTTAGTGGTGAGGTTCCAGTTCTGGAGGTCTGGGGAATGTACAGCACCCCTTCATCACCATTACTTCCAGGTTCACTCTGACCCAGTGTGGTAGTAAATGTTAGTGTCCGATCTATGGGTTGAATAGAAAAAATGAGTTTAAAAAAGATGAATTAAGTACCCATCAAGAGTAAGTAAAACAAAACATCTTCCGCATAAAATGACCCAATGGGTTGACATACTGTAAACCCAACCAACCAACCAACCAACCAACCATATCTTTCTTAGAAGCATGTGTTTTACAGATTTGTATTAATCTTTCATTTATCTTTATTTCAATTTCCTCAATATATCTAATTTCATTTTGTAATCAAATGATCAAAAATCGTAACCGAAGCTCAAAAATATCTGGAAGAAATACAGCTCAGTTGTAATGGTGGAGAAAAACTTTCCACACCGGTGCCTCAAGGTTCAATCCCCAACCTAGGCACACTAGGCAAACGCTTACGCCAACACACAGATCTAACACGTCGTCAACGATGGATTGTCGACTTTGAATTTCTGATTGCAATGACAGGGATTGTTTTGATGATTGTCAATATTGAACTGAACTTCACGGTCTCTAACAATAGCCGGGCATCTTTCATTCTGGAAGTAGCAATTTCTGTTACATCTGTGTTACTAGTAATTTTGGTGATATTTTACCACTGGACGGGAATCCGTATATATATGCTTGACAATGGATTGACAAACTGGCGGCTCAGTGGACAGTAAGCAAAAAATTTCATTTCATTTGATTATTTAAAAATAATAATAGTTTGAATAATGTACACATGGATAAACTCCCGACCAAAACACGTGTAAGTAAAATTGATTAGAATATCCCATTTTATCCATTCTATACTTTCTTTCCTTTATTTCTCTTTTCAACGTACCGTCGGAATCACTTCCTTTTAATTTTACACACACACACACACACACACACCACACATATATATATATATATTATATATATATATATATATATATATATATATATAAATTCCTCTGTGATCATCGCATTAAATTAATTGTATTTTCTACACTAAAAAAAAACAGAAATTTCAATACTTTTATAAAAACATGCTCATAAATAAGTAACCCCTAACATCCAACATATAATGGAGATTGTGTGTTTTTCTGTCTGTAACCGAAACTACATTACTATTCAAGTCATAAATTCCTTAGGTATTTACGTCACATTCTCCATGATATTGTTTTTATTTAAACTTCAATTATTAATAAAATGGTTTTATATGATTAATACTGTTGGCCTTATCCACGTCATAATAATATACAATTGTATTTATATATACAACAAAATGGCGGTTTATTGTGTGAACGGTAAGGCTAATTTGCATATTGATATTAAAAATTTGATTTTGATAAATATGTGCTTAGTATTATTGATTGGTAATTGTTTGCTTTTATTTTGATAAATATGAGCAAAAGTTTCGGGGATAGATCATAAAAGAAATCGATTAATAAGAACAAATAACTGCAATTATATTCTTACTTCCTATTTTAACTAAATAGTTGAATTAGGAAAATTTAGCAATGAAAGACGGGAGTGATGGAAGAGTAAGTTTCAGTTGTTCTATATTTCAATTATACTCCCCTCTGTTTCAATTTTTTTATCTTCATTCTTATTTAGTTTCATTAGCCTTTCTAATTTAATATAATATTATATTATATCAAAACGTAAACACTTGCACCCGGAGGGTGCATATATTTGCTAGTAAAGTTAACGTACGTTGTTATTACACTGAAAAATTATACAATCAAAATTGATGTTGTTGAACATCTACAATTAACAAATACTACAGCACTGAAAATCCCTAACCAAAAATATAATTGCATAAATAAGTGAAGTTGTGAATTTAGTTAAAAAATCATATTGTAAATTACGTAAATATAAAAAAAAAACACTTTCTAAAACACATCTCTATATATAAGAATGCCATTCAGCATTGAAATCTCGTATACACCTTAATATGTTTTAATTAAGAAATCTACACAATTTAGTTTATGATATAGTTAAGTTGATGAAACTGTCGGTGGAACTGTAAAATAGACTGAGTGCACCTATTCAGAGGGGTAGGACCCTTTAAGGGGGCCACCTGTTGGCCGTGGGTGGTGGTCTATAATACATGAGGACAGGATTGTGATGGCTAAGCGGTCTGTCACCGGGGTACAAGCGATAACTCTAATCTGTTTCAATCGACCATAATGAAAAGATAAAAAGAAGGAAAGAAAAAAATCAGAGAGAGAGGGAGAGAGAGGTAGAGGGGCGAGAGAGAGAGAGAGAGAGAGTTAAATGAAAAATTTAAAAACAACTTTTCTGTAACCGGGGTACTAGCGATAACACTAATCTGTTTCAATCGACCATAATGAAAAGATAAAAAGAAGGAAAGAAAGAAAATAGAAATAATGAGGGAGAGAGAGAGAGAGAGGGGGTGCGAGAGAGAGAGAGAGAGGGGGGTGAGAGAGAGGGAGAGAGAGAGAGAGAGACATTTAAATTAAAAAATTAGAAACAACTTTTCGCCGTTATTCATTTGTATATTTGATCGTACGTTACGTTGGATATATTTTGTGGGGCCTCACATCAGTGCAAATAAAACCATTGAGAGGAAGGCCCCGAAACGATGCACATTTTCTCCTGATGACCCCAAAACCAAATACATTACAAATCAAAAACAAACATAACAAAACCATCATGGAGTTGAACTTCTTGTCGGTTTTGCTATTGGATCGAGAAGCATTCTACAGTCTGCTCGTTTTCTGGTGAGTTTCTGTTACTTATCAAGTAACTTTCTTCTACATATTGAAAACATGCAGCAGCTCTTAAGTAAAAATATCAAGCGTTGTAATAATTAAATCATCATACTGTAAGTAAATGGGCTGACTTCTGATTTAGGTCAGAAAATTAAAACGGAAAGTTTTTTGGTGATAGCCAATGACAGTTTAACTATAGTCTATGATTTAACATTTTGCGAATTGGGTTAGGGTTTTTGGGGATTAAGGTTGTTTTTAATTACGTATTGCTTAAAAATAATAGATAACAAAAAACCCAAATTACTATACATTTAATTAACCATTGAAATTAATTGTTGAATCTATTATTGAGACAGTTGTTTGTGTTAGTATTGCACTGTATAATTTCAATTAAACTTAGTTTAAAAATATTTTTCAACATTAAATGTATAGTAATTTGGGTTTTTTGTTGTTTATTCTTTTTAAGCTATACGTAATTAAAAACAACCTTAATCCCCTAAAACCGTAACCAAATTCCCAAAATGTTAATTCATAGACTGTAGTTAAACTGTCATTGGGTATCACCAAAAAACTTTCCGTTTTAATTTTCCGACCTAAATCAGAAGTCAGCCAGTAAATGATAAACTTATTACGAAAAAGATGTCTGCTTCAGTTCTGTAAATGCCAAGTTTAAATCTATTTTTGTAAAGCTGAGCCGCTGAATAATCTGTCCGTTTATATCGTCTTTAACCAAGGGCGCCGATAACTCGGCGCAGATGAAATTTAAAAGTAAAGAGATAATGAAAACTATCAATAAATTCATTTGAACATCGATAATTCCCCCCCCCCACACACTGTTCACGGTTTGCGCAAATTACACATAATTGAAAGAGCGTTATCATAATAGGACAAAAGGCGAAAGATTCGAACCGTTTTGATAAAATTAAATTCAATAGATGATTCATTAGCAAATATTTTCTGATTAAAATTCGAAGAAGAAGAATTAGAAGCGAAGTAAAGATTATATAATAAAGGTTTTAATTAAAATATCAAACGTCTCTTTGAAAATATGTTTTAACATACATCTATTTAACTAAGATTTGTTTTAGATGTGGCACAAGGCCAGCAGTATAGGGTACCCAATGAAAACGATTTTAATTAATATATCAAACGTCTCTTTGAAAATATGTTTTAACATTTAACTAAGATTTGTTTGGATATGGCACAAGGCCAGCAGCATGGGGTACCCAATGAAAACGATTTTAATTAATATATCAAACGTCTCTTTGAAAATATGTTTTAACATTTAACTAAGATTTGTTTGGATATGGCACAAGGCCAGCAGCATGGGGTACCCAATGAAAACGATTTTAATTAATATATCAAACGTCTATTTGAAAATATGTTTTAACATACATCTATCTAAGATTTGTTTTAGATGTGGCACAAGGCCAGCAGTATGGGGTACCCAATGAAAACGATTTTAATTAATATATCAAACGTCTCTTTGAAAATATGTTTTAACATTTAACTAAGATTTGTTTGGATATGGCACAAGGCCAGCAGTATGGGGTACCCAATAAAAACGATTTTAATTAATATATCAAACGTCTCTTTGAAAATATGTTTTAACATACATCTATTTAACTAAGATTTGTTTTAGATGTGGCACAAGGCCAGCAGTATGGGTACCCAATGAAAACGATTTTAATTAATATATCAAACGTCTCTTTGAAAATATGTTTTAACATTTAACTAAGATTGTTTGGATATGGCACAAGGCCAGCAGCATGGGGTACCCAATGAAAACGATTTAATTAATATATCAAACGTCTCTTTGAAAATATGTTTTAACATTTAACTAAGATTTGTTTGGATATGGCACAAGGCCAGCAGCATGGGGTACCCAATGAAAACGATTTTAATTAATATATCAAACGTCTATTTGAAAATATGTTTTAACATACATCTATCTAAGATTTGTTTTAGATGTGGCACAAGGCCAGCAGTATAGGGTACCCAATGAAAACGATTTTAATTAATATATCAAACGTCTCTTTGAAAATATGTTTTAACATTTAACTAAGATTTGTTTGGATATGGCACAAGGCCAGCAGTATGGGGTACCCAATAAAAACGATTTTAATTATTATATCAAACGTCTCTTTGAAAATATGTTTTAACATACATCTATTTAACTAAGATTTGTTTTAGATGTGGCACAAGGCCAGCAGTATGGGGTACCCAATGAAAACGATTTTAATTAATATATCAAACGTCTCTTTGAAAATATGTTTTAACATTTAACTAAGATTTGTTTGGATATGGCACAAGGCCAGCAGCATGGGGTACCCAATGAAAACGATTTTAATTAATATATCAAACGTCTATTTGAAAATATGTTTTAACATACATCTATCTAAGATTTGTTTTAGATGTGGCACAAGGCCAGCAGTATGGGTACCCAATGAAAACGATTTTAATTAATATATCAAACGTCTCTTTGAAAATATGTTTTTAACATTTAACTAAGATTTGTTTGGATATGGCACAAGGCCAGCAGTATGGGTACCCAATAAAAACGATTTAATTATTATATCAAACGTCTCTTTGAAAATATGTTTTAACATACATCTATTTAACTAAGATTTGTTTTAGATGTGGCACAAGGCCAGCAGTATGGGGTACCCAATGAAAACGATTTTAATTAATATATCAAACGTCTCTTTGAAAATATGTTTTAACATTTAACTAAGATTTGTTTGGATATGGCACAAGGCCAGCAGTATGGGGTACCAATGAAACGATTTTAATTAATATATCAAACGTCTTTGAAAAATGTTTTAACATTTAACTAAGATTTGTTTGGATATGGCACAAGGCCAGCAGCATGGGTACCCAATGAAAACGATTTTAATTAATATATCAAACGTCTATTTGAAAATATGTTTTAACATACATCTATCTAAGATTTGTTTTAGATGTGGCACAAGGCCAGCAGTATGGGGTACCCAATGAAAACGATTTTAATTAATATATCAAACGTCTCTTTGAAAATATGTTTTAACATTTAACTAAGATTTGTTTGGATATGGCACAAGGCCAGCAGTATGGGGTACCCAATAAAAACGATTTTAATTATTATATCAAACGTCTCTTTGAAAATATGTTTTAACATACATCTATTTAACTAAGATTTGTTTTAGATGTGGCACAAGGCCAGCAGTATGGGGTACCCAATGAAAACGATTTTAATTAATATATCAAACGTCTCTTTGAAAATATGTTTTTAACATACATCTATTTAACTAAGATTTGTTTTAGATGTGGCACAAGGCCAGCAGTATAGGGTACCCAATGAAAACGATTTTAATTAATATATCAAACGCCTCTTTGAAAATATGTTTTAACATACATCTATTTAACTAAGATTTGTTTTAGATGTGGCACAAGGCCAGCAGTATGGGGTACCCAATGAAAACAATTTTAATTAAAATATCAAACGTCTCTTTGAAAATATGTTTTAACATACATCTATTTAACTAAGATTTGTTTGGATGTGACACAAGGCCAGCAGTATAGGGTACCCAATGAAAACGATTTTAATTAATATATCAAACGTCTCTTTGAAAATATTTTTTAACATTAACTAAGATTTGTTTGGATGTGGCACAAGGCCAGCAGTATGGGGTACCCAATGAAAACGATTTTAATTAAAATATCAAACGTCTCTTTGAAAATATGTTTTAACATACATCTATTTAACTAAGATTTGTTTTAGATGTGGCACAAGGCCAGCAGTATGGGTACCCAATGAAAACGATTTTTAATTAATATATCAAACGTCTCTTTGAAAAATATGTTTTAACATACATCTATTTAACTAAGATTTGTTTTAGATGTGGCACAAGGCCAGCAGTATGGGGTACCCAATGAAAACGATTTTAATTAATATATCAAACGTCTCTTTGAAAATATGTTTTAACATACATCTATTTAACTAAGATTTGTTTTAGATGTGGCACAAGGCCAGCAGTATAGGGTACCCAATGAAAACGATTTTAATTAATATATCAAACGTCTCTTTGAAAATATGTTTTAACATACATCTATTTAACTAAGATTTGTTTGGATGTGACACAAGGCCAGCAGTATAGGGTACCCAATGAAAACGATTTTAATTATTATATCAAACGTCTCTTTGAAAATATGTTTTAACATACATCTATTTAACTAAGATTTGTTTGGATGTGGCACAAGGCCAGCAGTATAGGGTACCCAATGAAAACGATTTTAATTAATATATCAAACGTCTCTTTGACAATATGTTTTAACATACATCTATTTAACTAAGATTTGTTTTAGATGTGGCACAAGGCCAGCAGTATAGGGTACCCAATGAAAACGATTTTAATTAATATATCAAACGTCTCTTTGAAAATATGTTTTAACATACATCTATTTAACTAAGATTTGTTTGGATGTGGCACAAGGCCAGCAGTATAGGGTACCCAATGAAAACGATTTTAATTAATATATCAAACGCCTCTTTGAAAATATGTTTTAACATACATCTATTTAACTAAGATTTGTTTTAGATGTGGCACAAGGCCAGCAGTATAGGGTACCCAATGAAAACGATTTTAATTAATATATCAAACGTCTCTTTGAAAATATGTTTTTAACATACATCTATTTAA
This sequence comes from Doryteuthis pealeii, assembly GCA_023376005.1. Taxonomy (NCBI): domain Eukaryota; kingdom Metazoa; phylum Mollusca; class Cephalopoda; order Myopsida; family Loliginidae; genus Doryteuthis; species Doryteuthis pealeii. Next base: position 15,618,744 of record CM042156.1, read on the forward strand.
CTAAGATTTGTTTGGATGTGGCACAAGGCCAGCAGTATGGGTACCCAATGAAAACGATTTTAATTAATATATCAAACGCCTCTTTGAAAATATGTTTTAACATACATCTATTTAACTAAGATTTGTTTTAGATGTGGCACAAGGCCAGCAGTATAGGGTACCCAATGAAAACGATTTTAATTAATATATCAAACGCCTCTTTGAAAATATGTTTAACATACATCTATTTAACTAAGATTTGTTTGGATGTGGCACAAGGCCAGCAGTATAGGGTACTCAATAAAAACGATTTTAATTAATATATCGAACGCCTCTTTGAAAATATGTTTTAACATACAAGGTGTGTCATAAAAGTATCGAGATTGAGCTGTATTTACCAAGATAGAAATGAACAATGAATGGAACGTTATTTTTTCAGAATACAAGGTGTGTCAATAAGTACAAAAAATCTCGATACTTTTTTGACACACATATATATATATATATATATATATATATATATATATATAAAGTGAGTCATAAAAGTATTGAGATTGAAACTGTATTTACCAAGATAGAAATGGACAATGAATGGAACGTTGATTTTTTCAGAATACAAGGTGTGACATATATATATTTACCAACCCCTCCCCAGGAGCAGGATGCGACACAAGGTCAATTTCTTAAGTGGAGTTCAGCAGGTTTGAATTCAGAATTTTCCTTCTCCTAGAACAGTTGCCTAACCAATCTTAAAGAGCCCAGTCTGCCCTACTATTTATCCATAGCTGGAGGAGAGTAGGATTCATACCTTTCCCAAGGATACTAGCGCTAAATGAAATGCAATTACCACGTCCAGGATTTGAACTCGGGGCGACGAGTCCGTTTCCCATTATTTTAACCATTACACGCGCTTACTCACACACAAAGTGTGACATATAAGTGCCGAGTTTGAAACTGTATTTACATAGGTATAAATGAACACTGAATGGAACGTTGATTTTTTTTCAGAATAGAAGGTGTGTCGAAAAGTACAAAAAAGTTCGATACTTTTTGGCTTTTCTTTGAGCCACTTCTACTGTACGGATTTCACTTCCTCGTCACTGGAATAAATACAATCATCACTTCGAGCCCATGAAAGAGGGGTTGAGAGGCAATCATTATTCTTTATGGCATATTTAATATACTAGAAAATATATGCACTCTTAGGGTGCAAGTATTTATGTTTTAATATAATAAAAAATCCTATAAAAAAGGATGTTTGTACTTTTTGACACACCTTAAATTCTGAAAAAAATAAAGTTCCATTCATTGTTCATTTCTATCTTGGTTAATACAGCTTCAATCTCGATACTTTTATGACACACCTTGTATATCTATTTAACTAAGATTCATTTAGATGTGGCACAAGGCCAGAAGTATGGGTTACCCGGTGAAAATGGTTTTAATTAAGAGCTCAAACGTTTCTTTGAAAATATTTTAATATATATCTATTTAACTAAGATTCTTTAAGAGGTGGCACAAGGCCAGACATATGGGCTACCCAGTGAAAATGGTTTTAATTGATATATTAAACGTCTCTTTGAAAATATATCTTCTAATCCATATGATAATACTGATGTTCCTACAAAATTAGATGGTTATCATCTTGCAACACCCTCAGGTTAAAAAGTAAACCGTCAAAAAATGTCGTCGCCTAAGCTAAATAATGGACCATTCCGTTTTTATTATAAATAAAGAAAGGGGGAAAAAGGACATGCTACACAGAGAAGTATAATTAGTGAGAAAGAAAGAAAAAAAGTAGAGGGAAGATAGACAGATAGAGGGTGTGTACGCGGAAGCGATAATACTAATCTGATTCAATCGAATATAATGAAAAGATGAAAAGAAGGACAGAAAGAAAAAGTGTGTGTGTTGTGTGTGTGTGTGTGTGAGAGAGAGAGAGAGAGAGAGAGAGAGAGAGAGAGAGAGAGAGAGAGAGAGTGTGTTAAGTATCTGGCCGCCATCCTTGGCCGGATGTAAAGAACTTAAAATAAATAAGTAAGTAAGTCAATAAGTCCTGTGGTATAGTATTCTGTGGTATAGTATCCTTTGGTAAGCCCTGTGGTATAGTACTACGTACCGTCACCCAAGAAGATCTAAGTAGTAATGAGCTAAGATTAAGAATCAGGCCAGTATAAATACAACAACAGCAGCAGCAGCAGCACTGCCAGTGATTGGATAAGAGGTTGCCTTCCCTGGTCACATGGTAGTCGGCGAGTCTATAATTAGAAGTAGTCATTTGCCACACGCCTGATATCACATGTGGCCTTGTGCCACATCTAAGCTAAGCTTAGTAAATAACTATATCACATGTGGTGTAATGGTTAGGAAGCTAGATTTGCAGACCATTGTTAGTGAGTTCGATTCTCATTGGGTGCCCCATACTTCTGGCCTTGTGCCGCATCTAAGCTAAGCTTAGTAAATAACTATATCCCAAAATTCCAACAGAGAGAGAGAGAGAGAGAGAGAGAGAGAGAGAGAGAGAGAGAGAGAGAGAGTTATGATCAGGTGACGACACTCATAAGAAGAAATTCGGCGGTTAAGTAAAACCAGATAATTAGGATTTACATTTTTGCATTTCATTTTGGACGATTTGGACGGTCTCATTTTTGAATTACAATTAAGGAACACGGGTATTAATATTATTAGTAATATTTTTTATATCAATTTTTAATGATTATTTTAGAGTGGGGTGTACATTTTCCATTAATTTTTCTTTTCAAGTTTGGAATTTTCAATTTTCAATTATTATTTATGGCTTGTAACAACATGGCTTCCAACCGATCACAGTCTATTCTTAGAGCGCCCTTCCCCTCAGCTAGAACAATAATTGTTTTTTTTTTCTTCTACATTAAAATCTTCCCCAGGGTGCCACAACCACGCATAACAAATTTGATAGCTCTACATCAAACAGTTAAGCCGTCTATCGAAGGTAGACACACTAACTTTTCCCAATTATGAATACAAATGATGGTGACTAGAAGTCTTGAAATATATTTTTAGAGACTCCGATCCCTGATATGAAGCGTTCAATAAATACATCATAAAGAAACAATCATATAAATCATTGAATATATCTTGTTTTTAAATTGAACTCTATAAAAAAAATAAATGACTACATAGAAATGTTTCTATTCGTCCTTCTATTGTAATATATCTGTCTCTGTCCGTCTATTTATCTGTCCATCTCTCTGTCTGTCTGTCTCTCTCTATGCATCTATTCTATTAGTCTCTCCCCCCCTCTCTCTCTCTCTCTCTCTCTCTCTCTCTTATATATATATAAATATATATATATATATGTGTGTGTGTGTGTGAAGTGTTCCTATCGTCCTTCTATTGTAATATATCTATCTCTGTCCGTCTTTATATCTGTCCGTCTGTCTGTATGTCTGTCCGTCTGTCTCTCTATGCATCTATTAGTCTGTCTCTCTCTCTCTTCATATATATATATATAATGTTCCTATCACCCTTCTATTGTAATATATCTATCTCTGTCCGTCTATATATCTGTCCTCTGTCTCTCTGTCTCTCTGTCTCTCTCAGTATGCATCTGTTAGTCTCTCTGTCGCTCTCTCTCTCTCTCTCTCTCTATATATATATATATATATATATATATATATATATATATATATATATATAGCTGGTTGTCAGTCTTTCGTCTACGAGAGACGATGGAGTAGTGTCAAAGTTGTTTTTCTCTTTGAACTACATAGCCTGCGTGGATTCATATAGAGAATAAGCTGTTGCCCACGCACAAATCCCCCCTCTCTACACCGCCACTGTAATCCAAAGGAAAGGTAAGGTACCAATGCGGTTTAACAATGGTAGTGTCGCAGGGTTGATGGGTAGCACTCGATGTCAGCATCCCACCGCCCCAAGGACTCCGGCTCCGGATTTGTTTTCGGGGTTTACTCCTATAATATATATATATATATATATATATATATATATATATATATATATATATTAGAATAATCAGATGAAGTGGAAATGATGATAATAATAATAATAATAATAGGAAAAATGTATAAGATATTCCGTACATTTATACATTTTTCCTATTTTTATCATCATCATTTCCACTCCATCTGATTATTTTAATAATAATAATAACGTAAATCCGTATACATTTTGATAAACAGACCGAAACACATGTGTAAGTGATATCGATTAAAAGTGATATCGATAAAATTCATTTTTATTCATCTACATTTCTTTTCTTTACGCATTTTTTCCTCATATTGTCGGATTCAATTCCCTTTCCATTCTTACACACACACACACACACACACACACACACACACACATATATATATATATATATATATATACAGTGATGCTGATAGATACACGTCATGCGTCCCAGTGTTTTTTCTTCCCTTACTATTTTAAGCTAACTGTAAATACATTTCAATAGTTTCTTAAAAACGAATTACACAGGATAGGTTACAAGGTAGAATTTATACGGCATTAGTTATTTCCTCGGATCTTCAAATAAAAACCTTATCATCTATTAAGAATCTTTAGTTGGAGCCCATAAATTTTGCCGGGGACTCATTTGAAGCAAATATGTGCGTCCCAGAACGCACTAAATCAAAAAGCTATCAGCATCACTGTAACTATTAATAATGTTAATCATAAGTTAGATAGACCTACTAATCGTTTTGCTTGGTAGCTCATCAGGGCAAGAATCTGACCAAGGGTTATAGTATTAATCGATTATTTTGGGTTGATGCGACTCTCTTCGTCTTTTCTTTTTTTCATGCCAAAAAGTAATGCCATTTTGTTTAGGCCAGGTATAATAATAAACACAGGAACATATATCATACATAAAAATGAAGCCGGTCCTCTGTGGATCACATCCCTACTTCTCCACATAGGTGTGTCAAAAAAGTAATGCCATTTTGTTTCGGACAGGTACAATTACCAACACAGGAACATGTATAATACATCAAAATGACGTTGACTCTCTGTGGATTACATCTCTATTTCTTCACATAGTCACCATTTCTCTCAATAGCAATGTTTCACTTTCGAATGAGACCAGGTATCTCTGCCCCGTAAAATTATGTTGAGCCATTACAGATTTCACTTTCTCAAACCCTCTTTCCTGTGGCCGAAGAGATGATAGTCTGAAGGCGCTAAATCTTGTGAGTATTGAGTATGCGGTAAAGTTGTCCACCCAAACGAAACGATTTTCTCCCTGTCCTGATGTTTCTGTTTAGTCGAGCATTGTCATGCAGAAGGAAGATATTGTCGATTGGCAAGTTGGGTCTTACTCGTCGGATTCTTGCTCAGAGTCTCGTTAGGGTTTCAATGTAGGCCTAGTTTTATATTTTAAAAACTTCACGTGAAATAAAGAAAATACCTTTTCTTACTCCCCTATGTACACACTCATTTTAAATAGGTAATATCTAAAACTAAGTATTACACACGGGTGTATTGTTTCTAGTATTTCAACTCACAAATAACATCAATCTTTTACAAACAACTAGTAAAGCTACCAGGCGTTGCCCGGAATTTTTAAAAAGTTAGAAATAAATATTTTATTTATATTTATATACGGATTAATAAACATTATTTTTCTGTCTACAGTATTTCCTTAATTTATGAATTTCCCAACATACGAGTTTTTCAATTTACAAAACGGGCACCGGGTCGATTTTATGTTTTCTGCTGTCAGCTACAACTTGAGATACGGACGAGCTTCAGATACGATTATGTTAATAAATTTACTATAGACATTCTCAGAATAAATGTCTAAAAGTCACCGGACGAGCATAACACATGAAGATGGAGCAGGATGCCAATCAACCTTCACTGAGGAGGTAGGAAAATTTTGAGAGATGGTTATGGCGAACAGATGAGTTATCATCGATGATTCGTTCACTGCAGATTAGTCATGATTCTTACAATCAAATCATCCACAATCATATTGGCTTCCATAAAACAAGAGTGTGGATATCTTTTGAATCTCATTGGTATGATTCTATAACAATCAGAAGAAAGAAATTATATTATCTGATTTGACTGTTTATTTTAAGATATTTTTCATGTATATAAAAATGTCAAACAATCTTTTGTTATTACTAGACAAGCAGATGTTTTATTTAATTTAAATTTGATACAATTTGGTTCTGCCGTTTTAAAAAAAAGCAGCCAAACACAAATTACACGACATTATTGCCTTAAACATTTTAAAATATACAAAAAAATAATAATAACCTTTTACGTAAAAATTAATTTTTTTCATTCCTCGTGATATAAATTATTAAAATAAATTGAAACTTTTTAGAGCCGTAGATTCTAGAATACCGGATAAGTCAGTAAAGGTTTGGATGGTTGATTGTATTTTACGGCATGTTAACTCATGCGCAGTTATTTTATGCCGAAGACGATTTGTTTCATTTAATTCTTGATGGTATTCAATTTTTTTTCAAACTCTATTTGTCGCACTATTGTTCTCATTTTTATATACACAACGTTTCGGCTGATGTGGTCTGTGGCCTTCCTCAGGTGTTTCTTATCAAACTCCAGACATTCTCGAAGTCGGGAACTTTCTCTCCGAACACGGGAACTTTCTTGTCGAACTCAAGCGTCTTCATGCCGTAATCGCTATCTTTCGCGGAACTTCGAACCGAACCCTTTATTCAATCCACAAGGGTAGACTGTTCTCATTCCCTTAACCATGACTGGGTCCACATGTTAAGCTATGTTGAACATTCGAGAAAGTTCGAGTTCGACAACGAATAACTGAAGAAGACCAGGGGTCAAATAGGCAGAAACGTGTATATAACAATAAAGACGAGGACAATAGTCCTAAAAATACAAATTATACAAAAATACAGACAAATGAAAAACATAATTAAATAATCTGCATTTTTTCGAAGCATGAGTATATAAACATGCAAAACTAATGTCCTGGGTATGACGTTAAATTATCTGATGGTGAGGTTCCAGTTCTGGAGTTCTAAGGAATCTGGAGTACCCCATCATCATCATTACTCTCAGGTCCACTCAGAAACGTATATATAACAATAAGTAAAGTAAAGTCGACGGGGCGGCCTAAAGTCGATATCAGCCAGTCAGCGAGGGAGTCTATCCTCTTTTCAATAGAGCTAGACCAAGGAGATTGTTTTTAACATCTGAGGTGGGGCGCAACACCTACCATCAGCTCCTTACTTTACAGCACAGATCCCTGTGCTACTCATACGCTGAGTTGGCAGGGACCGGTATCGAACTAGGAACCTTGTGGTTTCTAGCCGAAAATAAAGATGAGGACAATAGTCTGAAAAATCAAAATAATTCAGGTTCTGTTTCATTTTCTTATAACCAACCAATCAACTCACCAAACAAAAATAAATCTAAAAGTTGTTCGATGTTTGTGGGCAGACATGCGCCTTCAGTCTACAAATACCTGGCGGCGTTGCGTGCAACGACTTGCTGAATTCTCGCGATAACAACAACAGCAAAACACAAACGAGATAGCTTCAAGTACCGACTCTTTTTTTTCTTTTTCTTTTTTGTTGTACTTCCTTCTTTCCAGCATGGCGGTTAGCACATTCATTTTTAAAATGTCCAGTTTCAAAAATAGTTGGCATGCCACTCTTAAATTCTCTCAATCGTCTTTCTTTTTTTTTTTTTATTGTTTGTGACTTTCGTTGTTTTTAGTTTCATTGATCTATTCATTTGGCGATCCATTCGTGCGGCAATCTGTCTGTTTGTCACTGTTCGAGCGTTCGTTTATTTGGAGAATCCAAGCCTCCTGGGGAAACCGTTTTGCAGAATCTTGCACACAGCTGCAAAGATCTGACAGATAGCCGGGCGGAACCGATTCCAAAATGGCTTCCGGATATAATAGATGAACCGAAACAAGCTGAATAATGAATCAGAAATAGAAAATATATATATATATATATATATATATATATATATATATATTGTCTGAGTACTGCGTCAACGTTTTTGCTGGAGTCATATTATTTCAGTTATTTATGCAAGAGTGCTCAATACTTCATAGATGATCCGAAACAAGCTGAATAATGAATTTGAAACAAAAAATTATCTCTCTCTCTATCTCTCTCTCTCTCTCTCTCTCTCTCTATATATATATATATATATATATATATATATATATATATATATATATATGAGGTAAGGTAAAAGGAAAAGTAGACAAAAAAAAAAACTCAAACAAGTAGATGTAGGAGAGATATATTTCGTTCCGCTTTGAGCGGGTTTGAATTATTATTTTTTGTCCACTTTTCCTTTTTCCTTACCTCATACTGTAGAATTTACTCCAACCCTCCTATCTTCATATATATATATATATATATATATATATATATATATATATATACGCCGCCCTGTCGGTGAGGCGTTAGAATACACCGACTTCACCTCTGCATAGAGGCAAGACCCCCCCCCCAATGGGTCCACCTGTTGGCCGTGGGTGGTGACCCTTAATCCCTAAGGATGAAACCCAGATGGATGAGCAGTCCATGACATGCAACACTACACTTTGGAACTTACTTAGGCTACACTAGCGGTCGGATAGGCCCCCTCCGATCAATCGGCTGGTCACGTCAAGCCCTAGCACCTATATGATTTTCCCAACCCTATTGTCCTTAATGGCAAGTCCTAACCCTTTTTATCATATGGGTGCTAGAAGACGGTGGCTGAGGGTCTTCATGTTCTGGGAATGACATTAAATATCTGATGGTGAGGTTCAAGTTTTAGAGGTTCGAAGAATGTGGAGCACTCCTTCATCCCCATTGCTCCCAGGCCCACTCTGACCTGGAGGAGTAGTACTTGTTAGGGTCCCATCTGAGGGTTAAATAAAAAATGTGTTAATAAAAAATGAATGAATTCATGTCCAAACTTAGTCGGTATTAAATGACCCAGCGAGGTTGATATGTCGTAAAACAAACCAAACAAAACAAAACTATATATACAAGGTGTATATAACATTACATTCATTGTTTGTTTTTATCTATTGGGGGTTTAGAGAATGTGCCTCATATTTTGTTCTCAAGCGACATGGCCGAAAGATCCAAGGTACAATGTATAATCTGTACGCAGATATAAGAAAAACGGCAATAGGGCTTAAATAGATCTAAAACAGATTATATATATATATATATATAATATATATATATATATATATAATATATATATTAAATATATATGAGAAAACAAAATGTTTAGCAGATTTTTTTATTCATAAATTACGATTTGCAAAGGTTTTCGTTTAAACCATCTTCAGAGTTAAGAGTTTATTAGGATTTACGGGCATAAGCACACAGTGAGGATCCACATCAGTTTGGTAGTAATCGTTTGCATCATTATCATCATTGTTATAATTGTACTGATTTGAAATATATGTTTCCTAATTTTATTTTCTCTTATTCCAGAATAATACCTTTGAGAAAGTCATGAATATCCTCATCCCCCGCTATAGGATAAATAGTACAGTTACTGTTCTTCTGCAAGGATGAATTTGACTTTAGATAATCCACAAAGGTTGATATGCCATTGAAATAAGAAAGCGTAATTCCTTGTAGTAGATATACATATTTATCAACCCCTTCGTACAATGAAGATGTGACACAAGGTCAATTTTCTTAAGGGTAGTTCAATAGTGTTAAATTCCGTGTTTTCTTTCTCTTATGCTATTTACCCATAGCTGGAGGGAGAATAACAGGACTCATACCTTTCTCAAGAGTATTAGCGCTATGTGAAATACAACCAACCTCGTCCAGGATTTGAACTCATCTCTGCAGGAGATCGAGTCGGCGGTCCTAGGCTTCGCTAGAGGGTCGGAGTTTATTAGGATTTACGGACATAAGCACACAGGATCGACAACACACCTATTACGTTCACTTTAGGAGTAATACCCTTGGAAAAGGTATGAACGCCATCATTCACACAGCAATGGGTTTAAATAGTACCACTACTGTTCTTCTACAAGAATTGTTTTGGCGTTAAATAACCCACGAAGGTTTATATGCTATTAAACAAAGAAACCAAACCAAGCCTTATCTTTCTGTAAAAATATAGTAGGTTGATCAAAGGTCTCGTCGACAGGTCGGTGTTTATTAGGATTTACGGGCATAAACACACAGTGAGGATCAACATCACTTTGGTAATAATCGTTTGCATGATTATCTTCATTGTTATAATTGTACCGATTTGATATATAGGTTTCCTAATTTTATTTTCTCTGTAAACTAACAGCGAATTTAGCTGTTTGTATTTGAAAACATTTTGACTACTTACATTAATGGATCTAATTTGCTGTTTTCACGAGAAGCTACCCGCGGCGGCATCAGAGCTACAGATACATTAGCATTACGCAATTTCAAAATAGACATATAAATCGTATACAATTTTATCAGCTTATAAGATGCACATTTTACCAGAGAATTCAATTTCTTCTACTTAGGATTCTCAAAAGAAATTTGCCTTTCAGTGTATGGCCTTCTTTCTATAATACAATAATGGAAATTGCGCTTAGCGTAACGGGTATAGCAAAACGGAATGGAATGGAATGGGTGACCCGTGTTTATATACTTTCACTTTCATCCAACTACACTTGGTTACAATTTTGTGGCCATTTTTAGGCTTCAAATGAGAGCTCTTTCCGGTGGGGATACATTATGTTAAGCAGAGCGCGATTTTTAGTGAGGAAACCTTTGGTTGTTCCTTGCTGTCCGTTAGTGTTGGGTATGATCCTTAGGATTCTCAAAAGAAATTAGCGTTTTAGTGTTTGGCCGTCTTTCTATAATACCATAATGGAAATTGCGCTTAGCGTAACGGTTATAGCAGAAGGGAATGGAATGGCTGACCCGGGTTAACATCCTGGATGAGGCCGTTTCTTTTTTACTTGCATTCAACTACTCTTTGTTGCGATTTTTGTTGACATTTTTAGGCTTGAAATGAGAGCACTTTCCAGTGGGGATCCCCTGTTTTAAGCAGTGCGCGATTTGTCGTGAAGAAATCTTTGGTTGTTCCTTGGTGTCCGTTAGGGTTGGGTATGATCTTTAGGGTTCTCAAAAGAAATTTGCCTTTTAGAGTTTGGCCTTCTTTCTATAATACCATAGTGGAAATTGCGCTTAGCATAACGGTTATAGC
>CM042156.1:15632394-15664894 GCA_023376005.1 Doryteuthis pealeii
ATCAGCTATTCGAGAACATCTTGAGAAAAATGGGATAGAAAGGAACGGTTTTGGAATCTCTATCAAAAAATCTTATCAAAAAATCGTGAACAATGTTCAGCCATTGGCAAGACTCTCCTGACCAGGGATAACAAAAAAAAAAAAAAAACCGTTTCCTTTCTTTCTTTGTCTTTTTGGCAGGCAGATGGGAGATGAATAATATACATTAAAAATAGACGCAAAAAATCTGCCTAGATCAATCTGATTCCGACACAGATGTTAGGAATGTATCCATGGGCTTTGCTTTTGCGGCAGGATTAACGTGATAATTAAAAGGTAGATGGAATTGCTAGATCAGCGAGAAAAGATCTGGGAAACAGGACAAGCGTTTCTATGGCGAATTACGCGGGAATTAAAAAACTTTTGGATACAGAAAATGTCGGCATCCTCCAACATAACAATCCAAGGAGTAACTTACCTACATATCCAGTGATGCAACAACCAAAGGATTCTACCCAACCCGAAGGAACAACCAACGGATTTTTGATTAAGAAATAACTAAAAGATTTTACCTATCACCAAGGAACAACCAATAATTATTCACTAAGGAACATAAGGAATCTCCACTAAGAAAGTGCTCTCACTTGAAGCCGAAAAATGGCCACAAAAATCGTAACAGGCTATGGGCCCAGCACGCTTCCACTGCGACACTCATAAGAAATAAGAATTCGGCAGATAAGCAACACCTGATAATCAGGATTTACATTTTTGCTTTTCAATTTGGACGATTGGGACGATCTCACTTTCGAAACACAAACCAGACAAAAATTGTTTTGATTTTGTGCGTCCTGGGATGCAGGTATTTGCTTTTAATGAAAATCTATGGGTCCCAAATAAAATTTGTTAGTAGATTGAAATGTTGCTAACCTGTATCAACTAAAAATTATATACTTCCACTGATGCTGATAGTTTTTTTTTTATTTAGAGCGTCCTGTGACGCACATATTTGCGTCACTGGGAAATTTGTTAGGTCGCAACTAAAGTTTCTTAACAAACTGCAGGATTTTTATTTGGGATTTTTATTTATTATTATGTTATTTTAATGCAAGCAATATGAAAGATCTATTTGAAAATGTCAACATGGACGACTTTCTGTCCTTTTTTGGGGAAAATGAAATTATACCATAGAATATAGACATGGACTTAATCAATACCATACAACATAATGCCCAATGGTGCTAACACATTGTTAAAACCAATTAGTAAAAAGTATTCTATTAATAATGGAAATTCGCTTCCGGTTTTTGTCTGTAACAAAAATTACATCACTGCTTACGTCACATTACCCAAAATCGTCATAACATAGAATAAATACACTCAAAATATGAACATGCAATATCAGACAGTCCTCATTGTTTTTTAAAACAAGTTTTAATAAATACATGACTGGTATTATATATCTATATATAGTTTGTTTTATTTTAATATATATTTAAAGTTTACATTTCAAATTGTTTTATTTTTTAATCCTTTAATGAATTTGATGATTTTACTTACTTAGGGTAGAAACTCGCTGACATTGAATTTTTTACTCCAACCCCTCAGGCAATATATTTAAAAAATCTATTTTTACATCGCCCGGAGGGTATTTTTTATTTTGTACTAGTAAATATAAATATACACAACATATATTACTTCCTAACCTTTAGGCATGACATAACCCCAGACGAGTTGATATACCGTTAAAATCAATAAACCAATCAACAATTCACCGAGTTTTAATATTCTTTTAGCGAGTAACAATGAAATGAAACTTGCTGTTCACTATCACCAAAAGAAAAGAATATGAATTTTGGTGATAATATAACGAAGATAAAACGAATTCTTAATTCCCCTCTGACAATTTGTAACAAACTTTTATTCTGCTACTGACGTCACCGGAGACGTCATCTGCCACACTTGCTTCGTATGGCTTCCATATAGTTCTATGTGATCATTCAACATTCTCACACGGCTCATCTGATATTGTTAGGTTTTTAAAAGTCTTCTTTTATATTTACTGCAAAAAAAAGAGTACGCATTGCACGCGGTGTAAAAACAATTTTTGAAAGATATTGCTTGAGGGGGCGGGAAAATTAGATAAATAAAATAAAACGTTTAATATTTTATAAATATTAATTACTTACTCTAAAAAAAGCATCATATTCTCTCCACTGAGATATTTGTTTTGTTTTACGACAGTAGGGACTTCCAAAACGTTTCGAAAAAATCCTGATTTAATTATTCAGACTCTTATCTTTGTATTTACCTCGTACCCCACTTGTACGGGTTAGGCACAAGGCCCTATTAACGTGGGACCACCCACAAACCGAAGCTCATGGATGGCAGTTGAAAATATTGCGTCGATCCCGTCGACATTCCCCCTCAAGGGGGCCGCCTCAGGCGCTGGGCAATAAACCCAGCCCTGCTCCTTTAAATCGAGGGGGCAGGTATTGCCTGTGTGGATAGCCCCCTGGGATCGACGCTATTAACTTGTAAAGATCCAGGGCCGAAGCCACTGGACTCCCACCCTGTTGGGCGGGTTTACAGACTCTTATCTTTAGAGAAAAAAAATAAAAATCGTACTAGTAAAATATATTTTCTTTGGATTTCATAAAAATTACATAAACGTGGTTGACCTAGTAAAACAAATATTTCTCCTTATATATATTTAGGAAAGAAACTATTTTAAACATAAATTAATCTAAAAGTGAATAAGTATCGAAATGTTCGTGAAAATTTGAAAATTAATGATTTTTCATTGAATATATTAATATTTTAATATATATTAATATTTTCATGTAGTAATAATTCTGACTATAAATTAAATAATCATTTATAAACTTAGTTAATTTCTGAAGTGACTTTGACGTAAGCAGTGACGTAGTTTATTTTGCAGACAAATTGAGACCGAATCTTTATTATTAATTTATAAAACTTTCTCGGTATTTGTTTTCATATTTGTGAGCTTACACCTGTTTGTCTGCTTGTTTGTTTGTTGGATTTTATAGCATGCAACCAGTCTAGGAGAAGGAAAACTCTGAATTGAAACCTGTTAAACTCTGCTTAAGAAAATGACCCTGCATTACATGCTGCTCGTGAGGAGACTTGATATATATATATATATATATATATATTATATATATATATATATATATATATATATTGAAAGAATGAGTAAAGGAGAGAAAGTATAGAAAGGATAATAAAGAATAATTTTAATCAATATCACTTACAAATGAAATGAAATAATAATAATAGAAAAAATGTAGAAGTGTTCCGCACACAAAGAAAATTCGACCTTCATTAGAGTGAATCCTTATTCAAAATTCATTTTAAATAAGGATTCACTCTGATGAAGGTCGAATTTTCTTTGAGTGTGGAACACTTCTACATTTTTTCTATTATTATTATTTCATTTCATTTGTAAGTGATATTGATTAAAATTATCCTTTATTATCCTTTCTATACTTTCTTTCCTTTATTCATTCTTTCAACATTCGGTCGGATTTACTTCCAGTTTCATCTTTACACACAAGTGTTCTCATGGGTCCAACGGGAGAAAATTAGATATTCTATATAAAAAGGGTTGCAAAAAGGATTATGTTTTTTTCTAATCTATTATTATCTTACATATGGACACGTGTTTCAGATCTTCAGTTATCTTCTTCAGGAATGAATTAACCATATTTTGACAGAATATGAATATGTATGTGTGTGATTTCTGATATCTTATAGGTTATGTGTGTTTTTGTAACTTACTTTTTGTTTATATATATACATATATATATATATATATATACATATATATATATATATATATATATTATATATATAATATAAAGATTTTGAAGGCAATTTACAATGCAATATGTGTTGAATTTATTTAACTTTTTTTTTTTCAAAACTAAATATTTTCGGAAGTAAAATTCCATCTTCAGAGTTATTGAAAGTTGAAAGTATTGAAAGTACTAGGTGATTTTTTTTATAGTACTTATCCCACGGCGCAGGAACAGCCAAGCCGATTTAACATCACGGAAAAAAAAATTCAAATATACGGCGTTCATCAACTTCTTAAACAACAGAAGATTACAATATCGCCGTGGGATAAGTACTATAAAAAAATCACCTAGTACTTTCAATACTTTCAACTTTCAATAACTCTGAAGATGGAATTTTACTTCCGAAAATATTTAGTTTTGAAAAAAAAAAGAAAAGTTAAATAAATTCAACACATATTGCATTGTAAATTGCTTCAAAATCTTTATATTACACACACACACAATGCTTCAATGATACTATAAAAAACAAACTTATATATATATATATATATATATATATATATATATATATATATATATATATATATATACCTAACCCTAACCCTAACCCTAAACAAAATTGATTTCCAATGCAGTACACACATTTTAAAATGCCTATAACACCTTTCTCATCAATTCTTCTCCTTCAAGCCTCCACATTAATATAATTAAAAAAAAAAATGGAACACATCACCGCTGATGATGACACTTCGAAGTGCCGAAAGTACTCGGGACCTGAACTTTGGTGGACATATACACGAATTCCACCCAAATATCAAAAAGTTGGCCAGAAAACTCGAAAAGATCAAAAATAAAATTGTTAAACAGGAGATGTGTCTTTTCTTTAATTCTACATGTATAACTATGTATATATATATATATATATATATATATATATATATATATATATATATATAAATCATCATGTCGCGCATACAGCACGGGTATACATGACAATCTTCGCCAACCTTCCCTATCATTCATTACACCTGGGAGCTCCTCTGCGCAGCAGCCAGCATCCTCACATAGCTGGTCAATGTACGTCCTTGCTGGGCGCCCCACACTTGCATGTCCATGTGTTGGCTTCCACGGGAGAACGTCGCTCACGAGTTCATCCTTGCTTCTCCAGCAGTGTCCTGCATGTCTTGTCCGTCTCGCTCGGATAGTTTGTGAAATGGGGGGGGGGCAGGTGACCGTACAGCTGTTTCCTTGTGGGGTGCTGCTTCCATGACTTGTTCAAGACTGCGCGCAGCATTCTTGTGCAGCTCCCATCTATCTTATTCTCAAGGCGCTTTGTTAGGATCCAGGTGGTGCAGCCATATAGCAGCACCGACACAACCACAGCCTGGAAGAATTGTCGCTTTAGCTTGTCAGGAAGATCGGTCCTCCATATGACTGATAATCTATTTGTAGCCGACCATGCCTTTGCTATCCGTGTATTAACATCGCTCTCTGTGGAGGAGATATTACCACCCAGGTACGTGAATAAGTTTCAAAAATAAAGGAAATATCTCCACACACATATATATATATATATACATATATATATATATGTGTGTGTGTGTGTGTGTGTGTGTGTGTGTGTGTGTACGATACGAGGAACCTACACTCAACCAACCACCTTTCTTCTACATAAGTAACAGGAAAAATGGGTGAAATATGATTTATACTCGTGATGAAATTGAAACTTGAATGATATGACAAATGATAAAACATATATCCGATAACTGAGTACAATATTACGTTCACATATAATAATAGCTATGAAAAAAAAATGAGCTAATACTAGTTGATAGATTTACGAGAAGAGCAAATAGGGATATAATAAAATATTAAGCGTTTCTTTTTGTGTGTGTGTGAGAGTTTGGGGGTATTAGGGGCAGATAGTTGATTCTAATAATTCATCCAGCTTTACTGACCGTCCATTTTAGTCCAGACAAAACCCCATAAAATATACTGGTAACTAAATTGGTACATTCCTGACGTCGGGGGGAAAAATCGAATAGAAGGAAAAGTATCCATACAGGACAAACATTCCGAACAAACTAGATTATTTAATGTTTTTGTTTTCACATACCTAGGTAGTAACATCGCATCTACAGAAAGCGACGTCAAGTGAGTTTTAAAAAATCTATATTAATAATTAAGAAATGTTTGTTTGTCTGTCCTCCATAGCTAACCAAACAATTGGATATAGATCTATCAGTCTGTAATATTATTGATTTGGTTTGTTTCCTCATACCTAGGTAGTAACATCTCATCTACAGAAAGCGATGTCAAGTGAGTTTTAAAAATCTATATTAATAATTAAGAAATGTTTGTTTCTCTGTCCTACATATCTAACCAAACAATTGGATATAGATCTATTAGTGTGTTGTATTATTGATAAGGTTTGTTTTCCCATACCTAGGTAGTAACATCTCATCTACAGAAAGCGGCGTCAAGTGAGTTTTAGAAATCTATATTAATAATTAAGAAATGTTTGTTTGTCTGTCCTCCATAGCTAACCAAACAATTGAATATAGATCTATTAGTCTGTAATATTATTGATTTGGTTTGTTTCCACATACCTAGGTAATAACATCTCATCTACAGAAAGCGACGTAACGTGAGTTTTTAAAAATCTATATTAGTAATTAAGAAATGTTTGTTTGTCTGTCCTCTATAGCTAACCAAACAATTGGATATAGATCTATCAGTCTGTTGTATTATTGATAAGGTTTGTTTTCACATACCAAGGTAGTAACATCTCATCTACAGAAAGCGATGTCAAGGAATTTTAAAAAATCTTTTGCAGCATCAATGTTTTCGTTTTGAATTCATATTATTTTTGTCTCCGCTATTGATAAGTCCGGAGTATAAACAAGCTCTGAAGATGATTTTTATAAATCGAAATATTGTGCAATATTAGCTATGAATATGATATAAAATCTTTTCACTTTAACAGCATATTCTGTTGTTTTCATATCCTTTTATCTATATTCATTAATAATTAAGAAATGTTTGTTTGTCTGTCCTCCATAGCTAATCAAACAATCGGATATAGATCTATCAGTCTGTAATATTATTGATTTGGTTTGTTTTCACATACCTAGATAGTAACATCTCATCTACAGAAAGCAATGTCAAGGGAGTTTTAAAAATCTCTATTAACAATTAAGAAATGGTTGTCTGTCTGTCCTCCATAGCTAACCAAAAAAGTGGATATATATCTATTAGTCTGTAATATTATTGATTTGGTTTGTTCTCACATACCTAGGTAGTAACATCTCATCTACTGAAAGCGATGTCAAGTGAGTTTAAAAATCTATATTAGTAATTAAGAAATGTTTGTTTGTCTGTCCTCCATAGATAACCAAAAAAATTGGATATAGTTCTATCAGTCTGTAATATCATTAATTTGCCTTGTTTTCTTTGTTTAATGGCATATCAATCTTTGTGGGTTATTTAATGCCAAGCATTAAGAAGAGTATGGTTTGTATTTAACATGTGTGGAGTTCATACATTTCACAACTACGAGGTTTGTCAGAAAAAATCTAGGACTGATGTCACAAGAAAATTATTTGAAATACAAACTACACGGCCTTTTTGATATCGTGCCCATCCTCAAAATGGGTTCCCTTGATAACCCCCTTGAGTTTGGGGAAGAGGAAAAATCCCATGGAGCCAGGTCAGGCGCATTGTTCCAGCACTGGGAAGGAACACTCGGATACTCAAGGCAGTGTGTGCAGGTGCGTTGTCATAGTAAAGCAACCACGAGTTGTCCTGCCATATCTCTCGCCTCTTCTCGCGCAGTCCTGGAACTTTTTTTGACATAACTAGTATATGCATAGGAAACGCGTGGACTGCTTTTAACAAATTATGGAGATGTAATGGCTAGCATCGTACAAAATGGGCACGGTAACTCGAGTTCAAATCTTGAACAAGGTTGTTATGATTTAACATAGCGCTAATAAACATATGAAAGTTATGCATCTGAACGTTTTGTCTCCAGCTATGGGTAAATAATTGGGCAAAACTGGGATCTTTAACCTTGGCATGGCAACCGGTTTAGGAGAGGGAAAACTCTGAATTCAAACTCCGCTTAAAAAATTGTGTCACATCCTGCTCGAGCTGAGAATTTGGATATAGGGTAGGCCGATTTTCAAATTGTCCATCAATGCGAAGCTTAGTGCTAGAAAATGGTAAATTTTCTAACCAATTTCTAGGCCAAATGTAAAATCTAGGATTTTTGTGAATTTTAGCAAACAATGGTACAAGTGAAAGATCCAATTTTTGGTTTCAGTATTCTGTATACGAACGCACAACTTTCGCAGAGATGGACAATTTGATATTTTAAAAAGTGAAAAATCGACCTACCTTATTGGATACATACATATACATATAAAAAGTATCGATCATGTAGAAATCTTACTTTTCTGATAAGATACACACATAATTCTTCCAAACTGTAACCGTGTCAGTTCTAGTGTATGGCTGCAACACTTGGTCTTTAACGATTCGAGTGGAGAAAGAAGATAGACGTGAACTACACAGGGATCTTGCCTGTTGCTCTGAACAAATCCTGGAAGCGGCTGGGCGACCACATAACTCCTACCACAACAAACATATGAATACAACCAAAATATGCCGGAAACTGCTGAGGAAGTAAGCGTTGTATATTCTCTTTACTTCTATTATTCTTCTGCTCATCTTTGGTATCTTACGTTCTTCTTCTAGCGTCTGGACTTCGTCTTGTGGACTTCGGGTCTAGTCTTCCATTGGGGATTTCTCTCAATCAGAAGCCCAGTGTCATTGGTAGTTTTTAGATAATAACCCAAGACTTCGATTTTCTTTAGATCATATTTTATTTCGAAATCTCCACCAGACTAACTGCGCAGATTGATTACGGCAGTGCACTTAACGCAACTTACCACTTTCGTGGTTTGCCCGAAACTGAACTAAACTCTGTTTCTAATCTAAACCGGAAGATGGTCTTCTCCACCGATTCTCACGGTATCCACCGGAAGGATCAAGATGAGGTCAAGCCGTATCACTTAATCCTTCAAGGCCGCCGGCTGCAACTTATAACAGCCATTTTGGTTTCTACACTACTGTAAATAAGTGTTAGGGTACTAACAATTTTGTAACAGTAAGGAAGAACTCACAAGTGGCGTTCTTCAGCGGACTCTTACACATATACAGACCAGAGTGGGCCGACCAGCAAAGAATTATAATATATCAGGTATGTGAGGATACTGTATGTTGTGAGTAGGATTTACCACAAGCGATGACCGATATGGGCGGGTGCGAGATATATTAATGGGAATTCATACTCTAAGCACATTGTGATGATGATTATGACGATGATTTTTTCTTGAATAATAGTTTCTAAAGGCGTGAGATAGTATAGTTCTTATCACTATAAATCACTGTAATAAATTCTTCCTAATCAAAGCCACTCTGGGAGACTGGAGACCAGCCTTAAGAAAGTCCAGAAAGCAATAAGTCATGGTGTCCCGATTACGCATTGGTCACACAAAACTAACGCACTTCAATCTTTCAGGCTATTTCACTATAACTTGAACATGAGTCTACAGATATAAAAATGTTGTGCGGAATACTTCACTGAGTTTAACTAACGCATTTCTATATACTCAAACAAGAACAACAATCACAATGTGAAACATGTCAAACACCTTTGACTGTTAAACCCTTATTCATAGAATGCAGGGATTTTGCTCACATCAGAAACCGTTAGTTTAATGCAAACAATATGAAAGAACTATTAGAAAAACTCAACATAGAAAAAAAATTTTTTTAAGGAAATAAAATCATATCTTGGAATATAGAGATGAACCTAATCAATACTATGCAACATGGTCCACAATGATGCTAACACATTCTTAAAACTAATTACTACAAAAGTGTATATTGGGAAGCGTGTGGTGTAATGGTTAAAGTCATGGGATATGGACTCGTCGCCCCGAGTTCAAATCCTGGACGTGGTAATTGCATTTCACTTAGCGCTAGTACCCTTGGGAAAGGTATGAATCCTACTCTCCCTCCAGCTATGGATAAATAGCAAGGCAGACTGGGTTCTTTAACCATGGCTAGGTAACCAGTCTAGGAGAAGGAAAACTCTGAATTCAAACCTGTTAAACTCCGCTTAAGAAATTGACCTTGTGTCGTATCCTGCTCGTGTGGAGGAGTTGGTAAATATATATATAGATACACAACATATATTGCTTCCTAACCGCTAGGCATGGCATAACCTCAGACCGGTTGATATGCTATTAAAATCAATCAACCAACCATTCTCTTTCTTGTGTTCCAGTTTTTTGGTTTCAACAGATTTTCAGACCCACATAAGCGCAAATAGAAAATCCCAGGTAACAGCAAATCAATTTTATTTACAAAAGCAAAATTTAGTAGAAAATATAAATCCTGACTAATGACTCCACTTACTGTTGGTGTCTATCTATCAGCTTGTCAAGTTGAACTTTCAAACATTGGTTCAGCTTCAGGCGTAACTCTCCTCTTTCTTTTCAATCTGCAATAAATTACGTTTCTTTGTGAGTACATGTTTTGCCGCAAAAAAATGTCTAGCCTCATCCAATCAGATGGTGGGAGAGCCAAGAAAGAATCGAACAACCTTTTCAAAGAGCGAGTGGTGGAAGGATTTTACTTTCAGCCATCCAATTAATGCTTCCCTTTCAATTCTCCCCATCAATACTTTGTTCCCATTTCAGTTCAAGAGGTTATACAGCAAGGATAGCATTCATGTCTGGTTTCTTAGGTTAATTACATTTAAACCTTAATGGGTTATTTAATGACTAAGCCATCCCTGTAGAAGAGCAGTAATGGTACTATTTTATCCATAATTGGGGTATAAGGGTTTTACCGCTAAAACATGAATATATCATCACTAAAGTGTTCGCCCAAACTGTTAAAAAGGCTCTTTATAATTCTCATTCTTATTACTTTCTCATCCAGGGTATATCTTTTATTTCTGCTATTCCGACTGAGTGTAGCATAGTCACGGGACCGTAAAAGGGTCATGTAAGATTGTGGTAAGCCAGTTAGCTAATAGGTCATAGTTCATAAGCAGCAACATTCAACATAGGTAGTGGGTTCCAAAAAACAAATCATACAAAAGAATAGTGGGTTGCAGATAGGCATAAGGGGTTGTATATTTCTCGTTCGCTCCGTGTGGCCTTTTCAGTTAAAGAGAGGATGAGTAGGCTAATCTTTTCTATCATAAACCCCATTCATTACCACTATCTCGCAAATTACAAGGATGAGTTCCCTTACTACCACTTGTGGTCCTGTGGTGGGAGAAGGGTCATATCCGTTTCTGCCCTTCTTCAGAAAATGTGGACTTCTTTTTTTCTCATCTGGTTCAGGGGTCATTGACCGCTGACATATATGAAGTGCTTTTAGGATCCTAGTCCTCTAAAAACTTTCTTTTCTTTTTTTTTCCTTAACTCAGAAATTTGATTACCGTTTTCTTTTCACTCCAAATTTTCTATAGACCGTTTACATTACACTGAGTTATTTCATCGTATGGGTCTTTCGTCATATGTTTCGTCTTGGCTGTTCTTATGTGGTGCTTGTGCTGTATATCTCCGCGTTCATCTCCTGTTAGTAATTTTAGTTATTTTTATTTAAGAAACCACTCCGTCACAGACAGGATGTGACACAAGGTCATTTTTAAACTGGAATTTAACATTGCTTTTCCTTCTCCTAGACTGGTTGTCATACCAGGGTTAAAGTGACCAGCAACGCTGAAGGTAGAATAGTTGTGTTCATACTGTTCCTAAGAGTAGATATTTACCCACCCCATTCGAAACGGGTAGGACTCGCTATATTCAGTAGTCAAAGATCAGCGATACTAGCTTACTAACATTTACACTATGATGAGATACCCCACCATTGTCAAGGGTACGAGTGGTAGGTAGTAAACCAACTTATCCGTCACGAGAAGGTTATGACACAATATCGCAAACATGGGGCATCCAGTGAGGATAAAAATTCAATAGTAATGGATCTGCGAGATTTGCTTGCTAACCCTTACACATCGATTGGACGCCCTACTGTTCCTAGGGTATAAGTGGTCGGTATTTACCCAATCCCTTCGCCACAGGTTGGATGGGATACTATGTTGCAGGTATGAAACATCCAGCGAGGATCGAAATTACTGTTCAGTAGTAATTGATATGCGAGACTAGTATACTAACCATTATAACCACGATACTACGCACACGGAAATTCTTTCTCCTGTGGGAAATGTAAAAAGTCTCAACCATGATTTGAACTCGGGCAACTGTGTCCATTTCAATCGACGACAGCCCTGTGGTCTGGTGTTTGATATACATCGACAATAAGGCCACCTGTTAGCCGGGGCTGGCGATCCATAATGCTTAAGGGCGAAATCATAGTGCATGAGCAGTCCATGACATTACACACTCTACTCAGTCCCTTACATACATTAGACGGGTGGGCGGAAAAGCCATCCCCAGTCAAGCGGCTGGTCACGCCAAGCCCTAGCACTTATACGATTGTCCCGAATTGATAGGAAGTGCGTAGTGTAATGGTTAAAGTCATGGCAAATGGACTCGTCACCACGAGTTCAAATCCTGGATGTTGCATTTCACTTAACGCTAATACCCTTGGGAAAGGTATGAATCCTACTCTCCCTCCAGCTATGGATAAATACTAGGGCAGTCTAGGCTCTTTAACCTTGGTTAGGCAAGCGGTCTAGGAGAAGGAAAACTCTGAATTCAAACCTGCTGAACTCCGCTTAAGAAATTGACCTTGTGTCACATCCTGCTCGTGCGTAGGGGTTGGTAAATATATATAAGATTGTCCCGAGCTTATTGCTCTAATTGTAAGCCCCCAACACTTTTCATCATATGTTGTATACCCTTTCTTTACTTTATTATTCTTCTACTCATCTTTGGTATCTTACGTTCTTCTTCCAGCGTCTGGACCTAGTCTTGGGGACTTCGTGTCTGGTCTTCTATTTCTCTGTTCTTGCTGGTTGGTCGTCCTTGATACATTTCTTCTTCTAGGTCAGTCTTGTTGCCAAGACATTCATCAACCACAAAACCATATTATTTATTTAAACCTTTATTTACTTAACTAAACATATTTCTCTAACTAGACACAACGCGCGTGTGCAGTGAGCTCCAACTAAGGCAGAAACATCTTATCTGCCTGATGTCCAAGCTGAAACTAAAACTCAACCAGGTCCCACGTGACTTCACGTATTTCGCGAGCTTTCTGTAATATTCCATGGAAAGTCCCGACCGTGATATGAAAAGGGGCCATCCCTTCAGAAATACAGGGATTGACAATAATCTATGCATAGATTATGTAATATATATATGTGTTAGAAGGCGGCTTTAGAGTCTCGGTGTTCTTGTCATGAAGTTAAACAACATCTAGTGGTGAAGTTCCAATTCTGGACCTGTGGGGAGTGTGGAATTTAAAGGGACAGGGCTGGGTTTATTGCCCATTGCATGAGGCACCCCCTTGAGGGGGAATGCCGACGGAATTTTTCACCCACCACCTATGAGCTTCGGTTTGTGGGTGGTCCCACGTTAACAGGGCCTTGTGCCTAACCCGTACAAGTGGGGTACGAGGTAAATAAAATGAAGGCCCACCGACTGTCTTCCGCACTTTATTGTTTGAAAGCAAGCCGGTCAGTGCCTCTAATATGGGAGTGGGTGTCCTTAGTGGGATTCTGTGGGTTAGCAGTGACTTGACTACGAATAACCTCGTGTATTTGTATCTTTATATGTATTCTGTTGGAAGAGTCCAACTATCTTGCGGGGGAAATATCTTCTCTTACAACATCTATTTATAGAAGACGCGTGGTCTAATGGTTAGAGTCGTAGGAAATGGATTCGTCGACCCGAGTTCAATTCCTCGACGAAGCTGTTTGCATTTCTCATAGCGCTAATATCCTTGGGAAAGGTATGAATCCAATTCTCCCTCCAGCTAATATCCGCCTCTGACCCGAGTGTTAGTACCTATCACGGTCCCATCTAAGTGTTAAATAGAAAAAATTCTATCAAAATGTTTTGAAGAAATTGAATGAAATGTTTTTCTTCAATACCCTTCAGGAATAAATAGAACAAAACGTATTTGGCATACAATAATGCAACAAGGGTTGTTCGCATCGTTCTGTGTGACGAAATTGAAAGGCAGCCGTATGAACAAGCGGATTCCCAGCCCCCACAAACAAAGCGCGTCAGGATATGTTTGACCTGTGCGAGGGGGAAGAGTGTGGCGAGTGGCTACGGATATTCGAACTCGCTACCTCCTCCTAGCTGAAATGCTGTTGGCAGAAACCCGGATGAGGTATAACGGAATTTGCATAAGCGCAGCCGAACGAGCAAAAATAAGACGGACTGTCGCTGACACAGGTAGCGAGGAAGAAAGCAAGCGTTTGGACGGCAAGTGAAATCTGACGACTGCTATTTGGGGTGTCAGGAAGTGAGAGTAACGTGCTCAGTTGGTAGAGACTGTGCTGACGGCGAAAGGAATTACATTTCGTTTGCTAGAGAGACTTGCAAAAGATTATATTCTTTTAAATATTTAGAACGTCCAAACGATTCTTTCTTCTAGAAAAGATAACGTCGTCATCGGGACGGCCTAATGTCGGTATCCGCCAGACAGCGAGGGAGTATATCCCCTTTTCCCCAGCGCTAAACCAAGGATATTATTTAGCGTCTGGGGTGGAGCGCCACACCTACCATCAGCTCCCCACTTTGCCGCACAGTTCACTGTGCAACTCATACGCTGAGTTGGCGACGGCCGGTATCGAACCAGGAACCTTGTGATTCCTAGCCGAACGCTATACTGACTGAGCTAAACCGTCCCTGGCGATAGCGTAGTGTCCAGAAACAAGTTGAACCATGTACATGGGCGCTCAAGAAAAAGAGACCTCTCTTCACACTACCACTGGGATCCAAAGGAAAGGCGAAAAAACAAAACCAAAAACACACAAATTCAAATCTTATTTATCGCATATTTCTGTTTCTATCTTGAAGGTATTTATTTGGTTAGAAAAAAGATCTTTCTAAATATGTAACTAGTATGTATTTTCATACATTTAATTATCTTTAAAGCGAATTAAATAACAAATCAACGATTGTGTCTGAGTAAATGCTGGATAGCACTGAAGTTCAGCATCACATAATATTAGGCACTAGTGAGGTATAGCCTCTAGGCTACAGAGGTTTTATAACAGACATTATCTTGTCCTAGAAAGGGAATCACCAAACTTTTTTCAAAGTGGGTCGGAGAATTGAACAAAATAATGAGCGCAGGCCACATTATTATTGTGTTCAATACTTGCTAGCCAGAATGAAAGCTATAAGAAAATGATGTAAAACAAAATTTATCTTTCCATGTTATATTCATGGATGAGTGACGTATGATGAACAAAAACAAATGTAACCAACATATTTATTTCAACATTATCAAAGAATGCAACATTAGCAGAATAGTTTAGTGAGATTTGTAAAATTGAAGTTTACCTTTCAAGATATCGTCAATGTTTGGTGTGGAATTGCTACATTCAATCAAGTGAATTGCTTTCAAATGTTTATCAGTCAATTTCGTTTAAATGGTATCAGAACGTCTCGTGTTCCGTACATTTTAACAAACAAACTCAAGTACAGTCTGGATCCAGGCCGCGGGCCGTAGTTTGGTGACACCTGTCCTAGATGGATTGCCAACAAAGGCTAAGGAGCCTCATTGACCCTATTTAGGGAATTTATGTGAGTAGTAAGTACCCGAATCCTATTACTATCGATGCGGATGGCCATTGGCTCCCTTGGAGTTCATGCACCCTTTTTTAACCCAACCAACCAACCAAACTTATTTGATAACCATTACGAGGCGAACAACCCCCTCTCAGATCTAGATCAAGTTCGATCCATACAAACGGCTTTATTATGAGGACTAGTACAAAATAAAAAACACCCTCCGGGCGATGTAAAAATAGATTTTTGAAACATATTGCCTGAGGGGTGGGAGTAAAATTTCAATGTCAGCGAGTTTGTACCCTAAGTAAGTAAAATCATCAAATTCATTAAAGGATTAAAAAATAAAACAATTTGAAATATAAACTTTAAATATGTATTAAAATAAAACAAGCTATATATAGATATATAATACCAGTCATGTATTTATTAAAAATTTGTTTTAAAAAAACAATGAGGACTGTCTAATGTTGCATGTTCAAATTTTGAGTGTATTTATTCTATGTTATGGCGATTTTGGGTAATGTGACGTAAGCAGGGACGTAGTTTTTGTTACAGACAAAAACCGGAAGCGAATCTCCATTATTATGAGCATTTGTGTGCATAGAATATTTGATTTTGTGCGCCTGTCGTAGAGCGATCATTTCTTTTGTTCGATAACCAATTATCTATTGGCACCAAAATATTGTATCTCGACTAACTTAAGTTTAATAAATATTTATGGCTGCCTGACTCAGGCGATTTGTAAGCTGTTTTCACATATAACTGTATATAAAGATGTTTAAACGCTTAGTGTTCTGCTCCTGTGGGTTTTTGACAGCTTAGCTCAATTCACCAAGGCTGAATCCCCGTGGCGTAGAGATTAAAATCCGGTCACGCTGAAAGCAGCGGTTCCCGCTATATTACCGAAGTTAAGTAGCTATGACCCTGTTCAGTACTTAATTGGGTGACAACGTAAGCAACAACAGGTAAGTATAAGAAACATATGTCCTTTGTCTATCAGAATTACTTGATTCGGAATTAAATGATGTGTCGTAAAATAAAATAATTAAAAAACAAACAACCGTGGGGTAGAGGCTAACATGCTGGATTGTGTCATGATAGTCGGTATTTACACAATCCCTTCACCACGGGCAGGATGTGAAACAAATTCTTAATCATGGGGCGTTCAGTGAGGATAGAATTCATTATGATTTTTAAAGTAGAAATGCATTGGTCAATGATTTTTCTATGAAAATGTATTGGCCAATGATTTTTAATATAAAACTGCATTGGCCAATGATTTTTAATATAAAAATGCATTGGCCAATGATTTTTAATATAAAACTGCATTGGCCAATGATTTT
Organism: Doryteuthis pealeii; assembly: GCA_023376005.1. NCBI lineage: Eukaryota > Metazoa > Mollusca > Cephalopoda > Myopsida > Loliginidae > Doryteuthis > Doryteuthis pealeii. The sequence continues at coordinate 15,649,336 of CM042156.1, forward strand.
TAATATAAAAATGCATTGGCCAATGATTTTTAATATAAAAATGCATTGGCCAATGATTTTTAATATAAAAATGCATTGGCAATGATTTTTCTAAAAAAATGCATTGGCCAATGATTTTTCTATGCATAATGCATTCGTCAATGTTTTTTTTCTTTGAAAATGCATTGGCCAATGATTTTTAATAAAAAATGCATTGGCAATGATTTTAATAATAAAAATGCTTGGCCAATGATTTTTAATATAAAATGCATTGGCCAATGATTTAATATAAAAAATGCATTGGCAATGATTTTTAATATAAAAAGGCATTGGCCAATGATTTTTAATATAAAAATGCATTGGCCAATGATTTTTAATATAAAATGCATTGGCCAATGATTTTTAATATGAAAAATGCATTGGCCCATGATTTTTAATATAAAAATGCATTGGCCAATGATTTTTAATATAAAAATGCATTGGCCAATTATTTTTCTAAAAAAATGCATTGGCCAATGATTTTTCTATGATAATGCATTCGTCAATGTTTTTTCTTTGAAAATGCATTGGCCCAATGATTTTTAATATAAAAATGCATTGCCAATGATTTTTAATTATAAAAATGCAATGGCCAATGATTTTTAATATAAAAATGCTTGGCATGATTTTAATAAAAATGCATTGGCCAATGATTTTTAATATAAAAATGCCATTGGCCAATGATTTTTAATATAAAAATGCATGGCCAATGATTTTTAATATAAAAATGCATTGGCCAATATTTTTTATATAAAATGCATTGGCCAATTGATTTAATATGAAAAAATGCATTGGCAATGAATTTTTATATAAAAATGCATTGGCCAATGATTTTTTCTAAAAAAAATGCTATGGCCAATGATTTTTTCTATGATATGCATTCGTCAATGGTTTTTCTTTGAAAATGCATTGGCCAATGATTTTTAATATAAAAATGCATTGCCAATGATTTTAATATAAAAATGCATTGGCCAATGATTTTTAATATAAAAATGCATTGCCAATGATTTAATATAAAAAGCATTGCAATTTTTAATATAAAAATGCATTGGCCATGATTTTTAATATAAAAATGCATTGGCCAATGGCCAATGATTTTTCTAAAAAATGCATTGGCCAATGATTTTTCTATGAAAATGCATTCGTCAATGTTTTTTTCTTTGAAAATGCATTGGGCCAATGATTTTAATATAAAAATGCATTGCCAATGATTTTTAATATAAAATGCATTTGGCCAATGATTTTTAATATAAAAATGCATTGGCCAATGATTTTTTAATATTAAAAATGCATTGGCCAATGATTTTAATATAAAAAATGATTTGCAATGCATGGCCAATGATTTTTTAATATAAAATTGCATTTGGCCAATGATTTTTATATTAAAATGCATTGGGCCAATGATTTTATATTAAAAATGCATTTGGCCAATGATTTTTAATATAAAAATGCATTGGCCAATGTTTTTATAAAAAAATGCATTTGGCAATATTTTTCTAAAAAATGATTGGCCAATGATTTTCTATGATAATGCATTCGTCAATGTTTTTTCTTTGAAAATGCATTGCCAATGATTTTTAATATAAAAAATGCATTGGCCAATGATGCATTTTATGATTTTTAAATATAAAATTGGCATTGGCCAATTGATTTTTAATATTGAAAATGCATTGGCCAATGATTTTTCTATTGAAATGCATTTCTCAAATGTTTTTTCTTTGAAAAGCATTGGCCAAATATTTTTAATATAAAAATGCATTGGCCAATTGATTTTAAATATAAAATGCATTTTGGCCAATGATTTTTAATATGAAAAATGCATTGGCCAATGATTTTTAAAAATTAAAAATGCATTGGCCAATGATTTAATAAAAAATGCATTGTGGCCAATGATTTTTAATATAAAATGCCTTGGCCAATGATTTTTAATATAAAAAATGCATTGGGCCAATGATTTTAATATAAAAAATGCATTGGCCAATGATTTTTAATATAAAAATGATGGCCAATGATTTTTCTTCGATGGCACAATGATTTTCTATGAAAATGCATTCGTCAATGTTTTTCTTTGAAAATGCATTGGCAATGATTTTAATAAATGCGCAATGATTTTTAAATAAAAATGCATGGCCAATGATTTTTAATATAAAAAATGCCAATTGGCCAATGATTTTTAAATAAAAATGCATTGGCCAATGATTTTTAATATAAAAATGCATTGGCCAATGATTTTTAATATAAAAATGCATTGGCCAATGATTTTTAAATAAAAATGCCATTGGCCAATGATTTTTAATGGTTATAAAAAATGCATTGGCCAATGATTTTAATATAAAAATGCATTTGGCCAAAATTTTTTATTTTAATATAAAAAATGCATGGCCAATGATTTTTAATATAAAAATGCATTGGCCAATGATTTTAATATAAAAATGCATTGCCAATTATTTTTCTAAAAAATGGCATTGGCCAATGATTTTCTATGATAATGCATTCGTCAATGTTTTTCTTGAAAATGCATTGGCCAATGATTTTTAATATAAAAAATGCCAATGTTTTAATATAAAAAAGCATGCCAATGATTTTTAATATAAAATGCATTGGCCAATGATTTTTTAATATAAAAATGCATTGGCCAATGATTTTTAATATAAAAATGCATTGGCCAATGATTTTTAATATGAAATGCATTGGCCAATGATTTTTTATTAATGCATTCGTCAATGTTTTCTTTGAAAATGCATTGGCCAATGATTTTTAATATAAAAATGCATTGGCCAATGATTTTTAATATAAAATTGCATTGGCCAATGATTTTTAATAATGAAAATGCATGGCCAATGATTTTATTATAAAAATGCATTGGCCAATGATTTATAATATAAAAATGCATTGGCCAATGATTTTGCAAAAAATGCATTGGCCAATGATTTTTTCTATGATAATGCATTCGTCAATTTTTCTTTGAAATGCATTGGCCAATGATTTTAATATAAAAATGCATTGGCCAATGATTTTTAATATTAAAATGCATTGGCAATGATTTTTATATAAAAATGCATGGCCATGATTTTTAATATAAAATGGCATTGGCCAATGATTTTTTAATAAAAAATGCATTGGCCAATGATTTTTAATATAAAAATGCATTGGCCAATGATTTTTAATATTAAAAATGCATGGCCAATGATTTTTAATATAAAATGCAAAATTGGCCAATGATTTTTATATAAAAATGCATTGGCCAATGATTTTTTAATATAAAAATGCTTGGCCAAGATTTTTAATAATAAAAAATGCATTGGCCAATTGATTTTTATATAAAAAAGCATTGGCCAATGATTTTTAATATAAAAATGCATTGGCCAATGATTTTTAATATAAAATCATTGGCAATGATTTTTAATATAAATGCATTGGCCAATGATTTTTTAATATAAAAATGCATTGGCAATGATTTTTAATATAAAAATGCATTGCCAATGATTTTTCTAAAAAAATGCATTGGCCAATGATTTTTAATATAAAAATGCATGGCCAAAGATTTTTAATATAAAAATGCATTGGCCAATGATTTTTAATATAAAAATGCATTGGCCAATGATTTTTAAATAAAAAATGCATTGGCCAATGATTTTTTAATATAAAAATGCATTGGCCAATGATTTTTAATATGAAAATGCATTGGCCAATGATTTCTATGATAATGCATTCGTCAATGTTTTTCTTTGAAAATGCATTGGCAATGATTTTTAATATTAAAAATGCATTGGCCAATGATTTTTAATATAAAAATGCATTGCCAATGATTTTTATATGAAAATGCATTGGCCAATGATTTTTAATATAAAAATGCATTGGCCAATGATTTTAATATAAAATGCATTGGCCAATGAATATAAAAATGCAATTGGCATGATTTTATATAAATGCATTTGGCCAATGATTTTTTATATAAAAATGCATTGGCCAATGATTTTTCTAAAAAATGCATTGGCCAATGATTTTTCTATGATAATGCATTCGTCAATGTTTTTTCTTTGAAAATGCATTGGCCAATGATTTTTAATATAAAAATGCATTGGGATTCTTTCTAAAAAATGCATTGGCCAATGATTAATATAAAACTACATTGGCCAATGATTTTTACTATGTAAATGCAATGGCGAATGATTTTTACTATGAAAATGAATTGGCCAATGATTTTTCTATGAAAATACATTGGCCAATGATTTTTAATATAAACTGCATTGGCCAATGATTTTTACTATGTAAATGCATTGGCAATGATTTTTCATTGAAACGCATTGGCCAATGATTTTTCATTGAAAAATGCATTGACCAATGATTTTCACTATGAAAATGCATTTGCAAATAACTTTTTATATAAAAATACATTGGACAGATCTGTAAAGGATCTGTAACGGATCTGCGAGAATAGCTTGCTAACCATTCATAGAAAAAAGTATGATTGCTTAGCTGCGGCTTTGGGTAGGATGATTGAGGATTAGGAAGCACCTGCTTTGCATATTAATTTACATTAAAGGTCACGTGTTGACCAATAATGTCACATGTCACGCCCTGCCCCATGATATGAGGCTTGTTTTGATACAGAGATAACTCAGAGATCACTGGTTTTATTACCCTCGTGCCTACAACACGTCCATCGTTCTTATAGGACTTTTAGCCTAGTACACCGTAGTACTCAATTCCGAACAAAGGTCTATTCTTCTCCCAGTTAGGGGTAAATAATACGAAAAACTGGGATCTTTAAGCGTGTTATGACAACCAGTAGATATTTACCGTACCCCACGTGTACGAGTTAGGCACAATGCCTTATTAATGTGGGACCACCCATGAACCGAAACTCATCGGAGGCGGATGCAAAAATACGTTGCATTGCCTTCAAGAGGGGCGCCTCAGGCACCGGGCATTAAATCCAGCCCTGCCCGTTTAAATCGAGGGGGCAGGTGTTGCTTGAGGGGGCGCGCTGGGAACAACACTGTTAATCACTTTATCGCTCCTGAATTCAAACCTGTTAAACATCGCTAAAGAAATTGACCTTGTGGGTATTTGCCTCATACCCCACTTGTATGGGCTGGGCACAAGGCCTCGTTTTAATGTGGGCCCACCCACAAGCCGAAGCTCATAGGTGGAAAAGAACAAAAATTGCGTCGATCCCTTCGGCATTCCCCCTCGAGGGGTGGCGCCTCAGGTGCTAGGCAATAAACCCAGCCCTGCCCCTTTAAATCAAGGGGGCAGGTATTGCTTGGGGGATAGACCCCTGGGATCGACGCTATTAACAAGTGATTTTGTCAGTGACCAGCTTATTAACAGATCGATTTACGATAGGAATATTTGCCGCGAGACACTGTCCAAACCGAATAAGCCATTTATAAATAATAAGCTAGAATATGATGGAAAGGCGATTAACAAATTAAAAAAAAAGTATCCATGGCGTAGTGGGTACGTGGTGGACTAAGTGCGTGGCATAATTGTTAGTCGTGGAGATGGACTCGTCGACCCGAGTTCAATTCCTAGCCAAGGCTGTTTGTATTTTCATATAGCGCTAATACCCTTGAGAAGTTATGCATTCATATATTTATATATTCCAACCCCTCCGCACGAGCAGAATGTGACACAAGGTCAATTTCTTAAGCGGAGGCAATTTTAATACTATTTTATTTTATACGCATTGTAATTGCCTTCAAAATATAAATAATAATATACACCGGTCCTCACCAACTCAGCGTATGAGTAGCACAAGGATCTGTGCGGTAAAGTAAGGAGCTGATGGTAGGTGTGTGTGCTCCACCTCAGATGCTAAACAATCTCCTTGTCTAGGCGCTATTGAAAAGGGGATAGACTCCCTCGCCGACGGCTGATACGAGTTTAGGCCACCCCGTCGACTTTACTTTACTTAACAATGCTTCAAGCAAATTATCAAATATTATATATATATATATATATATATATATATATATATATGAGAAGAAAATATTTTTTAAAATATAACAAACACAGGATGTTATGATCAGGAGAACAATTTTTAGTGTTAATACTTTAAGCATTTCGGTAATTGTACCATCTTCAGGACACTTTTAAGTAATGTTTATGTGAGGGACAAAATGAAAGATGTTAAGTGTATAGTGAATGTGATAATATATGTTATTAACCGTTAATTTTATATGCGCGTTTGTTTACGAAAAGCCAATGACGTGATCAATTGCATGTGCAAAAAATATGTGTATGTATGTATAGTATGCACGTATGTATATATATGTATGAGTATGCATGTAATTATATATATATATATATGTGTGTGTGTGTGTGTGTGTGTGTGTGTGTGTCTATGTATGATTATATGTGGATATGCGTATATATGGATTATATGTATTTATATATTGTTTTAATGTCTTATTTTCTAACATTAATATTCCATATGATATACGACATATCTTTATTAACTTTTCGTTCTCCGCTTATTCACGTTAAAGCATGCGCCATTATATATTCTTCACCTTCCATTTTTGCACATGCATTGATCACGTCATTTGCTTTTCGTAAACAAACGCGCATAAAAAAATTAACGGTTAATAGCATCAGCTTCACACAATCACTATACACTTAACATCTTTCATTTGTTCCTCACATAAACATTACTTAACAGTGTCCTGAAGATGGTACAATATACCGAAATGCTTAAGTATTGACACTAAAAATGGTTCCTGATCATTACATCCTGTGTTTGTTATTATTTTAAAAATATTTTCTTCTCATATTGTCGGATTAATTTCCTCACCGTATTTATATATATATATATTATATATATATATAATATATATATATATATATATATATATATATAATATATATATATATATATATATATATATATATATTAATATATATATATATATATATATATATATATAGAAATCGATGTGATTGTCTAATTTTTTAGTAAACAAGTTCGAACTCCAGTCACGCTATTACTTTCCCTTTCAAACTAATACCCCAGGGAATAGTTGAAGTCTCTCATCAATAGATTAAATAATCCCACTCCTGTTTAGCTCGGTAAGTAGAGAATACACTTAGGAAATCGCAAGATTTCCGGTTCGGCGCATAAGCAGCACAACTTGGTTAATCTGATCTGTTTGAAAAGAGGGATCTGATGGTAGGTGTGGCGCTCTACTCCTGTAAAAACAATCTTCCTGGTCTAGCGGTAGTGAACAAGTGGATAGACTCACTAATTTCGTACAGATACCAACAATTGGTCTATAAAAATTTCAAAGAGCATAAACTCCGGTTCTTATAAAGCATTGCGTTACTTCAACGAGAGTACCCAACGGAGAACATTTCGGTAAGATAACAATAGACACGTAAATGTAATACAACATTTAATTTATAGATGAAGGAGTACTCCATTGGGGAACGCAGAGATCAGGAGAAGTGGTCCTAGCTGATCTTCATTGTACTGCGAAACATGCTTAGTCTTGCGACACCAACTCCCATCAACAAACGAGTGTATCTATACACAAACAACTATTAAATAACAGCTGATAACCTAAGTCATTGCCGTGCTGGGTTGTCATGGAGACAGGAATAGCAATTGAGAAAACTTATTTTTTAAATATTCAAAGCCGATATGTTGGCATCCTGCTGTATGTGAAAGACGATGACGTACTGTCCAAATTGTTTTTGAACTACGTAGCCTGGATGAGTTGATATGAGGATGTGCTGTTGCCCAAGAAGCAGAAACCCCTCTCAACACTGCTGCTGTGGCCCAAAGGTAAGAAACTAATGCAGTTTGACAACGGCAGTGTCGCAAGAGTTGTTGTGTAGCACTGAAGTTCAGTATTACTCCACCTTTGGGACTATACAAAAGTCACAATTGCCCAAGTACATGAGAAAGTGTATTCAAAGACAAAATGTTGCATATCGTGCAACGAAGATNCTATTATTCAGACACACCGGTCCAGTGGCCGAAGCACACCGGACCCCCGAAGGATGGGTTGGTCGTGTGTCAAAGAAATTGTCGCATCCAGTTTGAGTGGATGGGTTGGTGTATATCTGACAAATGTTATATGCACAAACCAGAATCTGTTCTATAAATGGATGAATGAAAGATGCACATAGGTACGCGTCCTGTGTCCCTTTATGCACAAAAATCTAAATGGACGCTGTAAATACATTTCAATAGTTTCTTAGAAAGAATTCACAAGATAGGTTACAGGTAGGAGTTAGAAGGCTTTAGTGTTTCCCAGATCATAATTAAAAACCCTACAATTTATTAAGAAACTTTGTTGGGACCCATCACATTTCCGGACTCGTTCAAAGCAAATGTGTGCGTCCAGGACACCTAAATCAAAAAGCTATCAGCATCTCTGATGCAGCATGCGATATATTTACATATACATTGAGGCGCCTGGTGTAATGTTTATAGTAAAAAAAAATGAAATCGGTGACACGAGTTCGAATTCTTGACGAGTTTGCATTTCACAGACCATTTCGTGTATTAATTAAATTGACAATTATTCGTTTATTCTATATAGTTTGCCATACAAGATTAAAGAGTCCAGTATGCCTACCATTTGCCTATAGCTGGGGGTAGATTGTTGGATTCATACCTTTCCAAAGGTATTCGCATTTGACATGGGGCTAATACCCTTGGGAAAGGTATGAATCCAACTATTTAATCTCATTATAATAGTAGGACATAACTGGGCTCTTTAACCTTATCCCTTGAATTGGTGTCTTACTAAGTAAAGTCGTCGGGGTGGCCTTTAAGTCAGTATCAGCAACAGCGAGCGGAGTCTATCCCCCTTTCACTAGCGCCTAGACTAAGGAGATTGTTTTGCATCTGGAGGCGGAGCGGCACACCTACCATCAGCTCCTACACTTTACCGCACAGATCCCTGTGCTACTCATACGCTGAGTTGGCAAGGGCTGGTATTGAACTAGGAACCTTGTGGTTTCTAGCCAAACGCTCTACCGACTGAGCTAACCCTGCCCTGACTTGGATTAATGCCAATATTCTTACAACAACAACAACAACACAACAATATAACTCTCATAATAATTTCACGGATTCTAACGAGATGTACCAAGCACTTAGTGAGGATCAAATTCACTACTCATTAGTCATCATCATCGAAACCTTTCGAGCTAATTGACTCATCTTTAGACGCGCGACTTAGAGATGAGAGCAGTAGTTTCCTGACTGAACTGTTTGATCCTGGCCGTTGGTCCGCTTTTAGGCTCATCCGCCCAGCATCATGTGAGATACACCGTTTACCCATTTTGGGTTCATCGCCATGTCTCACATCCAACACGCTGCTACCCATGTTTCACTTGTGAGATAAGATGCATAATCTGCCTCAAGTTGTTTCCCCAAGAAGGGCAAAAAAAAATTGGAAGGAGATCCATCCACTATTAAAGTTTTCAAATTAAGTTTAAGTCCAATAATTAAACCCCTTACCCATTTTGAGCCAAAAAAGGAAAAAAAAAAAAATTTCTCTCCTTCCTCTTCCGGTCAAGATACAAAAAAGAAAGATAAAGAAATATATATATATAAAAAAGGGGCAGAACGGAAGAGAGGTCTTCCAGTCAAGAAGCAGGGAGAAAATGAAGGAAATAGATAAAAGAAAAAAGGAAAACGGAAGCGGAGTCTTCTGGTTAGAGGTGGGGAGAAAGATAAAGAAATATACATGTCCGTTATCAGATCAAAAGATAAAAATGTGTGGGCATATTTATTGTATATAAAGGCTAGCGGATGAAGGGTGTCAGTCAGTCCCCAGCGAACAGTCGAAAGCATAACCACTTCGCTTCCGTTAGCAACCACCGTCGGAAGTCCATTGGGAACACGGCGGTCTTCCCCATCCCACCCAGACACTTTCATTGTGAACATTCGTCGCCCCTCACCACCCACAGACCGAAGAAAATAAAGACGGGTGATATTTTTATATACACGTGTCTGTGGTTTTATTGAAGTCCAGTAGTCGGCTATACAACAAAAAGAGGTGGAAACCACTTACTGTTTCTGGGGTCTGGCCGAAAGGTATTCACCATGTGTTGTGCAGAGGAGAAGTGACGAGCACCTCTGTTCTCGTCAAGCAAGCTTTGTAAAGTCGGCTGATCTTTGGGGCTCCCGCGCCTCGTGACCAAAAGGTGACTCGTGACGCGGAAGACTTCCTCAAACCCTGTGACAAGTGAGACTACCCCCTCTAGTCCCCAACAGGCCCCTCCTTCAAATGCTGCAGACTATTGAAAATGCATGTATGCTATTAACATTTCCAGGATGAAGATTCCTCCTCGGTCCATGATCCTACTGTACGGTGAACGCACTCCTGGCCATAGTGACAGAGGGGCATCAAAGAAGCGATACAAGGACAGCTTGAAAAAATCCCTTGGTGCCAGTCTTGAACCTTAAAAAAGTGTGAACTCTTCACTCATCCAACTATGGGTTAACTAATATGACTACTGATCTTCTACAAGGTAGTTATCGGTATTAAATAACCCGCGAAAACTGATATATAAATAAAAAACCCAACCAACATTAAAAAAAACTAAAAGAAAATGTAATATATAGAGGTTGATGGTAAAGTAATTCCCTATTTTAAAAAATCTTATACAGAGATGCTGATAGGTATGCCTCCTGCGTCATTAACGCATAAAAATCTAAACGGACGCATTAAAATCATAATTATGCGTCCCAATGTTTTTTTTTCTTCCCTCACCATTTTAAAGCTAACTGTAAATACATTTTAATAGTTTCTTAGCAATAAATGACACATGATACGTTACTAGGTAGGAGTTAGACGGCTTTATTTGTTTCCCCATGTCATAAATAAAAACCCTACAATTTATTAAGAAACTTTTGTTGGGACACATCAAATTTCCCGGGGACTCGTTCAAAGCAATAGGTGCGTTCCAGGACGCCGTAAATCGAAAATCTATCAGTGTCACTGCTTATATATCATTTCTCAATCATTTATTTACAGGGAATTAATATGAGAAGATCACATAACATGGAGTTTTATTTAAAATTCTATAAGGGCACCAGCATACGCCTCCAGCCTCTTAAGTCGCTCGGGAATTCCATCAACTGATCTTCCCAGGAACTATTGTGGAATAGCAGAAATACATTTTCGTATTCGTCCTTCAAGTTTTTCCAAAGTCGTTGATTTCGGAGAGTAGGGTTGCTCCTTCAACCAACCCCAAAGAAAAAAAAGTCATGTTAAATCAGAGCTTCCGACTGGTCACTCATACGGACCATGTCTATCCTCTATTCCCAGAAAAATGGTGATTCAGCCATTCACGAACCATAATAGCAAAATGTGGAGGAGCACCATCTTGCATAAAAAAATCAAGTCTTCAGTTCCTCCCACTGCATGTAAAAATTATAGATAGTTTAAAATAGGAAGTTACATTTCAATTACCCTGCATATATACTTTTTTCCTGGTATTGATGTGAAAATAAAAATGAAAAAAATGTGGTCATTCATTCAAAGGAATATGTAGTATTTGATTATTTTTACACGTAGTGTAGGTGGGGCAATTGCTGAGAAAGGGGGTAAATGTCATTGTTCCTGCAGTTGCTGGTGTCTGCTCTTTTGGTATTTCAAGAAATTTAATAATTTATGTCAAAAATGCGTCGACAAAAAAAAAATACGCTCAAACTTATATACTACTATTACTATCTATGGTTAGAGTCGTAGGAAATGGAATCGTCGACCCGAGTTCAATTCCTGGACAAGGCTGTTTGCATTTCACATAGCGCTAATACCCTAGGGTAAGGTATGAATCCATATATTTTGCCTCTAACTATGCGTAAATAATAGGGGAGACTGGGATCTTTAAACTTGGATAGCAATTCAGTCTAGGAGAAGGAAAACTCTGAATTCAATCCTGTTAATGTCCGCTTAAGAAATTGACCTCGTGTTACATTCTGCTCATGCGGGGGGGGGGGTAAATATATATATATATATATACTACAACTACCAACCCACCATCACCACTCCTTCTCCTCCTCCTCCTCCTCCTTCTCCTTCTCCTCCTCCTCCTACTACTACTACTATTACTATGGGAGTTTCTCCATGGCGGAGTCTGCATCTAGTGTGAGGTTCCAATTTTAGAGCTCTGGGGTCTGTGGAGTACCCCTTCATCAACATTACTCCTATGTCGACTCAGAGTCGGAGGGGAAGTACCAGTTAGGGTCCCATCTATGAGTTAAATAGAAAAAATGAGTTTTAAAAATGTTGAATACCCATCACGAATGAATAAAAGAAAAAGTCTACAGTATAGAATAAACCAAGAAGGGTTGACATGCCGTAAAATACATCCAACTAACCAACCGTGGTGTAGTAGTTAATGTGATCGATTAAGACATCTTAGAAGGTAAGTTCGAACTTTAATCACACTATAATGTCCCCTCTCGGTCTAATAACTTTGGGAAAGGTATGAACTCCACATCTCTGGGTTAAAAAGGTACCACTATTGTTCAAGGGTGGATTTAGCATTAGATAACCTACGAAGATTGATATGGCATTATGAAAGGTAAAATGGATATGAATCCGACAATATGTGTAGAAAGTTTGTAGAAAAAACAAGATGTTAAAAGTTTTGCAGACAGAAATCTGTTTCGACCATATGAAGAGGACTTTATCAAAGCAACATTGTAAACAGAAAGACGAAATAAATATATGATTAACCACGAGGCACAGAACGCTCTCGATCAGTACCGGAATTTTCACAAAAATTTTAAAAAATGCGTATTTTATGTTAAAAATAAAATAAATTTTATTTTTAAAAATTATAAGTATTTAAAAATTTGGGGGGGGAAATTCCGGTACTGATCGAGAGCGTTCTGTGCCTCATGATTGATGATATATTTATTTCGTCTTTCCGTTTACAATGTTGCATTGATAAAGACCTCTTCATATGGTCGAAACAGATTTCTGTCAGCAAAAAATTTAACATCTTGTTGTTTTTTCTACCAACTTTCTACACATATGGCATTATACAAATAAACCAAACTAGTACTTCTAGTAGTAGTACTACTACTACTACTACAGAGTAAGAATCTTTTCTTGTTTCTAATATAACTAACAAATATTCCCGCCATCCATTACATATATCTTTAAAGAAGCATACGTGGAATATCTAACATCATCATCATCAACAACAACAAAACAACAACAACAACAATGTGTATATATATATATATATATATATATATATATATGTATGTATGTGTGTGTATGTGTGTTTCAGAGGGGTGTAACATAGCCTACTGTATATGCACACACCACTGCGTAGCGTAGACGATACGTAATGCAAACGTATACAAGGAGGGCACAACGGTTTGTTAACCAAGACAAATTCCTTCTCGTCCTCTGTCAGGGACAGCGGCTAGATCAGCAGGGAAAAGGAAGGTCTAAAAAGTGACCTGTTTTAACCCTCGGCTATCCCCGGATATCATTTTTCCTTCAGGCATTAAGACACCTGCCTAATTACATTACCGGGGTCGTTAGACATATTCTAAGTTTGACCCAGATACTTTATAACTGCACGGACCATTGCCGCACAACTTTCATCTGTGTTTGGGTCTGACCTGCATAGAAGTGAAAACACAAATTTGAATTAGTCTCTCTCTCTCTCTCTCTCTCTCTCTCTCTCTCTCTCTCTCTCTCTACCTTTCTCTCTCCCATTCTCTCTCTCTCTCACTCTCTATCCCTTTTCTCTCCCATTCTCTCTTTATATCTCTCTCTATCTCTTTCTCTATCCCATTCTCTCTCTCTCTCTCTCTCTCTCTCTCTCTCCTCTACCTTTCCTATCCTATTCTCTCTCTTTTCCTCTCTCACTCTCTATCCCTTTGTCTCTCCCATTCTCTCTCTTTATCTCTCTCTTTATCTCTTTCTCTATCCCATTTTCTCTCTTTCTCTCGCTCTCTATTTGACCGATACTCGTATAGCGTAGACTTTTAGCCAAAGCGAGGGAAATAAAGTGAAACAGGTGTCTCAGGAAGAGTTGCTAGTTAGATGAATAATTAAAAAAAATCAGGAAGAAGGAGATTGGCAGATGTCAAAAAATAATCTATAAATGACAAGAAACAAAATTAATTTGCCTTCTTGTTGTATTCTTCCGTCTCGAGTAAAAAACGCACGTGTGTCCTATGCGGATTAGTTTACCTATCTACGAGGGTGAGTCAAAAAGTAATGCCATTTTGCTTAGGAAAGATATAATTACTAACACAGGAACATGTATCATACATCAAAATGAAGCTGGTCTTCTGTGGATCACATCCCTACTTCTTCACATAGGTGTGTCAAAAGTAATGCCATTTTATTTAGGACAGGTATAATTACCAGTACAGGAACATGCATCATACATGGTAATGAAGCTGGCCCTCTGTGGATCCCATCCCTACTTTTCCACATGGGCGAGTCAAAAAGTAATGCCATCTGGTTTAGGTCAGGTATAATTACCGACACAGGAACATGTATGATACATCCAAATTAAGCTGGTCCTCTGTGGATCACACCCCTACTTCTCCACATAATCACCGTTTCGCTCAATAGCAATGTTCCACCTTCGAATGAGAGCATATATCTCTGTAAAATCCTGTTGAGTATTCTTTGAGCCACTTCTTCACTACTGATTTCACTTCTTCCTCACTGGAATAATCACTATCATTTCTTCGGTCCCATGAAAGTGGGTTTGATAGGCAAACATTATTCCAGTGACGAGGAAGTGAATGATTTACAATTTAACTCATAGCTGAGAGAAAAGGGGCTTCATACCTTTCCAAAGGGTATTAGTCCGACAGAAAAATGTAATAGCATGATTGGAGTTTGTAGGGACCGTGTTGTTTGGTGTGTGTGTAGTTGAAGAAGATCCGAGTTTTCATCCCCACAATTTAAAGAAAAAAATAAAATTAGAAAAGAAACAACTTTATATACAAAATATTACAATTAATATAGTGATAGTCGATTGTTCTTTAATTGATGTGTCTGTTGGTAGTTGTGTTTGCTGAGAGCGTAAGTTTGTTTATATATGTGTGATTGGATATGTCAACGTTGTAGCAGCTTTGATAAAACACTGTGATTGAAACTTGTGTCGTATTGAGGAGAGAGAGAAAATATGAAACGAAAAAAATAGACGGACCTGCTGAGTCGTATTTTATGTTTTCGGACAGTGTCTTCTCCCCATTGTGTCGAGTTGGGAAGAGCGTCCGTTCCCACTGTCGAGTGAGGAGCATCAGCATCTCCCACTGAAGTTTTTCAGCTATATGGGCCTTCTTATAATTTTCTTTTGTCATTGTCTACGTGATCATTAAGTTAAATTTAATATTGGAATTTTCAAATATCAGCTGTTTTCTAATGACGTAAATATCGGATGATTTTGCAACATTCCGATGGCGTACATATTTTCAATGGAATTTAAACCGTTGTTTATATTGTTGCTAAAATATTTCTAAACTAATATTTATTCGATTATCTTTTGTTTACAAAATTCTAAACTTAACTTATACAATTAT
>CM042156.1:15669894-15672394 GCA_023376005.1 Doryteuthis pealeii
AAGAACTAGCACGTTTTTCGATTCCGAATTCCATCCCTATATTTTGGCTATATATTTTGATGGTTTGTACAACCATCAAAATATATAGCCAAGATATAGGGATGGAATTCGGAATCGAAAAATGTGCTATGCTAGTAATAAAAAGGGAGAAAGGAAATTAATGGACGGAATACAACTAACAAATCAGGACACTATAAAATTACTTGAAGAAAAAGAAACTTACAAATATTTAGAAATTTCAGAAGACAATATCAAGCAAACACAGATGAAAGAAAATTTGAAAAAGAATACCTCAGAAGAACAAGAAAGCTCTTAGAAACCAAGCTCAACAGCAGAAATCTCATCAAAGAAAGAAATACCTGGGCCGTCCCTGAAAATGGACAAAAGAAGAACTCAGACAGATCGACCAAAGAAGTACGAAACTAATGATGCACAATGATCTACACCCTAGAAATGATTAAGATAGGCTATATGAACCTAGTATTAATTAACAAAAACTTGTCGACTGATAGATTTTTACGACGGTAACCAGTACACCACGCGTCTTTCTCTCTCTTTCCGCCCCCCCCTCTCTCTCTCTCTCTCTCTCTCTCTCTCTCTCTCTCTCTCTAATATATATATATATATATATATATATATATATATATATAATGGGTGATAAACGTATCGTGATTGAAGCTGTATAGTGATAGAAATGAACAATGAACGTTAATTCTTTTCAGAATACAAGGTGTGTCATAAAAGTGCCGAGTTTGAAGCTGTATTTATCAAGCTAGATATGAACGATGATTGGAAGGTTAATTCTTATCAGAATGCAGGGTGTATCAAGGAGACACACGTATAGTCGACTGCAATTAATCAATATCTTGATTAATTCAGTGAATTTAACCCTGAATATCCTTATGGTGAAACTTGAGTAGGTTATCACTTGTACCTATATATATATATATATAGGTACAAGTGATAACCTACTTGAGTTTCACCATAAGGATCTTCAGGGTTAAATCCAGTGAATTAATCAAGATATTGATTAATTGCAGTCGACTATACGTTTGTGTGCTTTGCGTTAAACGGTTCGTTATAAGGAACGCTGGTTTCAAATTCAAAGGAACTCAGCGGAAGTTGTTTTTTTCGTAAGGTTCAAAATATAAACAATGTTTCAGAAGTATGGGGCATTCAGCAATGATCAAACTCGCTATTATGTAAAGGATCTTCGACTTTGTATTTGACTACCCATCAAGCCAAATGTGACAAGGTCAATTAATGTGCAGGAGCTGCAAGTCGGGTCTAGAAGTTGCATAAAATTCCATTGGCATTCCCGTTTCGGGGTGGCCTAATGCAACGGGCAATAAACCCAGTCCAGCCCTTTTTAGGCCAGGGTACTGGTACTGCCGGGGGAGATAGCCCACTGGAATCAAGATAAACATTTTTCGTCTTTTCCAGGTGTAGATACTTCATTTTGGCATTCGCCCATTCAAAAATCTAAAACTGAAGGCAGAGTATGGTGAACTATATTCACCTGGACTAGTTCAATATTATGGTGTGTGGGTTAAACTAACGCGAGTCTTTCTGTACTTACTTATAAAGAAATATGAAGAGTTCCACAAAACAAACTGGAACACATCTCCCCTGATGATGGCACTTCGAAGTGCCTAAAGTACTTGGGACCTGAACTTTGGTGGACTTATCCACGAATTCCACCCAAATATTAAAAATTTGGCCACAAAACTCGAAAAGATCAAAATAAAATTGTTAAACAGATGTGTCTTTTGTTTAATTCTACATGTAATAATATATATATAATATATTATATAGTGTGTGTGTGTGTGTGTGTGTGTGTATAGATATACGTATATTGAATTATGTCAAATTCATATATATATATATATATAATTATATATATATATATATATATATTGAATTATGTCAAATATAAGGATTAATGAAACGAAGGTGCTGTTAATAACGCTTTTCTTGATGATTGATGGTTTCCGATGAAAACCAAAATCTGAACAAATCCGGCAAAACAAGAATAATAATGAAACGTTAATGAGAAGGAACGAAATGAAGCTGGAATAATTACATTGACAACAAAAGGTGCAATAGAAAGATGCACTCTATTCAACCAGCAGAGATAATAGACATAATAACAAGACCTATGGGATCAAATATCAAATTTGTATACTCAACTAGAACTTAAGACTTGTTGATGCGATTATTTAGGAATATTCTTTTACTGATGCCAGGTACCAATCAGTAAATAAAAATGTTTTTATCAAGTTTTTTTTAGTGAGGGGCCGGCTTAGCTCAGTCGGTAGAGCGTTCGGTTAGAAACCACAAGGTTCTTAGTTCGATACCGGTCCTCGCCAACTCAGCGTATGAGTAGCACAGGGATCTGTGCGGTAAAGTAAGGAGCTGATGGTTGGTGTGGTGCTCCACCTCAGATGCTAAAACAATCTCCTTGGTCTAGCGCTATTGAAAAGGAGATAGACTCCCTCGC
>CM042156.1:15677394-15689894 GCA_023376005.1 Doryteuthis pealeii
TTCTAAGCCTTTTTGGGACCGCTCCAAGTCCACCAACTACAATTGGTATCCCTGTCACTCTCATATTCAACAGCTTTTTAAATTCTCTGGCAAGGTCCAGGTATTTATCCATATTTTCATTTTCCTTCAGCTTCACCCTGTGATCTGCTGGAACCGCAAAGTCCACCAGTTGACACGTTCTCTTTTTTTTGTTAATGAACACTAGGTTTCATCTCCTGGCTGGGATAAGGTGATCCGTCTTTATCTCGAAGTCCCAGAGAATGTTATGCGTTTCATTCTCCAGAATAGATTCTGGTTTATGCATATACCATTTTGTTCTATGGTCAAAATTTAATTTTTTGCATAATTCCCAATGGATCACCTTTCCAACCCAGTCGTGCCTAGCTTTGTATTCCCGTTGTGCTAGTTGGCTACATTCACTTAATAGATGGTTGACACGTTCTTTTTTTGTTTTGTTAATCAACATTGGTCTGGTATTCTTCTTCTTCTTCTTCTTCTTCTTCTTCTTCTTCTTATTATTATTATTATTATTATTATTATTATTATTATTATTATTATTATTTGTTGTTGTTGTTGTTATTGTTGTTGTTGTACTTGTGGCTTTTATTGCTGTTCTTGCTGTTGTTATTGTTGTTGTTGTAACTTGTATTTATGATTTCCAACTGTGATAATGACGATAGAAAGCGAGAGTAATAAATCTAATAAGAGACATTTAGTATATAATATTGGCTTTAATTAAAAACTGACTGGCTAACATTAGACTTTTTATATGAACAGAGTAGATTGTGAGTGCTTTTAATATGAATTGATGTGTGGAGGCGGGGAAAGAGTTGATGCGCACGTTGCGACAATTGAAGAAGATGATAGTAGAAAGAAGAAGAAGAAGAAGAAGAAGAAGAAGAAGAAGAAGAAGAAAAGAAGAAGAAGAAGAAGAAGAAGAAGGGAGATAAGAAGAAGAAGAAGAAGAAGAAGAAGAAGAAGAAGAAGATGATGAATGATAGTAGAAAGAAGAAGAAGAAGATGATAGTAGAAAAGAAGAAAAAGAAGATGAGAAAAGAAGAGAGAAGAAGAAAGAAGAAGAAGAGAAGAAGAAGAAGAAGAAGAAGAGAAGAAAGAGAAGAAGATGATGATGATGATGATGATGATAGTAGAAAGAAGGAGAAGATGATAGTAGAATGAAGAAGAAGAAGAAGATGATAGTAGAGAGAAGAAGAAGAAGAAGGGAGATGAGAAAAGAAGAAGAAAAGAAGAAGAAAGAAGAAGAAGAAGAAGAAGAAGAAGATTGATGATGATGATAATGATGATGATAGATGAATGAAGAAGAAGAAGATGATAGTAGGAAGAAGAAGAAGAAGAAGAAGAAGAAGAAGAAGAAAGAAGGGGAAGAGAAGAAGAAGAAGAAGAAGAAGAAGAAGAAGAAGAAGAAGAAGAAGAAGAAGAAGAGAAGAAGAAGAAGAAGAGAGATGATAGTAGAAAGAAGAAGAAGATGATGATGATGATGATGATGATGATAGTAGAAAGAAGAAGATGATGATGAGAAAGAAGAAGAAGAAGAAGAAGAAGAAGAAGAAGAAGAAGAAGAAGAAGAAGAAGAAGAAGAAGAAGAAGAAGAAGAAGAAGAAGAAAGTATCTATATATAAGTGTGTTGGTAGGGGTGAGAGGAGGATTATGGGGAAAAAGAAATAACAAAAGTGCTGAAAATGTAACTGATAGAGATAGGAGAGTAGGTTGACGAAATTGAGTTGAAAGTGAACAAGGAAGAGAAAGGGAATAAAATGAGAGACGATTGAATCCAATTATGATTATCAGATAAAGAAAAAAGAAAGCTCCATGAAATATCTTTTGAAAATTTGAATTCGAATTAAGAAAATGATATCACCATATAAGGACAGAGAGAACGAGAGAAAGAAAGGGAAGTGAGATTTGTAATCAATATTGAAAAAAGAAAAAAAACTATGTAAGAATATGCAAGGAAAAAGAATTAGATACATTAATCAAGAAAGAAAGAAAATGAATTCAAAATAGAAAAAAATGAAAGAAAATGAAATTATGAATGAAAAATCACATAGAAAGAAATAATCAAAGAAAATAACGTCAGAAATGAATGAGAAAATATATTTTGAAAATTTAAATTTAAAATTAAGAAAAATATCATCTATAAGAAAAAGAAAGAAAGAAAGAAAAGAAAGGGAAATTATAAGAAAAGAAAGAAAGAAAAGAAAGAAGAAAAAGAAAGAAAGAAAGAAAGAAAGAAATTTAAGAAAGAAAGAAAGAAAGAAAGAAAGAAAGAAAGGGGAATTATAAGAAAGAAAGAAAGAAAGAAAGAAAGAAAGAAAGAAATGGGAATGTTAAAAAAGAAAGAAAGAAAGAAGGGGAATTATAAGAAGAAAGAAGAAAGAAGAAAGAAGAGGGAAGAAAAGAAGAAAGAAAAGAAAGAAAGAAAGGGGAATTATAGAGAAGAAAGAAAGAAAGAAAGAGAAAGAAAGGGAAATTATAAGAAAGAAAGAAGAAAGAAAGAAAGGGAAATTATAAGGAAAGAAAGAAAGAAAGAAAGAAAGAAAGAAAGAAAGAAAGAAAGAAAAGAAAGGAAATTATAAGAAAGAAAGAAGAAAGAAAGAAAGGGAAATTATAAGAAAGAAAAGAAAGAAAAGAAAGAAAGAAAGAAAGAAAGAAGAAAGAAATTATAAGAAAGAAGAAAGAAAGAAGGGAATTATAAGAAAGAAAGAAAGAAAGAAAGAAAGGGAAATAAAGAAAGAAAGAAAGAAAGAAAGGGAAATTATAAGAAAGAAGAAAAAAGAAAGAAAGAAAGAAAGGGGAGTGAGATTTGTAATCAATATTGAAAAAAAATCAATTTAAGAAAATGCAAGCAAAAAGAATTAGATAAATTAATAAATAGATAAAGAAAAGGAATTCTGGAAAATTTGAAATAGGAAAAACGAAAGAAAATGAAATTAAGAATGAAAAACCTTTATAGAAAGAAATAATCAAAGAAAACGATCTCAAGAATGATAGATAGAGAAAAAGATAGTATGAAATAACTTTGGAAAATTTCAATTTGAATTAAAAAAAGGATATCACAATATAAGAAAAGAAAGACCAAAAGAAAGAAAGAAAGAAATATAGAAGAGAAAGAAAGAAAGAGAAGAAAAATGAGAGAAAGAAAAATGAGAGAAAGAAAAGTGATATTGGTAATTTATGAGGAAGTGCGTCTCGGTTTCCCGCCTCAAAAACCGTTACCCGGTGACTATCAAAATAACAAACCCAGCTCGTCGTAATTCTTGTTTATTTATCGTAATTTGTCGTAATTTCTGTTTAGATATGAAGATGGATATATAGTTTTGAACAGACCGAGATAGATAGATAGATAATATAGATAGATACGAACAAATGTAGATAGATATTTTCGAAAAGTAAATGTATTGGGGGGGGGTCGCTTCTTTTTTGTCGTAATTCTTGTTTATTTAAACCAAAAACAAGACATTAAACAAACATGAATAAAAAAAATTTAGTATTTAAAGTAATATTGATAGATATGAACAAATTGAGATAGATTGGATAGTTTTGAATAGACTGAGCTGGGTCGTTATTTTAATAGTCACCGGGCAGCAACTCTTGAGGCAGGAGACCGGGACGTACTTCCTCATAAATTACCGTGATATTGGTAATCAATATTGAAAAAAACAATTTAAGAATATATAAGCAAAAAATTAGATGAATTAATCAATGGATAAAGAAAATAAATTCAGAAACATTCGAAATAGAAAAAATGAAAGAAAAATAAATTAAGAATGAAAAATTGAACAGAAAGACATAATGAAAAAAAATGGCGTCAAGAATGAATTAGAAAATTTATGAATTGAATAGAATCAATGAATGAAAGAAAAGAAAATTTAAGTGAAGAAGAAGAAGAAGAAGAAGAAGAAGAAGAAGAAGAAGAAGAAGAAGAAGAAGAAGAAGAAGAAGTCGTAGTCGTTATGAACAGAATATAAAGTAAAAATGAAAGAAAAGAAAATTAACACTAAAAAAACGCATAAAAATAAAGAATTAAAGAAATTGAGTTAAGAAGAAGAAGACGTTATCCATTGAATAGAAAGAAAGAAAGAAAGAAAATGAAGTTACGAATGAACGATTTACTAGAAAGAGAAAAGTAAAGAAATTAAGTTAATGAAAGAAATTAAGTTAAGGTAAATGGAATAGAAAGAAAAAAATTAAAGAAAATTAAGTTAAGAATGAAAAACTGAATAGAAAGATCGAATGAAAAAAGATGAAGTTACGAATGAAAAATGGAGTTATGAATTGAATACAAAGAAAAAAATGTAAGAAATGAAATTAAGAATGGTAAATGGAATAGAAATAAAAAAAATGAAAGAAAATGAAAAAAAGATTTAGATACGAATGAAAAATGGAATAGAAAGGAAGAATGAAAGAAGATCAAGTTAAGAATGAAGAAGGAGAACTAAAGAACATGAAGTAAAGAAGGAAAAAGGGAATAGAAAGAAAGAATGAAAGAAAATGAACATTGGAATAAAAATGGAAAAAGAAAGAAAATTCAGTTAAGAATGAAATTGAAAGATAAATGAAAGAAACATAAATCTGCTTTGTAATAACTCACCTGCTGTTATGGTGATTTACCATGCACGGATGAACTATTTCAACTATGAATAGCAGCAGGTTCTGCACTTAAGGGAAAGTTAATATTTCAGCGGATAGCCGATAAGACAGCCTCGCGTGATTCGTCTAATTTGTATATGTTTATACTACTGTTTTTGTTAATATATTTGTTTTACTCATTTCCTCACTTGTGTCTTTATGTTGGCCCCTTAACCAGGCACAACACCTGGCAAATTGACTAGCCCGAAAAATGGATGGCACTGGAGCAAAGGACTGATACCGGACCGTCACGACAAAGACGAAAGCGTGCCGAAACGATACCAGTAGAGGCGCCGTAATGCACACGGAAGCCTTCCTTGGGGAAGAATAGTAGTGGTATAATTCAACCCATAGGTGAAAGGATGAGGGGATTCATATGTAGCAATTGTCTGCTCTTGCTGGAATGGACTTGGGTGGAAAATAGTTATGTCCCCTTGCCACGAGGATTTGCCACGAGGATTTGCCACTACTATCTGAGTATCTAAACTCAGCCCGGGAGACTATCTACTTCTCTTTAGTCTGTATCCACAAAGATGCACTAGACGAGTGATGTCTCTGTCCATGAAGATGGGGGGCCTTGCCCACAACTTAGGCTCGTACCTATGGGTGTACTTAGCCCTGCATCGACCCTACCACGTGGGTCATTCACAGTAAGTGACTCTTATATTCATTAAGAACTCTTTCTTTTTCCCATAGACTTTCCTGCTAACTGTCTGTATCTTGTATATTTCAGACAATAAAGTCTGTATTGTTATTATATTGTACCTCTTTGTTTGGATTTTATAATGTATATATTCATGTACGTTGGGAGGTTTCTCTGAAGCCTTTTAACGTATTATAAAAACTAGTTTTAACCACTAAAGCCAGAACCACACATTTACTTCTTATACTTACTATATATACAAGGGTATTAGTCAAAACGTGAGCGTAATAGCAAGACTGATGTTCAAAATCGCTTCCTACAATGTCGCAAATCTGCACGTTAGTTATTACGCCACGGGGAATCCCCCTAATCTAAACGTGAAATGAAAATGAAATGCATAATTAATGAAGAGAAAAAGAGAGGGAAAAATATAATTTAAAAATGAAGAAAGAGAAGAATAAGAAGAGAGAATAAAAACGAAAGAAATTTAAATATAAAAAAGATAAAAATTGGAAAAAGGAAAAATATCATTGAGAATTAATATTATGTGCAAAATGATAAATATACACTAAGCGATAAAATTGAAGTTAGATTTTAAAATTTAAATAAGAAAGAAAAAAAGAAAGAAAGAAAGAAAAGAAAAAGGTAAGAAAGATAGATAGAAGGAAAGATAGAAAGGGAAGAAAAAAAGAAAAGATGAGGAAGTGCATAGATCAATATCGGTTTTAAAAAAACTGTCATCAAAATAAAATACGAATGATTTTATGAATGAATAGAAAGGAAACATCGGTAAATAGGAAAGAATGAAAAAAAAATAAAGTTAAGAATGAAAAATAGAAATTGATTGGAAAGAAAGGTTGAAAGGAAATTGACATGAAATGAAAAATGGAAGAGAAAGAAAGAATGAAAGAAAATGAAGTTAACAAAGATATAATGAAAGTAAATGAAGTTAAGAAGAAAGAAGGAAAAAAAAAGAATGAAACATTGAAATAAAAATAAATTTTAGGAATGAATATTGGAATATAAACAAAACATGAGAGAAAATGAAGAAGTATAAAGAAAGAAAAATTAATTTAAGAATAAAAAAAAGAATACTAATTATTTCACGGAATTCGTTTCTTCTTTTTTTCTTTTTGTCTTTCTTTTTCTTTTCTTTTTTTTCGACAATTTTGAAAGATTAATCTAAAGGGACAAAAAAAGTTTTTGCGTAGGGAAATCAAAAGGAAGTTGACACGAAAAAAGGGGGAATAAAGAATGAAATCAAGAAGGAAATAAAAATACATTTAAGAATGAAGTACAAAGAAAGAAAAGGGAATTTAAGAATAAATAATACAAAAAAGAATTCTAATTGTTTCACGGAATTCGTATCATTTTGTTTTTTTCCTTTTTGTTTTCCTTTTTTCCGATTTTTCCTTCCTATTCATTCATAAAATCATTCGTAGTTTATTTTGATGACAGTCTTTTTAAAACCGATATTGATCTATGCACTTCCTCATCTTTTCTTCTTTTTTCCCTTCCTTTCTTTCCTTCTATTTATCTTTCTTAATTTTTTCTTTCTTTCTTTCTTTCTTTCTTTCTTATTTTAGATTTTAAAATCTAACTTCAATTTTATCGCCTAGTGTGTATTTATCATTTTCCACATAATATTCATTCTTGTAATAGAAACAAAAAAAGAGAAGAAAATGATGTTAAGAATGAAGAAGTACAAAGAAAGAAAAGGGAATCTAAGAATAAATAATACAAAAAAGAATTCTAATTGTTTCACGGAATTCGTATCATTTTTTTTTTTTTTTTTTTATTTCATTTTTATTTTCTTCTTCTCTTTTCGACAATTTTGCTAGATTCATCTAAACGGACAAAAAAAGTCGTGCGTAGGAAAAACAAAATGTGATAACTGAAGTAATAAAAATTAAAATAATCATAAAAATGGCGTAAAGAACAAAACAAAAACAAAAAAGAAAATGGCGGAAATAAAAGAAAAATAAAGACGAAAAAAAAAAAAGAATGGGGAAAAAATCTAATCAACTACTGAGAAAATTAATTGACTATCTTTTTGATTACTTCTTTGAAACGATGCCGGTTTTGTTTTGATTTTTTTGAATATTTTATGTTCCATAATTTTTAACAATTTTTTCATTATAATTTCACAATGGAATATAACTTTTTCAAAATTACATAACAGCAGCAACATCACTGATAAAAGCATTTCGAAATAGTCATCTCAAAAAGCAATTGTCTTTTTCATTATGTACTCTAAGCGAACACTTCCTACTACTTCATAGTGCGCAGATTTAATAGTAATAAAGACGAAAGCTCATTTATTTGTGGTGTTCATGTTAATAATCATGCGTAAACAATTATGACTTGAAGTAACGATTCTTATTACACATAATGTTACGTTAGTAGGGTAAGTTAGGTAATGAGTTTTAACCTTAATGTGACGCAGAGCAGACGTGTGACTGAAAATGGGAACATAGACCGCGCGGTGAAAATGGGCAACACAGAAATAAAGCTTTGATCAAAATGAGTAAGGAACAAATGTAAAGTTAGAACTTCTTTAATTTTATTAAACGCCTCTTGACATTCGGTAGACCAATCCCATTTCTTGTCTTTTTTCAAGAGTTCGTTTAATGGTGCTCGTAAGTCGTGCATTTTGGGTATGAAAGATTGATAATAATTCGCGAGTCCCAAGAAACTTTGTAGCGAGGCGACATTATTTGGTGCAGGCATCTCTTTTAAGGCTGAAGACCTATCGGGGTCTGGCTTTCTACCGTTTTCGTCTATTATGTGTCCTAGGTATTTAATTAAAAAAAAAAACTCGCATTTTGATTCCTTAATCTTGAAACCATAATCTTGTATGCGCTTAAAAACCTGATTTACATGTAGCTCATGTTCGTCCTTATCTTGACTCTTGATCAGTGATAACAGCCATCTTATTATCCTGTGATGAAATTTTAACTTTTCCTTATCAGTTTGTTTACGAAGTTTCAAAACTTGTAAACTTTTCCTTATATCAACAAAGGCCCTGAAGAAGATTTACTAAACAGATTGAAACACTACAGCGTTGGCTGAATAAATACCACTCATTTTATTTGAACCTGTGTTTTTTCAAATTTTTCACTATATTACATACTGTCGGATTCACTCCCATTTTTCTCTTCATATATATATATATATATATATATATATATATATATATATATATATATATATATATATATATTATTTGAACCCGTGTTTTTTCAAATTTGTCACTATATTACATATGTATATATTTTATTATATTATATATATATATATTATATATATATATATATATAGATTTTTGGATGTTGTTTTTTTATAGAAGCAAGTTGAATAAATTATTATTTATATTTCTGCTTGAAGGCAATTATAAATGCATGTATCGAATAAGATTCGATAATTATAGAAAATAATCTTGACAAGTAAATCCCGCAAATGATGGCTCGCCATGTAGAACACCGTACAGACTGTTTCGACTTTATTAAGTCTCTTCAGCGATGTATACTAACGACTCCCTCCGACAGGAATCGAAACCGGGACTTCACAGGCATAGTCAGAGACCATATCCGTTCGGCCGCCGGTACATAGCGAACAATCCCTGCGAAATTAACCTTGTCAATGATGATACTACTATTACACGCCCTGCCATAGCAGGCAAGTGGACGTTTTTTATTTAGTAAACAAACCCGGCCGTTAGCTCTTCGGCGAAGTGAATAAGATTTTTGGATGTTTGTTTTTTTATAGAAGCAAGTTGAATAAATTATTATTTATATTTCTGCTTGAAGGCAATTATAAATGCATGTATCGAATAAGATTCGATAATTATAGAAAATAATCTTGACAAGTAAATCCCGCAAAGGATGGCTCGCCATGTAGAACACCGTACAGACTGTTTCGACTTTATTAAGTCTCTTCAGCGATGTATACTAACGACTCCCCTCCGACATATATATATATATATTTATATCCCTTACATATATTACATATATATATATATATCCCTTGCTCTTTTTCATTGGCACCTCTCCTTCTGTATAATCTATTTTATTCTGTAGCATAGATGCCTATCATAACAATTTTGACACAGGTATATATCGATTCTCTTACTTTTCGGTCAAATTTCGAGATGAAAACTCTCTCAACAGATGCCACTTCAAAAATATAACCATGGAAACAGTTCAGATCGGAAGTGGTTCCCTGCATTTTGTTTTCTTTAACGAATTTGTATAAAATAAAGTAATTGTTAACCTTTTGTTGCTTAGAATTGCATAAGCAAATCATTTTGTTTACCAAAAAGATGCGTTCTCATTGACAAAGACCCACTCGTATTTGTTATGAATACTTGATACCATATAACAGTATATTGTTTGTATTAAGAATAGTTATTTGAGACTATAATTGTTTACTAAGGATGATCATTACTTACTTAAAACCATATAACCTGATCACAGGGACGATCATTACTTACTTAAAACCATATAACATTTTGATAACAAATTATGATAATTAAATAGAAACCATATAATAATTAGTTTACATAGGAATGCTTAAAAAGATAAATATAAATTATAAAAATAAACGTTAAAACACATTACAGTACATAATTAATTGCATTCTATTTTACTCTGTTTTCATACAATACAATGCTATTGAAAAAAATAATTTCAGCTGAAACCCGTGCAATAGATCTAGCTCTTGACATAATCTATGAAAATAACCACAAAAATATATAATCTTCTCAGACAATACATTTCTTGGATTCTGGGTACAAGTATTTCATTTTTTAATATAATTAAATATTATATTGATTAATGAAATTAAATAAGAACACAAAAAAGATTAGATTTATTTTTTAATTATTCCAATTGGTTTCAATATAAAATTATACATAGTACTTCTTTTTATATGCTTAAGAATAAAACAATAATATTAGAAATAAATAACACCAAGTAATTATTTATTAAACACAATTTTGTTAAAACCGGTATGAAAATTGTTCATATCATATACTATGTAAACATTCATTTCTTAATGATGTATTTTCTACTCCTTATTTTCCATTAGAAATGCTAAATAAAAATATAATGAGGATGTCAATCTATGATTTAAAAAAAATTTCAGCTGAAACCCGTGCAATTGATCTAGCTCTTGGCATAATCTATGAAAATAACCACAAAAAATATATCACTTCTCAGACTCGCTCTCTGTCCTACTATCATTAAGAAATAAAAAACTGGAAAACCCTCTCATCATTAAGACAATTTAAAATATATACTGATAATTAATACCTTTTAAAAATGGCAATAACAATTAACAACACCACATAATTAACAAATCAACCCACTAAACTGGGGAGACTTTAAGGAAGTCTAAAAAAACAAGTCTTGTGTCCGTTTACGCATTGGTCATACAAGACTAACGCACTATATACTTAAAACAAGAACAACAACCACAATGTAGAACATGTCAAACACCTCTGACAGTTAAACACTTATTCATGGAATGCAGGTTTCTTGCTCACATCAGAAACCGTTATTTTAAAGCAAACAATATGAAAGATCTGTTTGAAAATGTCAACATGGAGGATATTCTCTCTCTTTTTTGAGGGAAATAAAATTATACCATAGAATATAGATATGAAACAAATCAATACCATACAACATAATCCCCAATAATACTAACACATTTTTAAAAGCAATTACTAAAAAGTATAAATATAAATATACGATATGTATCACTTCCTAACCGTTAGGCTTGACATAACCCCAGACGGGTTAATATGCCGTTAAAATCAATAAACAAACAAACTTAAAAATTAGGGTGTTTTTTGAGGGAGAGTCTGGAACGGATTAATGGTATTTCAAAAACCAATTGAGATGAAGCGGCCACTTAGTGCAAATGTGTGACAACTGTCTCCCCAAAGAGATCTTTTACTTTCAGTTGAAACAGCGAAAATTAAATAGAAGCGTTTTAAGGAAATCTCTAAAGCAAATCTCAAGAGATATGAAAACGCCGTCTAAACCTGGGAGACATCAGCGGAAGAGAGAACGCACTGAAGAACTACTATCAGAGATGGCATCGGTACTTTCGAACAACAGGTCCGTCCTTTAGCCGAAGTTTCTAATCTAAGATTGGTCTCATTAACAACCTAACGACCCCTGGACAAGATTAAGACTAGAAAACCATCCTCAACCTCGAGTGATCACTAACAGCGCGAATGTTGCTTTTTAGTCAAGCAATAGTTTTGCACATCTTCCCACATTCACGACAAGCCACCACGACAACGTTATTACCCGACCACTTATCTACATTGCACTTCTTTCCTTCCTTTAATTCATTCATTTATTTCAATTTTTTCTTTCTTTCTTTCTTTCTTTCTTTTCCCCTTTTCACCTTCCTTGCCCCCACTATCAAATTTCTTTCTTTCTTTTTTCTTTCAATTTCCTTGGATTTTCTTTCTTTCTTTCTTTCTTTCTTTCTTTTTCTGTTTCCATTTAATTCGTTCATTAATAAAGTGTGATTCTATCTTTCCTTTTATTTTATTTTCCTTTCCTTTTCCCGCTTATTTTAAGCTTTCTTCTTTCCAGGGAGCACATGGTATTTTATTGGTCCATTTCGTCGATGCACAGTTTGGTGACTTATAAGGTCAGCTCTGCTCAAACACGGCCTTCTGCACTGTTCACACAGTAGACCAATTTGAAGCCCTTGTTTGTCTACTGCTTATGAACGTTCCCCTTGTCAACATCTTGTTTTAACTGTTCATGTTGCATAAGATTGGTCTCACATTTCTTTGTGCCTTCTTGCAAAGTTTTTCCCCACTGCCTACGACCCAAAACTTTACTCTCCCAGGTTTTGTCGCCGATGCTATACTTTTTCAAGATCGACTTCAAGCAACTCTTGTACCTCTTCTCTGCTCTGCACTCTTCTTTTGCACTGTAAAGTCTCTCACTGGAAGCCTAAAAATGGCCACAAAAATCGGAACATACTGACGTGCTGAAAATAACGGGAGATCAGAAGAGAGGTAGAAGAGACTTCTTATAGGAAAATGCAATGCATTATGGGTGAGATGGCTGGTTATAAAAGCAGAGGGGGGACTGGTCATTTAGTAAACCAAAGGATTCTACCCATCACTAAGGGACACCGAGGAACAACCAAAGGATTCTACCCAACTCTAAGGGACACC
>CM042156.1:15694894-15714894 GCA_023376005.1 Doryteuthis pealeii
TACTTTTTGATTCACCTATGTGGAGAAGTAGGGATCTGATACACAGAGGGCTAGCTTTATTTTGATGTATAATGCATGTTCATGTGTCAGTAATTATACCTGTCCTAAACAAGATGGCATTACTTTTTCCTCACCTATGTGGACGAGTAAGAATATGATTCACAGAGGACCAGCTTTATTTCGATGTATGATCGATGTTCTGGTGTTGGTAATTATACCTGTCCTAAACAAAATGGCATTACTTTTTTACTCACCCTCGTACCATAGTGTGGTATATCCACAGGTCATGCTAGTTTGATATAATATTTTGTTAGATTAAAACTTAAATACTTGTGCTTGGGGAGATATCTTTTTGCTAGGATTGGTAATAATATATTAGAAACCAGCAACTGTCTGTCAGTCCTCCTATGAAGAACGAAACACAAAGATGTAATTTGTAACGGAACGAAAAACAGAAGAAAAAAAAAACCTCTGAAAAAAAAAGATATAAATCTCTTCCTTCTTCTCACTTGTATCTTCGTTTAACGCTTCCTAACAACATTTTGTTTCCCGGAAAATATCCCGACGATACACGTAATTTTCTTAATGAAAGGAAACGTAAGGCGAGCCTTATTTCAATCAGCCAACAGTAAACGTAATATCTGAGCTTATCAGAAGACAACAAGAGGGAGGTAGTGTTTCCCGTTGTTCGCACGTAGAAGTAATGGGTCCCGCGGGTGGTGATTGGTTGTTGTCTAAAGTGAGAGTCTGGTGGCCGGTGTTGAATTGGAGAATCATTGTTTGGTGTACGGCGAGTGTTTGGTTCGTGTAATGAAGTTGATGGTGGCTAGAGATTAGGTCTTGAGGAATCGGGGAATAATCACTTACCGTAAGTCATAAGGAAGTGACCTCTTTAAATTAGCAGGAAATTAATTATTTAGGAAACGAAGCAGAGATGGGGAAGAAGGATCAGGAAAAGGATGAAGAGAGGGAAAGAAAGAAAGATAGATAGATAGACAGAAGAAAAAGAGGAGGAGGAGGAAGGAGAAAGGAAAGAACAGGAAAGAGGAAAAATAAGGGGATTGTGAGAAAGTGTAGTGATGAAGGAATGTGGAAGAAAGTGAAGGCTGAGGAAAGTCAAAATTCAGTGAATGAAAGGGGGGAGTGTAAAAAAAGAGAAAAAGACAAAAAAGACAGAGGCTCACGGCAAAGAAGAAGAAGAAGAAGAAGAAGAAGAAGAAGAAGAAGAAAAACATTAAGGAATAATAATAATAATAATAATAATAATAATACCTGGACCAAGCCAGAGAATTGAGATAGCTGTGGAATATGAGAGTGCAAATGATACCAATTGAAGTTGGTGCTCTTGAAATTGTCGGCAAGAGTTTCGAAAACAGACCAGAGGAATTGGAAATCAGAGAAAGAATCTAGACCTTCCAAAGAACAACATTGTTAAGATCAGCTACAATACTCAGAAGAGTTCTGGAGACCTGAGGAGACTTGTTGTTACTCGTACTCCTTTGAAATAACATCAGCTTGCGCTGGTGTGAAAAAGCTCGATACTACTACTACTACTACTATTTTATTATTATTATTATTATTATTATTATTATTATTATTATTATTAATAATAATAATAATAATAATAATTAATAATAATAATAATAATAATAATAATTATTATTATTGTTTTGA
The DNA here is from genome assembly GCA_023376005.1 of Doryteuthis pealeii. Lineage (NCBI taxonomy): Eukaryota > Metazoa > Mollusca > Cephalopoda > Myopsida > Loliginidae > Doryteuthis > Doryteuthis pealeii. The sequence continues at coordinate 15,696,569 of CM042156.1, forward strand.
TTGACAAGAAGAAAACTCCTGGATTTTGACATCCCAGCTGATCACCGAGTGAAAGTGAAAGAAAACGAAAAGATAAACAAATACTTGGACCTTGCCAGAGAACTAAGAAAACTGTGGAACATGAAGGTGAACATCATGCAAATTGTAATTCGTACCCTTGTAACGATCCCAAGGGATCTGTATAATAATAATAATAATAATGATAATAATAATAATAATAATAATAATAATAATAATAATAATAATAATAAAGAAAAGAAGAAGAAGAAGAAGAAGAAGAAGAAGAAGAAGAAGAAGAAGAAGAAGATAGACAAATACTTGGACATTGCTAGAGAACTGAAAATAAAAACTGTGGAATATGAGAGTCAAGGTGGTTCCAATTGTAACAGGTGCCTTTGGAAAATAGATTTGCGGAATTGGAAATAAGAAGAGGAATTGGATATATCCAAAGAACAACGTTGTGTTGTAATGTTTAGCAAGTTAGATTTGTAAATGATCATTAGTAAGTTCGGGCGCCCTCTACTTAGGGCCTTGTGCCAAATCTAAGCTAAGCTTAGTAAATAACTATATTAAAGCCGTCGACATCGTCACTTGTCATTAAACGTGAACAAATAGGTTTATCTATTAATTAAATGCACAAGCTATATATAATATATATATATATATATATATATATATATATATATATATTATATATTATTATTATTATTATTATTATTATTATCAAATATAAGTGTTTATACAGAGGTTTTATGAAATATTTACCTTAGGTTTCTGGCTAAAGCTGTCTTCAGAATGTTACACCTCTCGTGTTGGTAAACCTAAGGAAATGTTTCCTAAAACCTCTGTATAAACACTTATATTTAATATACAGCTCTTACATTCGTAATTGAGCACTATATTTTCCTTTAGTTCAACTCGGAAAAATTACCAATATATATATATATATATATATATATATATATATATATATATTATATATATATATATATACTGATCCTATTAGTAAACCCTTGTTAGTAAAAATATACTATCAAACTTCACCTGGGAAAAAATGAATAATGAATACACATGCTATATATTTTATTATACAAAAGCTGACTGAATCAATGTTCGTTTCCCTAAAGCTTCTTTCCTGTCTAGTTTAATGACTACAATTAAATACTAAAATATTCCTTAATTTTGTGATTAAATTATGTTTGATAAAATGATTTTCATAATTTTAATTAATTGAAATTAATTGGTACGATTGGTGAGAGAGGAAGTAAGTCATGGGAATCTGTGCTGTCAGCGCAAAATGATGATGATGGTGATATCCTCAGCTTCTCCCATCAGCGTTTTTTTTCTTTTTTCAGCTTAGTGCAATCTCAAGCCTCCCTCGTGGTAAGTACAAATTGGGTCATGATAAGTGCGTTGTGCCATGATGTGTTGGCGAGGTCTTCAATTCGTATTTTGTTCTTTTCCTTGACTTGTTGCTGTAGAAGCTAAGTACTGATACACCCCACGCCACCCACACTTGCCCTCCTCCCTTGTAACATAAAAATCTGTACATAATATTCTGTGGTTTTTAAGATCAAGTCCAACCACTTCATCCAACCCAGAAGACCGAATCTAGTTCCTGGCAAGAGTGATGCTGTCATTTCAAGGATGTAAATTCTTCCAACGCATCCGATGGAAAAGGATAACGGATAAAATGCGAGATGGAACCAGTCCAAGACTTTGTGTCCAAAGTATAAAGACGAGAAGGAACAAAAGGGCGAGGATTGCATATGATAATTGCTGCCCTGTGGGAAAATTTCCAAAGACTTAGACGGCGAGATTGGATGGATTAAATGTGTACGGCTATAAACGAGATCATTCAGAACACGTTTCTTTGGAGTTCTGTCTCTAATAACCTAAAACGTTATAACTATATTTCGTCCAGGCCGACCGGAATAACTAGAACTGTGCCATCCTTGAATCAGGCCAGCTTCTTTTAAGTTATACCCCCTGCCATCTTTAGCAAATGGTAAAATCAACATCTCAAAATCTATATAAGGACATCAATACCGATTCACACTGATTGGTGTGGTTTGGTTTGTTTTACGGCGTATCAACCTCGGTGGGGCATTTAATGCCGACAAAGTTGTGAAATAAATTCATTCTAAATGGATACTCATTTTTTATAAATATTTATAAACATTTTCTGTTTAAGACATAGATAGAACCTAAACAGGTACAACCGCTCCGGCTCAGAGTGGACCTGGGAGCAATGGTTATAAAGGGGTGCTCAACATTCCCCAGACTTCCAGAACTGGAACCTCACCATCTGATAGAGTTTAAGGTCATTCCCAGTACACGAAAACCCCCAGCCACCGCCTTCTAGTACATATATGACAAAAAGGGTTGGGTGCCATAAGGGCAATAGGGTTGGGAAAATCATATAGGTGCTAGGGCTTGACGTGGCCAGCCGATTGATCAAAGGGTGCCTCTCCGACTCCCCGTAGAGCCGAAGTAAGGGCCTAAGTGGAGTTTATGCATCGCGGGTCACCACCCACGGCCAACTGTCGGTTCCATTTGGAGGATTATTTCCCCTCTAGAGAAGTGCAGTCGGCGTATTCTACAGCCCCAGTCAACAAGGTGAGATTCGCACTGAGCGCTTATCGCCTTTTCTTGTTAGAAATATCTAAGTGATGTATGTGTTTACTTAACCCCTCCATACGTGCAAGATATGACACAATGTTAATTTCCTAAGCAGTGTTTAACAGGTTTTACCAACATTCAGGGAATTATCCGATTTTAATAAAATTTTCAGCATTGATTTAAGAATGAAAGACTTTTATAATGCATCAGTTATTTTATTTCAAAACTTTCTGATTCTTTCAGCTCACTTAACTTTGACTCCCCCTTATTTGGGGGCGCAAAATATCGGTCGGATTATAATTGATTGATACTTTTTCTGCATAAATAAAAAAACAAACCGAATGTGTGAATAAAAGAATTTTTTTTTAAGAAAGGTAGTAAATAAGTACCGAAAATCGGAAAATATAATGATAATACAAATTAAAAAAATAACTTTTGGAGATTTTTTTTTACTCATTTCGATAAATATTCAATTGGCTATTATCTTATAAAAGAAAAAATATACATCAATATTTGTTCCTTTTAAAAGGGGAGGCGCTAAATTTCCAATATAGTTTTAGATAAAAATTATTAGCGATTGATACTAAAGTAAAGTATTTATTAAAAATATGTTGTTAGAATCTAATAATATCACATTTAAAACTCAACATCATATTTCAAATGAATTTCATAAATTAATTTATCAAAGCAAAAATACCTGATTAAATCAGAGAGTTTTGAAATAAAATAACTGATGCATTGTAAAAGTGTTTCAGTGATAAATCAATACTGAAAATGTCATTAAAATCGGATAATTCCCTGATTGTTGGTAATTTTTTTCAATCGAGAGTGTTAAATTTATTTTGTAAACACGGATTTTATGGCAACTCACGGCGGCCATCTTGAGATATATTTGATCAAAATTGAACGAAATAATTGTTTTAAATGTATTAAAAATGAATTACATGAGTAATATTATTTGCTTTTTTTACTGAAGCTCATTATGCTACTACTTTTTGACTTAGACAAAAATTTAACAATAAAAAATCGATTTAATTAATTTTAGTTTGTTTTTAAAATGAAAAGCAGACGAAAAAATGGGTATCCCTATATTAATTGAATTTCAAGAATTATGTCCATTTAAATTCAAATTTTGTCAAATTTTCCCTTTCCTAGAAATCTTACAAAATAATGTTAATGATTTTAGAAAAAATCCCCGATCCTATCTTTAAAAATATTAATTTGTACTGCAAACACACTTCTTTTCTGATCACAATTATCAACCCCAAGTTCAATGGATGACCCCCCAACGGGTCACCTTTTTCTAGTTTACATATATCTATCTATCTATCTATCTATCTATATATATATATATATATATATATATATACACACTTTCAAATGATATTTCCAATGTTTTACTTATAAATAATGAAAATTATATATATATATATATATATATATATATATATATATATATATATATATATATATATATGTGTGTGTGTGTGAAGAGAGGAAGTAAATCCGACGGTATGTAATATATCAAGAAAATTGAAAAAACACAGGTTTAAATGGGTTAAGTGGTGAGTTTATTGGCCGACGCTGCAGTGTTTCGATCTATTAAATAGATCATCTTCAGGGCATAAGATAAGAAATTATATATCACAGAATGATGAGAAAAAGTGAGTGGTAATCCTTCTTATTCAGTCTGTTTAAAAAATTTTTTTTTTTTTCTGAAGTTTGAAAAAAGGAGACGGTTTTGAAATATGACATCAAATATTCTATTTTAAGGTGTGAGTATGTAGCGCTGTTAGTGTGTGTATTGAAGGAAACATTGTGCATTTTTTAGGTATATGGTAGTGTGTGTGTGTGTATAATTTTTTTTTTTCTGTAGCGATAAACGACAGCGGAAGTGAAAACTCAAGGTTGTGTGTGTGTGTGTGTGTGTATGTGTGTGTGTGTGTTCACAAATTATACACACACACACACACAACCACATATGCACAATGTTTCCTTCAATACACACTAACAGCGCTACATACTCACACCTTAAAATAGAATATTTGATGTCATATTTCAAAGCCGTCTCCTTTTTTCAAACTTAAAAAAAAAAAAAAAAATTTTTAAACAGACTGAATAAGAAGGATTACCACTCACTTTTTCTCATCATTCTGTGATATATAATTTCTTATCTTATGCCCTGAAGATGATCTATTTAATAGATCGAAACACTGCAGCGTCGGCCAATAAACTCACCACTTAACCCATTTAAACCTGTGTTTTTTCAATTTTCTTGATATATATATATATATATATATATATATATAATATATATATATAGAGAGAGAGAGAGAGAGAGAGAGAGAGAGAGAGTGAGAGGAGAGAGAGAGAAAAGCTGATTTTCTTCTGTTATAATTCTTGATAAAATTCCATTACATAATGGGTGCCTCGCAACGTATATATATATATATATATATTATATATATATATATATATATATATATATATATATATATATATATATATATATATATATATATATATATATATGAGGAAATTGGAAAAAGCAAGTGTTCCAAAAATAAACGACTCGTCTTTCAAAAATATAACGCTGAACAAATATAGTTACACAACAACAAAAATTTTATAAAGATTTTTTTATCTCCTGCCATCTATAAAACATCCATCACTTTCTTCATCACTTAATACATCCTGATGAAGGTTAAAGAAACCAAAACGTTTAAACGTTGATAAATAAATTCATCTTATTTTTGGAACACTTGTTTTTTCAAATTTCTTAATATTGTCGGATTTATTTCAATATTTACTCCCATATATATTTATATACTCCATCAGTGATATTACTTATAGCAAACTATATCATCAATATATATATATGTATATATGTATATATGTATATGTAAATGGAGAGATAGAGTGAATGGAATGTATATAGTGACAGACTGGGACAGAGATAGAGACAGAGTTATATAGACGGTGGATGAGAGAGATTGGGGCTGATTTTCTTCTCTTAGCTTTCTTGATAAAATCCCATTAGTACAATCAAAATAGAGAGTCACATATCTTTTAAACAGATGAAACACAGATGTCAATTTTCTTGCTAGAAATTTCACTATTACTTTATTTTATTTTTTCTTGTTTTCAGATAATTTTGTTTCTCTAAAATGTTTTAGACAAAATAAACAAAGGGAGATCAAAGAACAACACCACAAGACTCTATCCGAAAAGAAAAAAACGAAATTAAAAAACATTATTCTTTCAAAACTAAATAATGATTTCGAAATTCCATCGTTCATATCTACCGTGTATCGAGTAACATACTGCACAAAAAAATAACCACCCCCTGCGCCAAAATGACAGAAATAAGAAACTGAACCAAGATCGATACTATGGCTTTTTATATAACCTTATATTTTTATATTACCTTATTAGTATTATTGTATTTGATTGGTGTAAAGTTTTTAAATGCCATCCTTAGCCAGTTGAAAAGGGCTTAAAGAAAGTCCTGTGTTATGGAATCCTTTGGTAAGCGTATAAGTCCTATTGTTACATAATCTATGCATAGATTATTGTCAACCCCCTGTATTTCTGAAGGGATGACTCCTTTTCCTATCACGGGCGGGACTTTCCATGGAATATTACAGAAAGCCCGCGAAATACGGGAAGTCAAGTGGGACCTGGTTGGCTCTCAGTTTCAGCTTAGACGTCAGGCAGATAAGATATTTCTGCCTTAGCTGGAGATCACTGCATACGCGCGTTATGTTAGTTAGAGAAATATGTTTAGTTAAGTAAATAAAGTTTTAAATAAATAATATGGTTTTGTGGTTGATGAATGTCTTGGCAACAAGACTGACCTAGAAGAAGAAATGAATCAAGAACGACCAACCAGCAAGAACAGAGAAATAGAAGCATAGAGAAGTCCAGACGCTAGAAGAACATAAGATACCAAAGATGAGCAGAAGAATAATAGAAGAATAAGAGAGTATACAACACTATCCTGCGTATTGGTAAAGGTCCTGTGATTTAATCCTATGTCCGTCGTCACAGAATGCCAAGGTAATTATGACCAGTAGGGTCTGTTTAAGTATTGTATTAACCTCAGTGTACTGCCAGTGATTGGCCAAGAGTTAGATCACATGATTCTGGCCTAGTCTATAAGTAGGAGCGGGCAATTAACACCCACCTTATATGTAAAAACAACTCAATAATTGGTATTATTGTATTTAATAAGTATTATTGTATTTGGTTTGTCTGGTTTTACGGTAAATCAACCTCAGTGGGTCATTTAATGCCGACAATGTTTTGAAATAAATTCATTCTTAATGGATACTCAATTTTTTTTATAAACGTATTTTTCTATTTAACTTATAGATGGGCCCCTAATTGATACTACCACTCCGGGTCAGAGTGGACCAGGGAGCAATGGTGATGAAAGGGTGCTCCATATTCGTCAGACTCCCAGAACTGGAACCTTACCATCTGATAGAGGTTAATGTCATTCCCAGGACATGAATACTCTCAGCTACGGCTTTCTAACACATATGATAAAAAGGGTTGGGGAGTGCCATAGGGGTAACAGGGTTGGGGTAATCGTATAGGTGCTAGGGCTTGACGTGACCAGCTGATTTATCGGAGGTGGCGTATCTGACCACCCGTCTAGCCTAAGCAAGGGTGTCATTGACTGCCCATCCACCAGGATTCAGTACTTAAGCATTACGGCCACCACCCACGGACAATATGTGGCTCTAATGGGGGGGGGGGAGTCTTACTCCTCTGCCGAGGTACAGTCAGTGTATTCTAAATCAGCGGTCCCCAACCATTTTTGCGCCACGGACCGGTTTCATCTAAGACAATATTTTCACGGACCAGCCTTCATATGCCCCGGCCTACATTTGCTCGATAATCGTTAATGACGTAATCTAATAATAAATCATTCGCATTGGTCTTATGTCAAATGCAAACATCAACAGACAATAAACAACCTTTTGTTCATAAATTTATAATCAACAACATCTCTGTAAACGAAAATATTCATTTTAGAACGAAAATCCTTTCTAATACGAAATAATTATAATGAAAAAACTCGATTCAAGTGACAATACTGATCATTTCTATATAAAAGAGTAAACAAGTAAATCAGACCTGTCAAGAGACACAGAAGTCACTTTTCAAAATAAAACATCAACATTTAAACTGATAATCAAAAAAAAAATTCAAACGATCTGTACGGCCCGGTACCTAATGGCCCGCGGCCCAGTACCGGGTCGCGACCCGATGGTTGGGGACCGCTGGTTTAACCCAAAGATTGGAACCTAACAGGGATTGGGAATAATGGCGATGAAAGGGAACTCCACACTTTAGAATTGGAAGTTCAACGTCATACTATGGATACTTAAACCCACATCCGCCATCTTCGAGCACATATATGATAAAAAGGATTTTGATATAAAAAGTACAGAAGTCACTTTTCAAAACAAAACATAAACATTTCGACTGATAATCAATAAAAAAAAAGAAGAAAATTTCAAACTCAAACGTTCTGTGCGGCCCGGTACCTAATGTCCCGCGGCCCGGTAGCGGGTCGCGACCCGGTGGTTGGGGACCGCTGTTCTAAAGTCTCAGTCGACAGGGCTTTATTGTCTTTGAGGAGGTCCATAAGTTTTGAGTTGTAGTCAGTGGATTCCATAATAAGTACAACGTTGCTTTTGTCAAAAGGCGAAATAACAATGCTGTTGGGGATAAGAATTTTGAGGGCGGACACATTTCTTTCCCTTTATATGCATTTCTCTATGTCTGTGTTTCTGTCTGTCTGTATGCATATCTAGCATTCTCTCTCGCTCGCCCACTCTCTCTCTCTCTCTCTCTCTCTCTCTCTCTCTCTCTCTCTCTCTCTCTCTCTCTCTCTCTATACATGCCCTCTCTCTGTCTACATTTCTCTCTGCCTAACTTTCTTTCTCTTTATAGGTCTTTCTCTATTTTGTACGTCTGTATGCTCCCTCCCTCTCTCTCTCTCTCTCTCTCTCTCTCTCTCTCTTCTCTCTGTATGACTCTCTCCCTCGTTTTCTCTATTTTTCTCTCTACCCTTCTTTATATGCATTTCTTAAAGTCATGGGAAATAGACTCGTCACCCCGAGTTCAAATCCTGGACGTGGTAATTGCATTTCACTTAGCGCTAATACCCTTGGGAAAGGTATGAATCATACTCTCCCTCCAGCTATGGGTAAATAGCAGGGCAGACTGGGTTCTTTAACCATGGCTAGGTAACCAGTCTAGGAGAAGGAAAACTCTGAATTCAACCCCGTTAAACCCCGCTTAAGAAATTGACATTGTGTCGTATCCTGCTCGTGCGGAGGGGTTGGTAAATATATATATGCATTTCTTTATTTTTGTGTCCGTCCGTATGTAGGTCCTCCTCTTTCTTTTTTCCACCTTTTCTCTCTCTCTCTCTCTCTCTCTCTCGCTCTCTCTCGCTCTCTCTCGCTCTCTCTGTGTGTATGTCTCTCTCTTTATTTTTCTTTCTCCTTATTTCTATGTATATATATTTCTCTATTTCTGTGTCTGTCTATTTGTCTTTCTACCCCCCCCCTCTCTCTCTCTCTCTCTCTCTCTCTCTCTCTCTCTCTCTCTCCTAATTTATTCTGATTTTCCATGTATCAAAATTCTTCTTTTCACTATATATATATATATATATATATGATCTAAAAGAATATTAGAAAAATCTTTGATGGTAAAATTTTTAAAAAATGTGAGATTTACGCCAAGGTGAAACCTGATTTATATTTTGTAAAAAGATGTGCAAATACTAATTACTATTAAATGCTGATCAGAAACCTTGCAGACATTATGTAGTTTTCATTAGGCTTACTTGATACTTTATATATATATATATATATATGTGTGTGTGTGTGTGTGTGTGTGTGTGTGTGTGTGTGTGTGTGTGTGTATATATATATGTGTGTGTATATATATATGTATATGTGTGTGTATATATATATATATGTGTGTGTGTGTATATATATATATATATATATATATATATATATATATATATATATATATATGTTATCTATTAAGTATCTGATGGTGTGAAAAAATACAGATGGTGCTGTTTGAAAAAAAATGTACAAGATGCTGTTTGGGAAAATCTTAAAAGACGATTAAAATCAGCATTATCATGATAAGCCGTTAGGTGAAACCTTGGTAGGTTGTTTCTGACTCGTTATATATATATAATATTCTAATTATGAATTTAAATTAACGAACATCACCAACGGGGAATTTTTTCGATTTTCAAAACCGTTTAAAACTATTCCCTAAATTGAAGTTTAAATTGAAGATTAAAAGTTAATTTTGTTTTTAGTTAAAAGATTAACGTTAGTCATAATGTGACACGACATATGGTATGACATTCTCCCCATTCTGCCCTTTTATTTAAATTTTGATTGGAATTGAATAATAAATTTTCCAATCCATATATTAATACCGATATTTCTTACTCTTCTGTCCGTTATCATCTTGTAACACCCTCTGGTTAAAAAATGAAACAGTCCAAATTTTCCGAGATGAAATGCAATAATGTAAATACTGATTATCTACTGTCGCTTACGCACCGAATTCTTATGAGTGTCGTTACCTCAGATAGCAAATGAATCATTCCGTTTTTATTATAAAACTGTATTTAGTTTGACATATTGTATAACAAACGCAGAATTTTGGAAAAACAACAGGAAAAAAAGAGAAAAATAAAGAAAATGGGGAAAATCACACCACTGAGACTGAGGGTGGGGTTTAAAAAAAAAACAAAAAACAGTGAGGACCGGACTGAAGAGACAATATGTCAGAATAGATTTATATCCCAAAAAGGTATATATATATATATATATATATATATATATATATATATATATATATATAAACCCAGCTATGGGTTAAATAGTTGGGCAGACTGGGCCCTTCAGCCTTGGGTAGGTAACCAGTCTAGGAGAGGGATAACATTGAATTCAAAATTCCCTCCAGCTAGGGGTTAAATAGTAGGGCAGACTGGGCTCTTCAGCCTTGGGTAGGTAACCAGTCTAGGAGAGGGATAACATTGAATTCAAAATTCCCTCCATCTAGGGTTAAATAGTAGGGCAGACTGGACCTTTCAGCCTTGGGTAAGTAACCAGTCTAGGAGAGGGATAACATTGAATTCAAATTCCCTCCAGCTAGGGGTTAAATAGTAGGGCAGACTGGGCTCTTCAGCCTTGGGTAGGTAACCAGTCTAGGAGAGGGATAACATTGAATTCAAAATTCCCTCATCTAGGGGTTAAATAGTAGGGCAGACTGGACCTTTCAGCCTTGGGTAAGTAACCAGTCTAGGAGAGGGATAACATTGAATTCAAAATTCCCTCCAGCTATGGGTTAAATAGTAGGGCAGACTGGGCCCTTCAACCTTGGGTAGGTAATCAGTTTAGGAGAGGGATAATTCTGAATTCAAAAATTCCTGAGGTCGGTCGTTGATTGGGTTTGTGGCAACACTTGATGCACCAATTCTTTCCTATCGACTGTGCGAAAAAGTGTTGATGGTCCAACACAAGCCTTCACCACTATAAACAAATCCCTGTGTTGTTGTTCATTGTGTGTGTAAACCCTCATGCGTCGACAATCGATGAGAGAGTCCATAATATATATATATATATATATATATATATATATATATGGGTGTAAATATGGAAATAAATCCGACAATATTAAGAAATTTGAAAAACGAAGTGTTCCAAAAATAAGATGAATTTATTTATCGACGCTTAAACGTTTCGGTTTATTTAAACCGTCATCAGGATACATTATGGGGTGAAGAAAACATCCATCAATTTCTTCACCCCATAATGTATCCTGATGACGGTTTAAATAAACCGAAACGTTTAAGCGTCGAATAAAAATTCATCTTATTTTGGAACACTCCGTTTTTCAAATTCTTAATATATATATATATATATATATATATATATATATATATATATATGATTTTTATAGGAAAATGGTGACTTACCGGTGAAATTGGTCACAATGGTTAGTTGATACAAGTTTCACAATAATAAGACAGTAATATAACAAATATAAAGTGCTCAATACGTAAGTAGAGCAAATTTATTATTATAATTTTATACACAGGAATAGCCTACTCGAGTTTCACCATAAGGATCTTCAGTGTTAAATCCACTGAATTAATCAAGATATTGATTAATTCAGTGGATTTAACCCTGAAGATCCTTATGGTGAAACGCGAGTAGGTTATTCCTGTGTATACCCTTATACTATATATATATATATCATCTATTTATTTATTTCAGTGGTATTTAAAAAGGTTTGGGACATTTTCGAGTCACAAATTAGGCAAAGAACAAACATTGCAAAATTTTATTTTGAAAACAACCATTCCATTTTGAGCCTGTTCATTGAATATTTAATGGCAGACTAATTTTACGCGGACCGGAAATTAACTGACCACCACGTTCGCCAGATCTGACAGCTCCCGTTTTTTTTTTTCTTTTCTTTTAGGGTTAGCTTAAGGAAAGAGTTTACGTAAACAAACCTCAAACACTCCAGGAGTTAAAGAATAATATTCGACGAGAAGTTAGAAAAATGGTGCCAGAAACATTATTAACACTAGTACAAAAAACACGCTCCGGGCGATGTAAAAATAGATTTTTGAAACATATTGCCTGAGGGGTGGGAGTAAAAAATTCAATGTCAGCGAGTTTGTACCCTAAGTAAGTAAAATCATCAAATTCATTAAAGGATTAAAATGAAACAATTTGAAATGTAAACTTTGAATATGTATTAAAATAAAACAAACTATATATAGATATATAATACCAGTCATGTATTTATTGAAACTTGCTTTAAAAAATCAATGAGGTCTGTCTAATGTTGCATGTTGAAATTTTGAGTGTATTCATTCTATGTTATGACGATTTTGGGTAATGTGACGTAAACAGTGACGTAACTTTTGTTACAGACAAAAACCAGAAGCGAATCTCCATTATTAATAGAATCGTGGAACAAGAAAGGACTCGAACAAATGTAAAGCGCAAAATAAATACAATATTAACGAATACTGCACAGGGATTGCTTGTTTGTTTGTTTGTTTATTGATATTAACGGCATATCAACCCATCTGGGGTTATGTCATGTCTAACGGTTAGGAAGATATACATATCGTGTATTTATATCTATACTTTTTAGTAATTGGTTTTAACAATCTGTTAGCATTATTGGGGATTATGTTGTATGGTATTGATTTGCTTCATGTCTATATTCTATGGTATAATTTTATTTCCCTCAAAAAGGAGAGAATATCCTCCATGTTGACATTTTCAAACAGATCTTTCATATTGTTTGCTTTAAAATAACGATTTCTGATGTGAGCAAAAAACCTGCATTCCATGAATAAATGTTTAACTGTCAAAGATGTTTGACATGTTCCACATTGTGGTTGTTGTTCTTGTTTGAGTATATAGGAGTGCGTTAGTCTTGTATGACCAATGCATAATCGGGACACAATGACTTGTTCCTTTCTAAAATTCCTTAAAGTTGGTCTCCAGCCTCCCAAAGTGGGTTTGATTAGGAAGATTTTATTGTGGGTGTGATTATTCCAGTGTTGTTATGGTTATAAGATGAAAACGTTAATGATATAATAAGTAAATGTAGCAAACTTGCACAAAAGGAATACAAGAACAGGCACGATTGAGTGGGGATTTTATCCTTAGGGAATTGTGCAAAACACTGATATTTCACCATATTAAAATGATATATACACAAAGCAGAAGCTCTTGAAAATCAAACGTCTAGAATTCTCTCTGTTTGTGGTGAGACACTATATAACACAGATTTCCTCAGTCGAATATATATATATATATATATATATATATATATATATGGGAGAAATATGAGAAAATTAATAGGACAGTATGCGGAGAAAGGTAGACAAACACAGGATGTTGTAGAAAATCGATGTTTATTGTAGGTAGTGATGTCGACGTTGTAACGTTTCGGTCTGTTAGACCTTCTTCTTACTCTCGACCTCCTGTTTCACCAGTTTGAAAATGTTCACTATTGAAGCAAGAACTATATATCCAAGTCCCGAAGAAGGTCTAAACAACCAAAACGTTCAACGTCGACATCACTACCTACAATAAACATCCATTTTCTACAACATCCCGTGTTTGTCTACCTTTCTCCACACACACACACACACACACACATATATATATATATATATGTAAAAATGGAAAAGGAATTAAATCCGACAATATGATGAAAAATGAGTAAAGAAAAGAAAAGTAAATGGATGAAAATGAATTTAATCGATATCACATTAATCGATATCACTTACACATGTGTTTCGGTCATTTTATGTGTGTGAAAATATTTCGCACACATACAAGAATCGACCTTCATCAGAGTGAACATTTATTTTTATGAAAAAATTCGTTGGGAAAAAACAACAGAGATTTTTGAATATTCGAAATATATATATATATATATATATATATATATATATATATATATATATATATATATATACTCATCCACAGCCGCTACTTATCACGTCTATTCATTCTGGTCAGACAGAGCAGGCTACCTTCAGCTGGGATTGAAACCCGACCGATTTATCACTTCATAGTTCCTAAGCTACCGGTACACCTGCAGACCAGAGCTAGATTTTAACTGATAATACATACATATGTATATATCTTAAAGGCAGAATTGCGTAGTGTGTCTTTTATGAGGTTCAACATTACCGCTCCAAAGTGTTATTTTATGAGTGACATCGCTCACATGGACGTTAATACTAAACTGATCGCAGCATTTGCCATCAACTTTCATTGCATATGTATATATATTTCTTTCCCTATCTTCGATTTAAATCAGCTTTGCAATGTCAGCGCTAAATCTAAAATCTGGTTAATTTAATCTATAAACACTACTCGATTTGAAACGACATGTTTTGATTTAGGCTTACAGATCATAGCAGTTAGATTATTTATTTTACAAACTGATATTGAGTTTCTTATTTTTTTTAAATAAATATCATATACGCGTTGCCAAAGTACCTAATCGATATCTCATTTCTTCTTCTTCTTCTTCTTCTTCTTCTTCTTCTTATTATTATTATTATTATTATTATTATTATTATTATTATTATTATTTTATTATCACTCCTTTGAATAATCATATCAGCGTTAGCTGATGGTATTCCACTGGAGGCTGAGTGAGAAGAAGTTTCCTCGGGCCTCCAGGATTCTTCTGAGAATTCTATCCGATTGCAGTAGTCTGGATGGTCTTAATTCTTCATCTGATCTCCAGATCCTCTAGTCTTTTTTCCAAGTTTATTGAGACCATTTCAAGTGCACAAACTCTCATATTCTACAGATTTTTCAGTTCTCTGGCAAGGTCCAGGTATTTATCCATCTTTTAATTTTCCTTCTGCTTTTATTATTATTATCATCATTATTATTCACTACTTTTGAGTTTTCACATCAGCTTAGCTGATGGTCTTTCACTGGAGTCTGAGTGACAGCAAGTCTCTTCAGGTCTCCAGGACTCTTCTGAGTATTCTGGCAATTGCAGCAGTGCAGTATTCTGGATGGTCTCAAATTTTCCTCTGATGTCCAGATTTTCCAACCCCTTTTCCAATCCTTTGGGACCGTTCCAAGCGCACCAACTACAATTGGTATCATTCTGACTTTCATATTCCATAACTTTTTCAGTTCTCTGGCAGGTCCAGGTATTTGTCCATTTTTTTCATTTTTTTTTTTCAGCTTCACCCTGTGATCTATTATTATTATTATTATTATTATTATTATTATTATTACTCCTTTGATTTTTTTCATATCAGTGTTAGCTGATGGTATTCCACTGGAGGCTGAGTGACAAGAAGTCTCCTCAGGTCTCCTGGACTCTTCTGAGTATTCTACCCGATTGCAGCAGTGCAGTAGTCTGGATGGTCTCAATTCTTCATCTGATCTCCAGATCCTCTAGTATTTTTCCAAGTTTATTGGGACAGTTCCAAGTGCACCAATTACAATTGGAATCCCTTTCACTCTCATGTTCCACAGATTTTTCAGTTCTCTGGCAAGGTCCAGGTATTTATCCATCTTTTCATTTTCGTTCAGCTTTTATTATTATTATTATTATTATTATTATTATTATTATTATTATTATTATTATTATTATTATTCTATATAGTTTTATATCTTAAATGTTTTAGATGAAACAATGTATATTCATAAAAATAAAAAAAATAAAAAATACCTAATATTTAAGTGTTTGAAGGAAGATAATATCAAACCGTGATTTATCAGTTAATGTAATCATGAAACAAGCACTTAAAATTATCAATCGTCTGAGTTATCGGTGAATGTTCTTTGAAAATGTTTGTGTTTTTATTAAGCTTATGTAATTGCTAAAAGATGTGTAGTAAAAAGATTTCGAATAATCTTAATGTTAAGCTTTGATGAAAGATGTAATCGCTAATCAATCAGTAACTAAGGTTTACTGTAAAAAGAAAAACAGAAAAATTGTCTCTCGTTTATTGATAGATTAATAATCTCATTAGTGTTTTTCTCTTCAGTTTTGTTTTTGTATTTAATTCACATCTCCGAATTCAGTTAATCTATCTATCTATATTAATATAAATATATGTCTACACACTATCCCAGTCTATTCATATCTATATCACTATGTTCTAATCTATCAATCAATCAATCAATCAATCAATCAATCTATCTATCTATCTATCTATCTATCTATCTATATCTATATCTATCTATCTATATATATATCTATCTATATCTATCTGTGATTTATGTGTATTAAAACAGTTAAAAATCCCTTCCCATTCTGTAAGTGAAGACAGCCTAATGGTTAAGGTGCCGGACTGACACCCAACCGACCGGAGTTCAATTCCGGCTGTAGGTAGCTTACAAAATGTCTAGCCACACTGAGGAGACTTAATAAGTCGAAACACGTGTCTGTGGATGAACATATATATATATATATAAGTAAAGAAATAACAAAAGACTTAGAGATTTAGCTTTATAGTCCATTTCAGGAATATGAAATAGACTATAACTCTAAGTCTTTTGTTATTTCTTTACTTATATATTTGCTCTGTGACTCTAACATTAAGAGCACACATTGAGCTCTCAAACTGCGACAGGTTTTTAAAATAAAACTCTTGTGTCCTAAGGAAGATTTTTTCTCTGGACTTTTGGATTATATATATATATATATATATATATATATATATATATATTTATATCTATATTTATATATTCATATATATATATATATATATATTATACTAAAGCTAAGATTTTGAGCTTTCAATCCCTAAAGGCTTTGTTGCTGGTGACCTTGATCACACGAAATTTATCCTAAATTAATCCTTAGTTTTAGGATTACTAAATGTTTGAAAAAAATCCACTTTAATTGGTTCTAATTGGTCGTAATTTGCAATTAAGTCAAATCTTGACCCGTCTCTGTCTTTACATTATACATAACTCTCTTTCTTACTCTCTATATTCCAGTGAAGGGGAGTGAAAGTGATCACAACATGTAATAGTTTTATTACTAAGAAATTAACACCCTCTCAGTAGAGTCGCCCCTTTGCTTGTCTTACATTATACATAACTCTCTTTTCCCCTCTATATGCGACTGAAGAGGAACATCCACCGGCAATAAAATTCTAATGTCTATTTCAATTTAAAACTAGGTCAATTCATTGAAGAATCCGTGTTTTTTAATACAATTCTGACCCCCACGTTTAAATTTTTTTTTTACCAAACTCAGGGAAATATTCGATTTCAATTAAATTTTCAGTGTTGATTTAGCAATGAATCAATTTTTTTTTATTTTAAAACTTTCTGATTTTTTTAAATCACTTACCTTTGACCTCCCTGTTTTTTGTGTACAAAATATCGGTAGGTATATATGTGATTGATACTATTTTCTGCATAAATAAAAAGACTAAAGACAGAAGGTGTGAATAGAAGAAAAAAGTTGGGTTTTTTTTGTACTCTTCGCTGAGAACCGTCCCGGCCCCCTGCCTCAAAAAATGCTTGCCAGTGTTTGCGGAAAAAAAAATCAACAACAAAAAAAAAACACCAGCTACGATTGAAGTCCGTAGTCGAAGCGGTGTTACTTGAATAAAAAAAACTCAGGTTAGGGTTTTTGGTTTGAGGTTGGGGTTGGTGTTTAGGGTTAGTTTAATGGGAAAATAAATAATTTGGGCTGTTTTTTCTAACCCAGAAAAAAACAGAACCCAGAAATTTTGTAATAAAACTGCTAATTTTAACTAGGGGTGGGGTTAGGGTTTAGAGTTTAGGGTTGCGGTTGGGTTTTCGAGAAAAACGTCCCAAGTTGGTTGTTTGATTTTTTTCCAAGTGACACCGCTTCGTCTACGGATTT
This sequence comes from Doryteuthis pealeii, assembly GCA_023376005.1. Lineage (NCBI taxonomy): Eukaryota > Metazoa > Mollusca > Cephalopoda > Myopsida > Loliginidae > Doryteuthis > Doryteuthis pealeii. The sequence goes on from CM042156.1 coordinate 15,714,650, forward strand.
CAATCGTAGCTGGTATTTTTTCAGCAGCCACCAGCTAGAGTTTATTGTGGCAGGAGGTGGTACGGTTCTCCGCGAAGAGTACCTTTTTTTAAAAAAAAAAAAAAAGAAACTGCTCGAGTATTAAATAAGTACCGAAAATCGAAAAATAAAATGAAAATAAAAACTAAAAAATAATTTTTGGAGTGTTATTTGGGTAATATTTACGGAGTTCTGTCCTGGAATCCAGCCTCAAAAACTGCTAGCCA
>CM042156.1:15719894-15757394 GCA_023376005.1 Doryteuthis pealeii
AAACAAAATTATTAATAGTTTTAGATACATATAGTTTAAACAATACAACTTCGCAAATTATTTATATAAGATTCGTTGGTTAATTTGTTGGCTGGTTGGATTTTATGGCATGTTAACCCTTGCACCCTGCAAGGTCTTTTTTATGTAGAGATTTTAATGGGGTGTCCTGAGAGGATCCAACTCGCGATTCAGTAATAATCGATCTGCGGATTTAACTTTTTCCCCCTCTATCCAGGTGACGCTGGGTAACCGTTTCTAGTCTAAATACACATGAACCCAGGCTCTAAGCATATGGTATTTACTGAGGATTATTTTCATTAGTTACTTGAAACCATTTAAATGTATAAAAAATATTAGTGTTAGATAGGAAAACTTGAAAGTATTCAACCGAATGCAAATCATTTGTATTAGATAGAAATATGATATCATATGAATTTTTAAAAAAATGTACAAAAAATGTAAATAAAAAACGTGAAATGGACCCGATTCCCTACTTCTAGGCATAGAATAACCCTAGACGGTCTGACATGCCGTTAGAATTATTCAATTAATCAATCTTTAGTATGTGAATTTCATATTTTTGCCAAGGGTAGAATGTGTGTGTATGTTTTTGTGTCAGTGTTGTTTTTTTTGTGTTGTTTTTTTTCCAGTTAGGATTACCCTAAACACCTGCGGAAGGCCGGAAGATACAGCAGTCGAAACGTTGTTTAAACCTAAAACAATAAAGATGAGTACAAGAGTCCGAAAAATAAAATTACCACGACTAGAAAGTTTGGTAAACACCGTATATGACATGCGGAACAATGGACAGCTGTTTCGACTATATTTGGTCTCCTCGACAGTGTATACAACGATCTCCGTCACTTGAGATCAAACTAGCGATCACAGAATGCAAAGCCAAAACTCTACCTCTTGGCCTCCAGTCTAAGCCACACAGGGTAATGGTGTAATTTAATGTCAAATCACCCACTTCAATTTTTTCCAGGTATGTATTATATTAAAGTTAGACAGTTCCACATATTTTAACTTTCAATTCCAAGAATTGGCGGAGTTATGTCGATTTTAAGATCTCAAAATTGGGGGGTCGCGAAAAATGGCGACCTTTCATAATCTATTTTTGTTTCTAAAATGAGATCTAGAGCTTCCATACTACTAAAAATTGCTTTATAATTTTTTTTCCCAAGGAATCCGAAAATGCTATTAAAAAAAGTTTTAAAATCAACCAATTTTAAGTTATTGATGATTTCTGATTTTTTCATTGCAATATCAATATCACGATTTGGCACTGCTTCTATAACCAAATTTCTTTCTATTATTATTTTACATTTTGAACATTATTTGTACCAAAAAGATAGTTTGTCTAACGTTAATACCTGGGAAACATTTTGTTTAACGTTAACACCTGGAAAAATTTGTTTAACGTTAACACCTGGAAAAATTTTTGTCTAACGTTAACACCTGGAAAAAATTTTGTTTAACGTTAACACCTGAAAAATTTTTGTCTAACGTTAACACCTGGAAAAAATGTTGTCTAACGTTAACACCTGAAAAAAATTTGTTTAACGTTAACACCTGAAAAAATTTTGTCTAAAGTTAACACCTGGAAAAAAATTTGTTTAACGTTAACACCTGGAAAAAATTTTGTTTAACGTTAACACATGGAAAAAAATTGTCTAACGTTAACACCTGGAAGAATTTTTTTAACGTAAACACCTAGAAAAAAATGTTGTCTAACGTTAACACCTGGAAAAAATGTTGTTTGACGTTAACACCTGGAAAACTTTTGTCTAACGTTAACACCTGGAAAAAAATTGTTCTAACGTTAACACCTGGAAAAATTGTGTCTAACGTTAACACCTGGAAAAATGTTGTCTAACGTTAACACCTAGAAAAAAAGTTGTCTAACATAACACCTAGAAAAAATGTTGTCTAACATTAACACCTGGAAACATTTTGTCTAACGATAAGACCTGGAAAAAATTTTGTTTAACGTTAACACCTGGAAAAATGTTATCTAACGTTAACATCTAGAAAAAAATGTTGTCTAATGTTAACACCTAGAAAAACAAGTTGTCTAACGTTAACACCTGGAAAAAATTTGTTTAACGTTAACACCTGGAAACATTTTGTCTTACGTTATCACCTGGAAAAATGTTGTCTAACGTTAACACCTGGAAAAAAATTTGTCTAACGTAAACACCTGGAAAAAAATTGTCTAACGTTAACACCTGGAAAAATGTTGTCTAACGTTAACACCTAAAAAAATGAACCCTAGAAAAAATGTTGTCTAACGTTAACACCTGGAAAAAACTTTGTCTAACGTTAACACCTAGAAAAAAATTGTCTAACGTTAACACCTGGAAAAAAATTTGTTTAAAGTTAACAGCTGGAAAAGATTTTGTCTGACGTTAACACCTGGAAAAAATTTTGTTTAACGTTAACACATGGAAAAAAAATTGTCTAACGTTAACACCTGAAGAATTTTGTTTAACGTAAACACCTAGAAAAAAATGTTGTCAAACGTTAACACCTGGAAAAAATGTTGTTTGACGTTAACACCTGGAAAACTTTTGTCTAACGTTAACACCTGGAAAAAAATTTGTCTAACGTTAACACCTGGAAAAAATTGTGTCTAACGTTAACACCTGGAAAAATGTTGTCTAACGTTAACACCTAGAAAAAAATGTTGTCTAACATTAACACCTGGAAAAAATTTTGTCTAACATTAACACCTGGAAACATTTTGTCTAACGATAAGACCTGGAAAAAATTTTGTTTAACGTTAACACCTGGAAAAATGTTGTCTAACGTTAACATCTGGAAAAAAATGTTGTCTAATGTTAACACCTAGAAAAACAAGTTGTCTAACGTTAACACCTGGAAAAAATTTGTTTAAACGTTAACACCTGGAAATTTTGTCTTACGTTATCACCTGGAAAAATGTTGTCAACGTTAACACCTGGAAAAAAATTTGTCTAACGTAAACACCTGGAAAAAAATTGTCTAACGTTGGAAAAATGTTGTCTAACGTTAACACCTAGAAAAAATTGTCTAGCATTAACACTAGAAAAATGTTGTCTAAAACACCTAGAAAAAAATTGTTAACGTTAACACCTGGAAAAAATTTGTTTAAAGTTAACACCTGGAAAAGATTTTGTCTGACGTTAACACCTGGAAAAAATTTTGTCTAACGTTAACACCTGGAAATGTGTCTAACGTTAACACCTGAAAAGATTTTTGTTAACAACACCTGGAAAAAAAAACGTTAACACCTGGAAAAATGTTGTCTAACGTTAACGCCTAGAAAAAAATTGTCTAACGTTAACACTTGGAAAAAATGTTGTCTAACGTTAACACATGGAAAAAATTTGTCTAACGTTAACACCTGGAAAAATTTTGTCTAGCGTTAACACCTGGAAGAATTTTGTTTTACGTTAACACCTGGAAAATAATTCGTCTAACGTTAACACCTAGAAAAAAATGTGTCTAACGTTAACACCTGAAAAAAATGTTGTCTGACGTTAACACCTGGAATAATTTTCAGAAAAACTGAATGGATTGGGTGACAATTTTACGTTTTTCCTGGATGATTTGACAGAGCCAAATTATCAAATCCGAAAAATCAAAATTATCAACATCAAAATTCATTTTGAAAAAAAGGAAAAAAAGACAGACAAATTAAACAATCCTATTGTTCTGTTGCTACTTTTCGTGACAGAGCGCAGATTAGCGTGATAGAATACAAAAACCACTCACCCTGGTGAAATCGAATTCTTCATCACGTGACTGCCCTGGAAAACGTCCAAGAGCCACCGCAGATGAGAAACACACATTACGAATATCTGTATCTACGAGTGCAAATTATACGTTGTCATGGCGGGTGCATCTGTGGCGACTAACATTTGATCTCCCTAACGCCATCCAGCCCTCCCCCTCCAGCCCTACACCAACAGGCAACGTATATATCTTGAAATTAACATTGCTTATCTACGTCATATGTTATTGTTATCAATAACCTGTTTCCCTGTCTCTCGTTAATATCAGGAAAATAGCATTTCTTTTTTCGTTCCTTCTCCTTTTTCCTTAACGGACGTCATCATTCTCTCACAAAATGGCAACACATTCATTTTTCATAGACAAGAGAAATTCAACACACTATCGGGAGAATCGAAAAAAAAAAACAACTGTAATAATCATCACAATCGTCAACATCAATAGTATGGGTTATTTCTGATATTATAATCTATTAATCTATTAATAATGGAGATTCGCTTCCGGTTTTTGTCTGTAACAAAAATTACGTCACTGCTTACGTCACATTACCCAAAATCGTCATCGTCATAACGTAGAATAAATACACTCAAAATTTGAACATGCAACATTAGACAGTCCTCATTGTTTTTTAAAACAAGTTTTAATAAATACATGACTGGTATTATATATCTATATATAGTTTGTTTTATTTTAATACATATTTAAAGTTTACATTTCAAATTGTTTTATTTTTTAATCCTTTAATGAATCTGATGATTTTACTTACTTAGGGTACAAACTCGCAGACATTGAATTTTTTTACTCCCACCCTCAGGCAATATGTTTCAAAAATATATATTTTACATCGCCCGGAGGGTGATTTTTATTTTGTACTAGTAAAGATAATAAAGTTATTTACTTAGTTTATATGTGTTAAGTATTTTAGTAGCCACCCTTTAGGTGTCAAGCAAGAGAGCTTGTCCAGCGGAGATCCTTTGTGTTAAGCAGAGCGGAGATCCTTTGGTTGTTCCTTAGTGCTCTTCAGACTTGGTCAGACCTTCGTCAATGATTGCAAATGGATGTCTCTCAGTATCAACGATTAAGTAGTCAACCAGCCCCGCAGTTGGCTGGTGATTGGCTGAGATTTAAACCACACGACCTCGCTTAGTCTATTTATCTAAGTGGTGTATTGTAGCACATCTTATATACCAAAACAATCCAACAACATGTGGCACAAAGGCCAAAAGTATGGGGCCAGCTATTACCAATAGTTTGCTAAACTAGATTGCTAACCATTAACCACGCGAGGTGCCCTCATAAAAATCAAGTATAAAAAATATAATGAGAGTAAATATGGAAATAAATCCGACAAACTTTTCATAAATATTTTTCTAACTCCTGTCATTTACAAAACATCCATCAATTTCTTCATCCCATAATAAATCCTGACGAAGGTTTAAATAAACCGAAACTTTTAACTGTCGATAAATAAATTCAACTTATTTTTGGGACAAACTCTTTTCCAATCCTTTTGGGTCCGTTCCAAGTGCACCAACTACAATTGGTATAACTTTGACTTTCATATTCCATAACTTTTTCAGTTCTCTGGCAAGGTCCAAGTATTTGTCCATTTTTTCATTTTCTTTTAGCTTCACCCTGTGATCTGCTGGAACTGAAAAATCCACCAGTTGACAAGTTCTTTCTTGTTTGTTAATCAACACTAGGTCTGGTATTCTTCTTTATTATTATTTACTCCTTTTGAGTTTTCACATCAGTGTTAGCTGCTGGTCTTTCACTGGAGTCTGAGTGACAGCAAATCTCCTCAGGTCTCCAGGACTCTTCTGAGTACTCTGGCAGATTGCAGCAGTGCAGTGTTCTGAATGGTTTCAATCCTTCCTCTGATATCCAAACTTTCCAAGCCCTTTTCTAATCCTTTTGGGACTGTTCCAAGTGCACCAACTACAATTGGTATAACTTTCACTTTCATATTCCATAACTTTTTCAGTTCTCTGGCAAGGTCCAGATATTTGTCATTTTTTTTCATTTTCCTTTAACTTCACCCTGTGATCTGCTGGCACTGCAAAATCAACCAGTTGACAAGTTCTTTCTTTTTTGTTAATCAACACTAGGTCTGGCCTTCTTGCTGGGATAAGGTGATCCGTTTTAATTTCAAAGTCCCAGAGAATTTTATTATTATTATTATTATTATTATTATTATTATTATTTACTCCTTTTGAGTTTTCACATCAGTGTTAGCTGATGGTCTTTCACTGGAGTCTGAGTGACAGCAAGTCTCCTCAGGTCTCCAGGACTCTTCTGAGTATTCTGGCAGATTGCAGCAGTGCAGTGTTCTGAATGGTTTCAATCCTTCCTCTGATATCCAAACTTTCCAAACCCTTTTCTAATGCTTTTGGGACTGTTCCAAGTGCACCAACTACAATTGGTATAACTTTCACTTTCATATTCCATAACTTTTTCAGTTCTCTGGCAAGGTCCAGATATTTGTCAATTTTTTTCATTTTCCTTTAACTTCACCCTGTGATCCGCTGGCACTGCAAAATCCACCAGTTGACAAGTTCTTTCTTTTTTGTTAATCAACACTAGGTCTGGTCTTCTTGCTGGGATAAGGTGATCCGTTTTAATTTCAAAGTCCCAGAGAATTTTGTGCGTTTCGTTCTCAAGAACAGATTCTGGTTTATGCATATACCATTTTGTTGTGTGGTCAAAATTTAATTTCTTGCATAATTCCCAGTGGATCACCTTCCCAACCCAGTCGTGTCTAGTTTTGTATTCTCGTTGTGCTAGTTTGCTACATTCGCAGAGTATATGGTTAACAGTCTCATCTCTATTACCGCAAAGTCTACATTTACTATTTTTGTTGGGTCTTATCAATTTTCGCTTTGATGTAGTTTGTCCTTATGGCATTATTTTGTGCAGCAATTATAAGTGATTCTGTTTCTCTTTGAGGTTTCCCTTCTTAACCATGTCCAAGTCTTTTAATGTGCAACCTCATCTATTTGTCGTTTGAAGCGTCCATATAATTGTTTTTCTTCCCATTTTTGTTTCTAGTCTTTGTCGTTCTTCTGTTTGTCCATCTGCCGTTTCTACTATTGTTGGTCGCCATAAGTAATTTGTCTTTGCTCTTCCTTGTGTAATCTTCAAGTTGTTGGATTGTGGTTTCTACGCATTCCTCTATGTTGGCAAGACCTCTTCCCCCTTCCTTTCTTGACACATACAATCTATCTCTATCATCTCTAGGGTGGAGAGCCTTGTGCATGGTCATTAATTTTCTCGTCCTTTGGTCTATCTGTCTGAGTTCTTCTTTTGTCCATTTTAAGAATGGTCCTGAGTATCTTATAATGGGGACAGCCCAGGTATTAATTCCTTTGATCAGATTTCTGCTGTTAAGTTTCGTTTCTAGAAGTTTTCTAGTTCTCCTGAGATATTCCTTTTTAACTTTTCCTTTCATTTCTGCTTGCATGATATTGTCCGCTTCCAAAATTCCTAAGTATTTGTAGCTTTCATTTTCATCAAGAGATTTTATAGTTTCCTGATTTGGTAGTTGTATTCCATTTAATAGTTTTCTTTCACCCCTTTTTTTACAAGCATAGCACATTTTTCGATTCCAAATTCCATCCCTATATCCTGGCTATATATCCTAATAGTTTGTACTAGGCTCTCCAATTCTTTTTCATTTTTTGCAAAAATTTTAATGTCATCCATGTACATAAGGTGGTTGATCTTTTCTTGTGAATTACTAAATTTGTATCCCCGGTACATTTTTTCAGTATATGGTTTAGCGGCATCATTGCAATAATAAAGAGTAGTGGTGATAATGAGTCTCCTTGGAAGATACCTCTTTGGATTTTTACTTCTGCCAGGGATTGTTTTCCAGCTTTTAATTGAACTCGCCAGTTTTCCATGGCTTTTTTAATGAAGTTTATAATGTTGTTGGAAATTTTATACATTTGTAGGCATTCTAAAATCCAGGTATGTGGGACCATGTCATAGGCTTTTCTGTAATCGATCCAGGCCATTGCAATATTTTTCCGTTTATTTTTGACTTCTTTAAGAATGTATTGGTCTATATAGAGTAAGTCGTGGGTTCCTCTTTTTCCCTTGCGACATCCTTTCTGTTCTTCTGGGAGAAGTTTCCGCCAATTGAGTGAAAAGTATACTTCTTCTCTTACAACAGCAGTTAGAATTTTCCACATCATGGGTAGACAAGTTATTGGTCTATAATTGCTGGGGACATTTCCTTTTTGTGGGTCTTTCTGGATTAGTGTAGTTATTCCTTTTGTCATCCATTCGGGTATTTCCGTTTCTTGTAGGCATCTGTTCAGTTGCTGGGCCATTCTTTTGTGGATAGTCGTAAATTTTTTTGAACCAGAATCCATGTATGCCATCATGGCCTGGTGTTTTCCAATTTGTTACTTTCTTGAGTACTGATTTAAGCGTAATTACATTAACACTGGCAACAGGTCCTTCCTCAATTTCCATCAGTTCATTCTTAATATCACTTATCCACTTTGACTGTTATTATGTTCTTTCCTCATCCATATATCACTCCAGAACTTTTCTGCTTCTGTTGCATTTGGGTGTTCACTAATGTTTGTTTTTGCTCCATCAATTTGTTCATAAAATCTCTTTTCATTGTTTTGGAAGGTCCTATTTGTTTGTACGTTTAGTTCTCTCTCGATATCTTTTTGAGTCTTCCTTCTATAGCCGATATTTTGTTTTACTTCTTCCAAACTTAATTTGCTGTTGTCTTTTAACCTTTTTAGCTACATGTGTATTTGTGTTTTATTTAACGTATTTGTTTTGTTGTCGTAGTTTTTTTATTGTTCTTCCAATCTGAACTCCCATCCAGCTTTTGTGTTTCTGTTTGGTTCTTTGTTTGTGTTAGTGTTTCGAAGGGGTGCGTCAATTCTATCACAGACTAGTTTTGCTCCTATTATTATTATTATTATTATTATTATTATTATTATTATTATTATTATTATTATCTCCTTTTGAGTTTTCACACTAGTGTTAGCTGATGGTATTTCACTGGAGTCTGAGTGACAGCAGGTCTCCTCAGGTCTCCAGGACTCTTCTGAGTATTCTGGCAGATTGCAACAGTGCAGTGTTCTGAATGGTTTCAATCCTTCCTTTGATATCCAAACTTTCCAAACCCTTTTCTAATCCTTTTGGACTGTTCCAAGTGCACTAACCACAATTGGTATCACTTTCACTTTCATGTTCCATAACTTTTTCACTTCTCTGGCAAGGTCCAGATATTTGTCGTTTTTTTCATTTTCTTCATTTTCCTTTAGCTTCACATTATTATTATTATTATTATCATTATTATTATTATTATTATTATTATTATTTATTACATCTACCGACTACATTTGATTCCATTACATTGCTTTTACTCTATCTTTGGAGGACTTCACACGGGTTCCAACAGAATGAGTGACAGCTAGACTTCTCACTACTCTCTGATTCTTCTAAATATTATTGCCGATCTCAGCAGCGCTTTGGATTGTATCGTGTCCACCTTCATTGAATTTCTCGTAACTCCACACACACACACACACACACACACAACACACACATTATAAATATATATGTATGTGTGTTGTGTGTGTGTGGAGTAGGGGTTGGGGGCGTGTCATACATGTTCCTACGAAAACGTCTAGCTATTAACGTTGGAGATTGATTGACAGCCAAAGTGAAAACCTGAGTATCGTCTCCCACAACTTAACAACATTGTTTTTCCGGAAGTATCCGTCCTTCCTCAGATCACGTTTTCATCTCAATTCTCGCGTGATTTTGGCGCGGTTCCAGATGCCCCAATTATTACCGCTACATCCCCTCAATGTTCGCTTTCCATATTTACCTCAGTTTCCTGGAGACAACACCGTTTTCTTTGTTTTTTTTTTCTTTCCTTTTCTTTTTCTCATCTTCATTGTTTGTTGTCGTTTAGTAAGCTGAAATGGTCTCGCCTAATAGCTGGCTGAAACTTTCTCCCATGCATATACCGAACAAAACTCGTTATTTTTTTATTAAATTTCATTCATCACCTTGGGGTATAACTTGTCGATATCATTTATTTAGTATATACCTCGTGTATCCAATACCAACAAATGGCAGAGTTATATCGATTTTTATCTCTCCAAATTTGATCCGCGAAAAATGGTGACAGTTCTGAGCAAAAACAAAACTCTCTTTTTAGTACAATTTATTTTTCAATATATGTGAAATGATAATAGAAAAAATATCTAAGATGCCTGCCACATCCGGGTATTGATTTTGCTATGAAAAAAATCAGAAATCATTAATAACACTGTGTGTACATATTATCTTTACGCGTATTAGATTCTGATATTAAGTGAATTACACTGGTATTCTTCATTTTTCCAATGCGTAAAGCTCCTTTTTCAGCTTCGATCACAGATTGCAAAATACTACTGCCCGCTGAAATTCAATTAATTATTTATTAAACCCCTTTTGTTAAAACCAGTATGCAAATTAACATATATCATGTCCTCATTCTTAGTAATATATGAGGCACATTACATGATTTAAACGCATTAATAACGTGGGCTGTTTTGAGGCACATGTTCTTGTTAAAAGCAGTATGCAAATTAACCATCCCATATATTATGCAAACCTTTATCTCTTAGTGATATATGACACAAAGCAGGACTTTAAACGCACTAACAAACATGGGTTGTTTTGAGACACCGTTAATAAATAAGATTTATTCAATGTATTAATGATTTTGACTAATAAATAGATACTTATTTATAAACTTGATAAGGGTATTGTGCCATAGGCATTGACGTAGTTTTGGTTACAGAGAAACAGACACCGAAATCTCCATTATAATGAGATTAAATTCTGTTATTTAGTTAATCAGTGGTATTCTTCATTTTTCCAAAGCGTAAAACTCTCTTCTTCAGCTTCGATCACAGATTTCAAAATACCACGGCTCGACGAAATTCAAAGAGACGTTAATTTCACGTTGAATACACAAAAGATACCAAAATCCACTGTAGCACGTGTCCAGTTGACCGGGCATTGATTTCATTGGTCCAAATAATCCCTGTAACGAATGCAAATGGAGAAGGCGACTCCAAGCAAAGAAAGGAAGGACACATCGAAGCTGGGCGCCTGAATGAGTGGAAAAAATAGAAAGCGTGTTCGTCCAAGGAATATTGGTAATATTGGTGCTAAAAGAATTGGAATGTGAGGTTCTTATGGTACGTTAGAAGACTCAGAGTAACCTTCCAACGTAGGTACATATCTTATTATAATGGAGATTGTGGGTTTGTCTGTCTGTAACCGAAACTATATTACTATACAAGTCACAATTCCTTTAGTTATTTACATCATATTCTCCATGATTTTATTTTTATTTAAACCTCAATTATTAATAAAATTGTTTTACATTACTTACACTGTTGACCATATCTACATACTAATAACACGCAATTGTATTTATATATACAACAAAATAGAGGTTTACAGTATGAACGGGAAGGCTAATTTGCATATTGATCTTAAAAAATTGATTTTGATAAATATATGCTTAGTATTATTGATTTCTAATTGTTTGGTTTTATCTTATTGAATATGAGCAAAAATATCTTCAATAAATCTTAAAAGAAATCCCTTAACAAGAAGAAATAACTGTAATATTATTCTTTACTTCCTATTTTAACTAAACAGTTTAATTAGGAACATTTACCAATGAAAGACGGGAGTAACGGAAAATGATGGAAGAGTTAGTTTCAAAGTTGTTCTATTTTTCAATCATACCCCCTCTGTTCAAAACCTTTTCATCTACATTCTTATTCAGTTTCATTAGCCTTTCTAATTTAATATCATATTTTATTATAAAATTTAACTAAAATACTTGCACCCGGAGGGTGCATATATTTGCTAGTATACATAAATGAATCCGAACAAAGAAATACAACATAATAGTACATGTTACACAATCTATGCGGTTGCATAAGATTATTGTCAGTCCCCTGTAATTCTGAGGGGAAGACCCTTTTCATATCATGGCCGGGTCCTTCCATGGAAAATCACAGAAGCCCGCCAAATATGTGAAGTCACGTAGGACCTTTTTCAGAGTCCCCAGTTTTCAGTTAGACGTCAGGCAGAGCAGTCGGCCATTTTATTCTCTGCCTAAACTGGAATTCACGCGCGCTATGTTAGTTAGAGGATTATGTATAGTTAAGGAAATAAAAGTTTATATGATTAATATGTTCTTGTGGTTGATGAATGTCTTGGTAACAAGACTAAGAAATGAATCCAGGACGACCAGTCAGCAAGAACATAACAAAAAAAGTCCAGACGCAAGATCTTAGAAGATGCCAGACCAAGTCAAGATTATAGAAGAAATACCAAAGACGATCAGAATACTAAATACGGCCAAGAAATAGAATTAAAGAAAGAGGTATACAACATTATAATTATTTAGTGCCAGTAAAGAAGGCGCTATGCAACAATACAGACTTTATTGTCTGAGCATGTGGAGCTTGACATACATGACAAGATACAAATAGTAAGGACAAAAATTCCTTTGGAAGTAAGAAAGAATATGAGAATCCCTTACTTAGAGTTAGAGGAGGTAAAGACCTCCACTTAATGGACAGAGACACCACGCGTCTAGTCCATCTTTTGTGGGTGCTAGACCAAGAGAGTGAGAGAAAGAGAGAGAGAGTGAGAGAGAAGAGAGAGAGAAGAGAGAGAGAGAGAGAGAGAGAGAGAGAGAGAGAGAGAAGAGGCTGAGGTATTCCCGGGCTGAGTTTAAATACTCAGCTAGTAGTTCCACCTAGTCGAGAAAACCTGGCGGCAACGGAAGATGTCACTTTTGGACACAAGTCCTTCCCTAAAACAATCTCTGAAGAGGAAGTTTCTTCGAAATTGATTAGACACTGGACATTATTTTTTTATACGCATTGTAATTGTCTTCTTAATATAAATAAATAATAATATACTTAACAATGCTTGAAGAAAATTATCAAATAATATTATATATATATATATATATATATATATATATATATAATCCAAAAGTCCAGAGAAGAAATCTTCCTTACGACACAAGAGTTTTATTTTTTAAAAACCTGTCGCAGTTTGAGAGCTCAATGTGTGTTCTTAATGTCAGAGTCACAGAGCAAATATATAAGTAAAGAAATAACAAAAGACTTAGAGATTTAGCATTATAGACTATGATGCTAATGGTAATCTCTAAGTCTTGTTTATTTCTTTACTTATATATATATATATATATATATATATATATATATATATATATATATTGGGAAAGGTATGAATCCACATATTCTCCCTCCAGCTATGGGTTAAATAGTAGGGCAGACTGGGCTTTTTAACCTTGGGTAGGTAACCAGTCTAGGAGAGGGATAACTCTGAATTCACAATTCATGAGGTCAGTCGTTGATTGGGTTCATGGCATTCCTTGATGCACCAATTCTTTCCTATCGACGGTGCCAAAAAGTGTGGAATGATCCAACACAAGCCTTCACCACTATAAACAAATCACTGTGTTGGTTATTCACTGGATGAACACTCATGCGTCGAAAATCGAGAGAGTCCATTTATATATATATATATATATATATATATATATATGTCAGGAAGTAACAAAAGCCTGAAGAACAGTGAACTTACAAATCTAGAAGGATGTTGACGTTTGTTTCTGCAATTAGGCTCGTGCCAAATTTTAGAAGTTTTTTTTTTTTCAGTTGTGAAGCTAGTGAATGACTTGGCTAATTTGAGGCATTAGCCTTTCTCTTTTTTTTCATAATTTCTCTTTCTTTCTTTCTTTCTTTCTGTTTTATTCTATAGGTTGTGTCATAAAGGTATTGAGATTGAAGGTGTATTTACCAAGATAAAAATGAACAACGAATGGAACGCTAATTTTTTTCAAAATACAAGGTGTGTAAAAAAATGCAAAAAAATCTCAATACTTTTTTGACACACCTTGTACATCTTCTGTAGTCATTATTTCATTCGTTTATCAATTTCATTTTTTCATTCTTTTTTTTTTCTTCTTTCGTTTGCGTATTTCTTCTTTCCATTTTTTCTTACTTTCTTTATTTCTTTCTTTTTCTTTTTTCTTTTTTTTCATTTCCTTTTCTTTGTTTTTACCTTTTTCTTCTATTACTTTTTTATTTCTCTTTTTTTTTCTCTTATCTATTTCTTATTTTTCTTTTTTTTTTGGTTATATCGTCTTTTCTCTTTTTTTTCTGTGCTTATTTCATTTTTCCATTCTTTTTTCTTTCTGTTTTTCTTTATTTCTTTACTTTTTTATTTTACCTATATCTTTTTTTTTCTTTCTTTCGTTTATTATTTAATTTTTCATTCTTTTTCATTCTTTCCTTTGCGTATTTTTTCTTTCCATTTATTTATTACCTAATTTCTTTCTTTGTACTTCTTTCTTTATATCCTTCTTTGTAATTTCTTTTTTCTTCTTTCTTTTTTTTGCCTATATTTATCATTCTTCTTTTCTCTTTCTTTTCCTTATTTCATTTTTTCATTCCTTCTTTTTTTCTTTATTTAACTCTTAATGTATTTCTTTCTTTTGTCAATATCTTCTTTCTTTTTTCTTTTTGATTTCATTTTCTTTCTTTCTTTCTTTTCCCTATTTCTTTTGCGTATTTTTTCTTTTCCTATCTTTTTGGTATAATAAACTTTTCTTTCTTTCTTTCTTTCTTTCTTTCTTTAGACTAGCTATTATTTGGATTATTCGGACTATTGTACTCATCTTTGTTGTTATCTGTACAACATTTCGGTCGATGTGGCCTGCTTTAAACAGAATTGTCAGCGATATGGAAATCCGATCTCACTGACAAGTTAAAATGAAAATTATTCCAAACCGAAGTTGTATCAGTGCTAATGTACGGCTGCACTACCTGGACCCTAACGAAGCGCCTGGAGAATAAGCTGGATGGGATCTGCACAAGAATGCTGCGCGCAATATTAAAAAAAGACATAGAAACAACACCCCACACCCACGAGAAGACAGCTGTACGGCCACATGCCCCATATCACACAAACCATCCATGCGAGGCGAACAACACAAGGTGGGCACTGCTGGAGAATAAAGGATGGACTTATAAGTGACGTTCTCTGGTGGAAGCCATCAAATGGGCACGCCAGATTAGGCCGTCCAGCAAAGAACGTACATAGACCAACTCTGCGCGGATACTGGATGCTGCACAGAGGATCTCCCAGGGACAATGAATGATAGGGATGGTAGGCGAGAGATTGTCCTGGATATCTGTGCTGCTTGTCCGACATGATGATGATGATGATTACTGTCTAAGAATAATCATTTGTTTGCATATCATTTGTTATTTAGTTATTGGTTTATATGATATTCATCGATGACCCATATATATGTTCCTTAGCCTTTATCTGCTTTTTTTATGGCCAAATCTCTTTTAAGACTATCTGTAGTGCTTCACGCTGTTAGATTGTCATATGGTAAGTGTAGTTTTTGTGTTTTTTAAGTAGATTTTTTCACTGACATTTCGAATGTTGCATCTCCGCTTTTTTTTTTGCGATTGAATGGGTTCTTTCTGTCTTTAAGTGAATCAAACAGAATTGGTTTTTCATCTGATAGTTCAAAATGGGCCTCAATCCTATTCTTTTGAAAAATATTCTTATCATTATCTAGTGTATTGTGGTTAAGTATAGTGGGCGAGGGCAAACACGCACACACACACACACACATATATATATATATTATATATATATATCTTCTTATTATAATAATAAGATTGTGTGTTTTTCTGTCTGTAACCGAAATTATATTACTACTCAAGTCAACAATTCCTTAGTTATTGACATCACATTTCTCATGATTGTATTTCTATTTAGACCTCAATTATTAATAAATTGTTTTACATTATTAATACTGTTAACCATGTCTACATACTTACAATATGCAATTATATTTATATATAAAACAAAATAGCGGTTTACAGTGTGAACAGGAAGGCTAATTTGCATATTAATATTGAAAAATCGAATGTAATAAATATGTGCTTAGTGTTATTGATTTCTAACTGTTTGGTTTTATTTTAATGAATATAAGCAAATCTCTTCAATGAATCTTAAATGAAATCATTAACAAGAAAAATAACTGTCATTTTATTCTTTACTTCCTCTTTTAACTGAATACTTAAATTAGAAAAAAGTAACAATGAAAGACAAGAGTGATGGAAGAGTAAGTTTCAGTTTGTTCTATATTTCGATTATATCCCCTCTGTTTCAAATATTTTTATCTGCATTCTTATTTAGTTTCATTAGCTTTCTAATTTAATATATTTCATTACATTAAAACTTAAATACTTGCACCCGGAGGGTGCATATATTTGCTAGTATATATGATTGATGAAAATGTTTCGAAGAAGTCAACTCGGAGACGAAAGTCATATGAATTCAAAACGAAAACCTTGTGCTTTGGAATTTGCTGAAGCATTGTGATGTATATTGGTTTGGTGGTTGATTTCGAAGTCTATCATAATGCAAGTGTAAAGGAAAAAGAGGTGACTATGGTGTTGTTTTTTTACCTTTGATTTATTCTTAATAGTTTTGGGATAAAATATCCTTTCGTCAGAGAGAGAGAGAGATAGAGAGAGAGAGAGAGAGAGAGAGAGAAAGAGAGAACAAAAAGTAACAGACGCAACAGAAGAGGAGAGAAAGAAGAGAGAGACAAAAAGTAACAGACGCAACAGAGAGAGAGAGAGAGAACAAAAGTAACAGACAGCAACAGAGAGAGAGAGAGAGAAGAGAGAGAGAGAGAACAAAAAGTAACAGATGCAACAGAGAGAGAGAGAGAGAGAGAGAGAGAGAGAGAGAGAGAGAAACAAAGAGAGATAACAGCAGAGCGACAACAAGAGAGAGAGAGAGAGAGAGAAGAGACAAAAAGTAACGAAGGTGCAACAGAGAGAGAGAGAGAGAGAGAGAGAGAGGAGAACAAAAAGTAACAGACGTCCACAGGAGAGAGAGAGAGAGAGAAGAAAGGTAACAAGACGCAACAGAAGAGAGAGAGAGAAGAGAGAGAGAGAGAGAGAGAACAAAAAGTAACAAGAAAGGTAACTAGATGCAAGCAGAATGAGAGAGAGAGAGAGAGAAGAGAGTGAAAGAGAGAACAAAAAGTAACNGCTCTGGCCTCCTGGATTATTACTATTATTTGTCGGCATCGTCTTCTTTGAGTTATGTTCACAGCAGCGTTAAGCTGATGGTGGATTGGCCCCACTGGATGTCTGAGTGACAGATGGGCAGCCCACAAGGTCCCTCAGGTCTCGCGAGGGGTCCTCTTGCTGAGTATTCTAGCGCGATGAAGCCAGTGCAGTAGTTCGCTGAATCTCAATCTGTCCCGCTGATTGTCCAGAATCTGTCACGGTCTTTTTTGTTTTTCAAGTTTATTGGGACAGTTCCAAGTGCAAAATCAAATTGGTAGTCAGCTCTAACTCTCCCTATTCACAGCTTTTTCCGACATGTCACGTGGCAAGGTGTCTAGTATGATAGATATTATTTCTACTCTATTGCGAGTTTTTCAAACACGCCTGCAGAAGCCGGTGGTTCACTGGAGGACAATGCAAATCTTTTTCGCAGGTCTCCATTTACGCTCTTTGAGTTATCTCCGAGCCGTGCGTCAAGCAATGCGCGTAATTCAATGGTCTCTGACGTTCTTGCCTTCCGCTTTCGATATTCATCCAGACTCCTTTCGCCTGGGGAATGTGTTCAGGGGGCGCGCCCAATTACAATTGGGTACGACCTTTCATACCTCTCATGTTCCACAGTTTTTTCAGTTCTCTGGCAAGGTCCAAGTATTTGTCGATCTTTTCGTTTTCTTCTCAATTTTCACTTCTGTGAATCGTCGGGACGGCAAAAATCCCGAGATGACAAGTCTTACAATTCCTATGTCAATGTAAACTAGATTCTGGTCTCCTGGCCGGTGATTAGGTGATCCGTTTGTACCTCAAAGTCCCAGAGAATTTTGTGTGTCTCATTCTCCAGGACAGATTCCAGGTTTTTTGCATATACCATTTAGTTGAATTGTGAAAATGAATTTCCTTGCAGTCCCGTTTCCAGTGAATCACCTTTTCCCACCCAGTCGTGTCTTAGTCTTGTACTCTGCGTCTGCTGCGAGTTTAACTGCATCGGCCTTATTAAATGTAAGTAAAGTAAAGTTGTCGGGGCGGCCCTAAAAGTCGGTATCAGCCAGTCAGCGAGGAGCTATCCCCTTTTCAATAGCGCCTAGACCAGGAATTTGTTTTAAGCATCTGAGGTGAAGGCGCCACAGCCTACCCTCAGCTCCCTTACTTTACAGTACACATTCATGTGCTATTCATCGCTGAATTTGGCGGGGAAGCGGTAAAATCGAAACTAGGAACCTTTGTGGTTTCAAGCGAATCGCTCTATGATTGAGCTAACCCGGGTGGTTGACACTTATTATTATATTATTATTAATTATTATTATTAATTATATTTGATAGTAGTAGTAAGTATAGTAGTAGTAGTTGTAGTAGTAGTTATTATTATTATTATTCCTTTTAGACTCCCGTCTTTCCATTGATTTCACGTTTTTCCCGCCGACAAGATTTTTTATGTAATTTCTCTTTTCAATTCTTTTATGCTCCTTGTCTCATTCATTGTCTTTTTCTAAACTTTTTTTTTCTCGTGTTTATAATCAATTGATAAGACGCGTAAAAATCAATCAAGAGGTGATAGAGAGCATTTGCTCCCGTTCTACACTCCAAGCAAATTGATTCGGTTTAAACAGTTAATGATAAGAAAAAAGCACCTAGAGACGTTCTTCTTGAAAGTTAAGAAAGAAAAAAAGAGACAATACAACACAACTCGCCAAAATCATTGATTTTGTCTGAAATTCAAGATTAGTTTACAATAAATTAATGAAGATTTTCACAGCGATAAAATGTATATTAATGGTTATTGTTCTTTCTAAAAAGACTTTTGTTGCACGCCAAATTCAAGTCGTAGTAGCGTTAGTAAGTAATAGTCCAGGAACAACATACGAGGTCGTATATGTCACAAGGGTTGTTTGTTTTCTAGGGTCGTGGGTACTTTCAGAAGAAGGAAAGAAGAGAGAGAGAGAGAGAAGAGAGAGAGAGAGAGAGAGAGAAGTAGGGTCAAATTAATTGTAAACTCATTTTCGGTACGACTATGGCGAAATGGGGAACCGGAAACCCCGTCTGACTTCCACGAAGATGTCCGAAAAAGACCGAAATTTTTTTCTCTTCTCTCTTTTGTCCCGGAGTCAACTCTTGCTCCCTCCGTAGAAAACTAGGACTTCAGGTTTTTATTTCTAACTTTAGTTCCGGGTCATTGTCGGTCAATTGAGTTCCAAACTTTAACGTCTCTTCGTTCTTTTCTCCAGAAATCCGAATAACCGTTTTTTTCATGCTCCAATATTCCCGTAAGACCCAATAATAACTACGCTACGACCTTTCCTATCGTGCCCTTTCGTTTTGGGTTACGTTCTTAATGACATATAAACTTTCGTGTGAAATAAGAAGGAGCCAGTTGTTAACTAGTAAGTAACACCCGTTTTCTATATGCCTAGTTTATCTCTAAAAGAGAAAACCTATCACTGAATATTCGGGTAAGAAATAAGACAAGTCATGAATAACCTCCCCCCCCCAAAATCCCGACATGCGTCCCGAACTACTAGTTCCCTTATCCCTCTGAAGTGACATGCGCCGTCCTGTGCTGTAAAGTCCAATGTTCGAAAAAACATTCTCGATGTCACAGATGTCGCAATGTGAAGGCTGCCTTGAAAGATTTTGATGTACCGTAGCTTTGTTTTGTTCGGCCTGAATGGTCTTTGCTTGCTGGACCTCCTTGGCTTCCTGGTGTTGCGCCAGGGCGACTTCGACATGAGAGCGAGTTAGAAACGCTACGGAGAAACTGTCGACGATTGAGGGCGGTCCCGGAGAGCCAAATTTTTCCATTGCGGAAAGGGTAATCCGCAAGAGCTTATGAGACATTCTTCCCGCAGAATACGGTGTTCTACGAAGAGAGAGTACCCTAAGCCAGCAGGGTAGGTCAGTTAAAAATAATGGTGGAAGTAAGATCAATGGTTGAAAATTAAGTATGAAACATACAATTGCCGGACCGTTAGTGAGAACAAAACATTTAATGATCATATAACAGCACATGGAAACGATAAAGAATAGCATAATGTACAGGAGAATTATGAACATGTAAAGTACATATTAGCATATTTGAGGTAATAAATCAAGATACCCAAATGTATCTAACCTATAAAATGTCACAGACAGTGGAACTAAAGGATATCCATGCCTGTTATAAAGGACTTACACGGTAATGTAGAGGGAGAGGGGGCAAGGCCCACCGAGAAGGGTGTAGAATTGACTCTAGCCCATAGGCGAGTTGTCTTGGAGAAGGATCCAGCTAAAAGAGAAGACCGATTCGAAACCAGACGCTTAAATGCCCAGCAGAGTTCCCCTAGTGTGGAATCAAAACAGAACGCAGCTGGAGAAGATAACTCTTCCGGGAAAGGGAAGAATAATCCCGCAGCAGACGTGCAATGTAATTGAACCCGGTCGGTCCTCCCGAGCGTAAAAGGGCTCACAGAATCTCCGAAATTTGGCCGTCATGAGATCGGGATTTTCTGCCATCACCGACGACGGATTGCAGGGTATCTATATTGTGCTTGGAAATCATAAGCGCGAAATGCCCCACGTGGTGCAAGATCTCAAACGACTAGAAATCCGTCTATAGAGAAACTGATTTCCGGATTAATGGCAGGAGCCGATTGGTCACATGAAAAAGAAAAATAAACGAATCTTTTTCTTTTTAAAAAAATAACAACATTTTATAATTCGATAAAATATAGCGGTAGATAGCAAATATTACTTCTCAACGATTGTGGGAGTGAATGGTAGCCGTATTAAATACTTCTGGTTCTTCTGCAGGAGTATGTGGTGCAAAACAGTTTCGTAAGTTGACTAAGTTTTCAAAATGGTCTTAGCTGAAGTCCAGTTTACTCTCGGCTCTCAGTATTTGCGCTTAATCTTGTCAGCTAGCCCGGTTCAGCGCATGTGATCCTCAAGACAACCAAAGCTCCTCTTTCAAGGCGCAAGCTGTGGGCTTTAATCTGCCCCTCAAGCCAAAAAACGCCGAGTTGTAAGTAACACTCCGAACAGGAACAATTATTAATTTTCCGGCGGCATGAAAAAACATCGGGAAATTTTCTGCTCCACCCACCCACAGAAGGGTAACCGCCTCCTCATTGTTCAACGGCAATCAAATTTTACCTTCCGCCCACCAATCTGGTAACCGATCTCTTCGCCACTTGAATGTGTTTTTTAAAATACATTCGACTCCCTTTTTTTAATTTCGATTTTTAACAAGTTATCTCAATTTCTCCAGCCCAGGGAAACATAAAACAATAGATTCTCGTTTAATACTGGTTTCTTCATGTTCCGGTATCTATAAAACAAGATTTTATCTTTTCCTATGACCTCAAGTCGATCACATAAAAGGACTCGCTAGGGACGGCTTCCTCACTTCTGGGAGTTCCCGACCGATACTTGAGATTTTACTACCGGCTACTATTCGCCTCGACGAGTCCCCCATCTTTCGGATCGGCCATGACTGTTTTAGATCTACGAGTTATATTGTCCGTTTATTATTTATCGTTTCTTTCTTCCTAATTTCAAAACCTAGATTGAGGTCATATTCGATCGCGGCCCTGTAACTTCTGACCAGCAATCGGGAGGATTTTAACTGTCCGATTGTTTCTCTTATCTTTCTTTATATCTTCCAAGACCTTGAATCAGGTCACAAGATGGATATGAAATAAATTTAATTCTACAAAAAATAAGGGAGGGAACCACGTTACCGTCCCAAGCTAGCAATAGAGTCACAATGTCTCAGGAACACGAAAAAATAGTTTTAAAAATAACTAAGGGCGTGGAACTACTTACCGATGTCTCGATCCCTGGAACAAAAGAAAACATCATGTCCGCTGCTGTGGAGAGCAACGAACCTACGTTTTGTCGTTTCTCAAATCGACTTCGTAAAAGAGAGAGATCTTAGGGTTCGCCTTGTCACGTGATTAATAAGGGAACTAGTGTCGTGGAGTTTTTTTTTCAAGACTTGTAAAAAAAATACCACTGCATTTTGTCTCTCACAATGGTTTATTTAAATACCACAACTATCCTTGGGTAATTTCATCAAAACCTTCTGCGACCAATCAATAGCATACGATATGAAAGAGTAACTAAATGCTAAGAACAGCAGTCCAGGTTGGAACTTAAAATATTATAATGTAATGGTACCTTATAAGCGTTATTCAAATTCATATGATAGAGGTAGTGAGGTGAGTATATAGTAGGTTACTATGATATATATATAGTATATATATTATCATGACAAGCGAATCCATCGAAGCTGGAAGACGATACTGTGGACTAATTGATAAGTCTTACTTAATTTTCATTGGTATCTCCATGGCGTTTTTAATAATATTTTTAATTATTCAGTGATCTAAATTGTTATAACATTCAAATTTCGCTGACACTTAACAATATTAATCTTATTGTTGGTTTTTGTGTTTAAAAAAATTAAGCCCATGCAAGCCGTAGAACTTAATTCAGTCTTGCCCGTTCACCGGTAAATGCTACCATCCCCCAAAAAAACAAAATTCGGCCAGACAAAGCGAAAATCCTTCGAAGCTGGAAGACAATAAGCTAGTTGGACTAATTGCCAAGTTAAAGTTTTAATTTTCATTGGTATCTTCCTTGCGTTTTAATAATATTTTTTAGTTAAGTTCAGTGAGTTAAATTGGTGCTGACATTCAAATTCGCGTGACACTGTAACGAATAGTTAATGCCTTATTTGGTAGTTTTTTTGTTGTTTTGAATGTTACTCCAGCGTCAGCTGAAAACATTAATTTCATCTGCTACTGATCTGATTGTCCGATAATTTAAAATGGGTACTGTGTGGGACTTATAACTTATAGTTAAAACTTAGTTTGTTTTTTGAGTGGTGGACCGTAGAGTCTCACCAGATCTATCCACCTGCGTTCTCCAAACTCTCCCATCATACTTGCTTAGCTTGTCACGAACTTTGAAATTTCGGGGAAAGGAGAGCATGGGATGAGTGTCGCACAAGCGCGCA
Organism: Doryteuthis pealeii; assembly: GCA_023376005.1. NCBI lineage: Eukaryota > Metazoa > Mollusca > Cephalopoda > Myopsida > Loliginidae > Doryteuthis > Doryteuthis pealeii. Next base: position 15,742,854 of record CM042156.1, read on the forward strand.
AGCATTAAAAAAACAAAAACATGTGCGAGATATTTCTACTAGACCCAGAGTGATGGAGGGATGGGTGAGGTGTGCAAGGCCTGACGGGGGATGGAAGCATGCAGATTTGAATCTACAATACGGCGTGATTCGGACCCTTAAACGTCAGCCGCCTTGCCTTGAATTGAACGAACGGTGGGCTCGGGCGAGGTTGGGGTGGAATGAGCAACCCTGTGGTTAACACTGTTCCGCGCAGGTCCACCTTGGGAAGTGTTAGAAAAAGGTGACTAATATATGCGCGATTGCACTATCAAGGCTGGCCAAGAAACAAACAAAATTTTCGACGGTTGTCTACATTAGCTGGCGCGAAAACGTAGAAATAACTACAAACACAAAACCAAGGCTAAGGAAAGCACACTTGGAATGTCTGGACACCGTCCGATCTTGAGAGGGAAGTATCTCGATAAGGGGCAGACAGTGCTTTTGGCGGAAATTACTGTTTCAGCTTATAGAGGACAATTGACAGAAGAGGTGGGCTGGAATAACAGGTTCTGCTCATGGAAAAAGACAGGCCCGATGATAGCTGTAAGAGAAGTTTGAAGTAAGGTGACTCAGGGCGCCGAGTCATGATCTGAAGCGACACGTGAGGATCGGCCATGAGAAACATTTCCTACATTGGAGGGTCTGACCTGTATGTCGAGGATTTCAATATGTATGATCGGTACATAAAAGCAAGCTGCATCGTTGGGCCATCTGCATGCTCACATTGGTCACAGACTGCTGGACTACTGTTAGGAAATGGCTTATTTTGTCAGAGAAGCGGCGCAAGTCACCAATAATACTATATACTGCAAAAAGTACCCGGTCTATGACCGGACTTAAAATTTTTTTAAAGAATACCAGGGAGTGATGGGTAAGAGAGATAGAATAAGAGGAAAATAATTCATAGAATAAAAAAGTGTAATATCTTAACATTTGAGTGTTTTTGAAACATTAATTCTATTTTTTCTAAAAACTGTTTTGTATTTAATTGCTTTGTTGCATTTAAAGGTGATAAAAAATATTAATTTGTATTGTATTATTTTCTTGCCCTCGTAAAATAATTAGAAATTTAAAAAAGGCTTCTTTTTAATTTCAAAGACTTGTCTGATATTTGATGAAAAGCTCAGTTTTAACAGTTTGAATTCAGAGTTTTTCTGCTACTGACGACTGTTTTGCCATATCTAGGTTAAAAGGGCTCGGTCTGTCCGAACTAGTTCATTTTCCAAATTCTAATCGGGGCGGGAGGGGTCAAAAGTCAAAGTCCGACGCAAATGTTCTTCCAATCGACAGTCTTCAAGTCTAAACACTCTTCCCTATACTGGTATCACACGCTTGTCCTCACCCAACAATATCCAATGTATTTCTTCTAGTCCCACTCGTCTCGACAACAACATGCTACTGCAGTTGTTCTGTCTGGTCTGGGAGGGCAAGTCCTTAAAAATATACCTCCAATCTCACACAGTCCGGTCCTCACACTCAAAAATTGTCCCGTGCAGCCTGTGCGACCTCGTCAGCACTGCAGTACGCCGTCAATCCTTAACGGCGCGAACCACGTCGCATTCCGGTCCACTCTGCTATTTCCTATTTCACTGCTCCGTCCACAGCAATGTCACATTCTGAAGGAACAGCGAGTTCGCTCTAGGATCATGTCCTGACACACGCCAGGCTAGAAGCCCAGTCCGCTTCCTTCGAGGATAGTACGGCAAAGTCTTCAACGCCCCGTACTCTCTCTGTCACAACCGTGTTTGCACGAGATAGGTCTCTTCTCCAACTTGAAGAATAAACTAAATAATTAAAATAAACCCTACATTATAAAAATTTTAGTTGGTACCCATAATTGTTTGCTATCAGCCATCAACTGCTCATTGTAATTTCTGCTGTTTTGTAGAGAAGCAGGTTCATGTGAAAAGTAGGCTCCGAATTGGATAGCATTTGTGGTAAATTCCACTCAAAAATTCATCTGTTTTTTATGCAAGGGTTTATGCTCTTTGTTAATATGGGAGCTAAACAAAATCGGCTTGGCAGTTTTTTAACGAATTTCTGCACAGCGGGTTGTACTCGTTGGATAGTCCAGTGAGGTTTGAAGCGAGAGCATGCGCCATATGAACATTGAGATTTCATCAGTCCTAGAGAAATGCTCTCCTGATTGTAGACAGTTCATAAAAAAGAGTTGGATATTTGGATTCAAGGAGTTGGCAGTACTGAACTGTTTTTGTCCCATTGTCAAACAAATATCATTTTAAAGTTGATAATGGCATTTTTGTTTTCAATTCGGGAGAACACTTGGAATTTGTACCTATTCGACAAAGTAATTAGTGTTATGGGAAATGCCAAATAGATACTTCCTTTTTGAAGCATTAACCCATCACCTCACAGCTATTGGTCAAATAATATTTAGCAGTTCTTTTTACAAGGTTGACTTTGGCATTTCGATAACCCAGGATGTGTATTATACGCATAACAAAAGAACCAGAATAGCAAGTACAATAGCCTATTATATGTTTTTATAGTTTGATTTTAGCGGTATGGCCAGATCCTAAAGGGGTTGTTATTTTTTAAGCAAGATATTTTAACCATTTTTTCTATTAACTATAGATGGGACCTTAACAGGTACTGACACTGCGGTCAGACTGCATTTGTAAGGTAATTGGCAATGAAGGGTTATTCATGCACTTACCAGAGCGTTCTAAATGGAAACTTTAAACCATTAGATGCAGTTTATCGTCATACACATGAATCAAGTTGTGAAGCGGATGAACATACGACAGTGTTTTGGTATATAAGTTAAATAAATGGATATAAGCTGTAGTTGGATACATACAGTCAGTATTTTACTATATGAATTCCAAGATTGGATATAAACTGTATATATATTTATAGTATATATAATATATATATATATTAATATATACCGAACCCTCCCACACGAAGTAGGATGTACACAAAGGTCAATTTGTCTGTTAGCGGAGTTGCAACAGGTTTTGAATTCAGAGTTTTCTTCCTCCTAGAACTGGTTGACCTAACCAAGGTTAAAAGAGCCCAGTCTGCCCTAGCTATTTACCTATAGCTGGAGGGAGAAATTGGGATTCATACCTTTCCCAAGGGTATTAGCAACTAAGTTGAAAAGTGCGAGTTACCTGCGGTCCAGTGATTGGAATCTCGTGGCAATCGAGATGCATTTCCCGATGACTGTTATACAACTGTACACTCAACGCTGCTTCGCGTCTAAACATATAGTGTGTGCGGTGTTTTTTAAAAATGTATTAATACATGGTGATAAACATACGTCATGTGTTTTAGATATATATAGTATTTCATATTTGATGTATATGTCTCTGTGGTTGGGTGGTATGAGGGAATAAATCCATGAGTCTTGTCGGTACGTTGAATTTAAGGACTTGTCTTCAGGCGTCCGTTGATAGTCATATATAGCATACTGGGAATTATCGATACCACAGCACTAAATAGTCTAATGATAGTCTGGTGAAGTGCATAGTTATTTTGATATAGCTAATAGTAGCGTTTATTTTTTGTGAGTCTTTTTTCTTTAATATTATAAAGTGAGTGACTGAAGGGGACCATAAAACATTTGTCTTGTGGTGGCAAAGATACAGTCTCGATGGGAGACTTAGGGATCATTTCCGTTCCATCTGTTTGAGTGTTTTGACAGTCCTTTTGTTTTAAAATCCGAATTTGGATGACCAGCATTTCGCTCTCTCTCGTCTCTCATCTCTCCTCTCTCTCTCTTCGGTATATATATAGTATTATTATTAGTATATATATAGTATATAGTAATATATATATATGTGTTGTGTGTGTTGTGTGTGGTGTGTGTGGTCGACCGCTTTAAGTAGGATCGGTTATTCATCAAGTAGACAAGCAATGAGAGAAAGGACGGGATAAAAATACCGTTTAGAAAAAGGTAGAGAATTAATGAATTCTTACTCTGAATTGTTTTTAAATGAAAATTTAATTTTATTTTTAAGCACAGAAAACGTAATTTTTTAAATTCCAGCATTGAATAAAAAGCGTTTTTGTTGTGAACCTTTCTGTTTGTTTCATAGTAAGAATCCTCTGTAAGGAATGGAACACTCTGTGAGGCCTTTACATACAAGCGCAATGTGGTGTATTATAAAGACAGTTGTAGAAATCCCCTTCCCATTCTGTAGAGTTGGACACGCCTAATGGTTAAGAGGATGCCGGACTGACACCAAGCCGATTCGTAAGTGCAATTCCGGCTGTAGGTGAGCTACAAATGTGCTAGCGCACTAAAAGGCTTGGTATGAAGTCGATAACTTCTGTCTGGGCAATGACCCTATATATGATAATATATTTGGTGAAATTAAAAGCCTGTAATTACCAATGGGTATCGTGGTTTAGTGGACCTATGGTTCCCACTCGTTGAGTTATGCCCAGCGGAGCTTCTCCTGAACCACTGATATTTTATTTACGACATGGCTAGCTATGGGAAAGTTATTTGTATAGTTCGCTCTGGACTGATTGTCACACTGTCTACCTCTAGTCTTAGGTCGCGTGTGCAAGTATAGCATTCTGTTTGGTTCGTTTTCGACAAGTGTCTTTTTGTTCTTGGTGGAGATCATTGTTTTGTTCCTTCTATCTCTTGGTATGGTTATGTGTGGTGTCTGTTTAATGGTATTGCCTAGGTGCGTTGGTAATGTCTGGATTGTCGTAGGATTATTGATTGAGTTGAGATCAGTGTCGTTCAATGATGAACCTCTCCAAAGGTATAAACGACACTGGTTGTTTCCTCCATTTACACGAATATCGTCGGAGGACCAGCTTTTGGTTCGTTCTCCTATAGATCTCGTAATCTACTGTCTCTCTCTGCTCTTTCTCTTCTATAATATATATAATATATATAGTTATATGATATATAGATATATATAATTGGTGAATTCATTTCTCAACAAGAAACTCACAAAGGTAAGACACATTTTATACTCGCATATACTACACAATAATATATTAATTCAATTGCTCATATAAAGGAGCCGTGGAGGTTGAAGAATCTTTCATTAGGGGACCTTACTATTTGTTTTTTCTTTAAGAGAGGTCCTTTGAAGAGATATTTTAGTCATTTAATGTCTCATCATTTCCTTTCATTCTTTATCATTCCAGTTCATATTCCATTTTCCCCCATTTATATTGTTGAAATATGTATATATATTATATTATATATAAGTATATATATATATATATATATATATTATAGTTATATAAGCGTCTGCTGTGTATATATGTCGTAGAAATGGACTTAGCTCGATCGGAGCAAAAAAATCCTGAAGCGGGGAATTTTCATTGTTTCGATCGCGCTAATATCTCGGGGAAAGGGTATGAAATCCGATGTGTAATATGTAGATAGCAGTGGTAGGACCTGGGCTATTAACGTGGCTTGAAGCATAGAAAGACCTGATGTTAGGAATATAGATAGAAATATCGATAGTTTCATAGATTGGATTATAAACTGTAAGGAGTGGCGAATAGAAAGAAGCGAGAGAGAGAGAGAGAGAGAGAGGAGAGGAGAGAGAGAGAGAGAGAGGAGAGATAGAGAAGAGAGAGGAGAGAAAGTGAGAGACACGAGACGAGATATCGTGCTGTGCAGCGCGACATGAATGAATGAATGATGATTATGATTAATGATGAGATGATGAAGATGTAATCTTTATTTTGGGGACAACCATTCTATGTATTCATCTAAGCCTCATATAACTTGGGCCACCTTAAGAGCTGTGTACGAGAGAGAACCTGAAATACGACCAAGAAGTCAGGGTTCGGATCTTGGTTATCACAGTCATGTGTATTATACATCGTTGCGAATATCTTACATTTAATTATTATCGGCTCGCATAGTTTGCTTTGAGGCAGTAATGACTGAATCGCGATAAGTCACCTCAGAGGATCTTGCCGTTGTCATTGGGCTGGAGTATCAGGATTAATAATGGTTGAATCGTTTTCAGTTTAAGTAAGATAATTTTGTTCTAAGATCATTTTTCTTTGTTGTATAGCATACATCAAACCATCTCATGTCTTCAGGACTTTCGTTCTGAGTTATTTCTAGCCGATTAGCAGTAGGTGAAGTAGTCTCTGGATGATTCTGAATCCTGACTTTGATTCTTGATTCTCCAAGTTTTGTTTTTCCAAAATTTATTGGGACGTTTCAGTAGTGCATCCAAATTCATTGGTATCACTCTGCACTCTCATGTTCCAACGCAGCCTTTTCTTAGGTCTCTGGCATGGTCCCAGGTAATTTTTATCCATCTTTTTCATTTCAGCTTCACTCCTGCGTTGGAACCGCAAAGCTTCACCGTGACACGTTGTCGTATTTTTTTTTTGATTATTAAGACTAGAGGGTCGCTGGTCTTTGCTGGGCTGGGAATAGGATCTGAATCCGTCTTATCTCAAGGTCCCATGATAATTTGCGGCTGGACCGTTTCATATCTCAAGGACACGATTCTGCGTTTTTTTGTAGTAGTTATTATTTATTACTCCTTTTGAGTTTCACATCAGCATTAGCTGATGTTCAGTGTCACTGGAGTCGAGTGAGACCAAGTCGTCTCGAGATCTTCATGGACTCTTTCTGGTAAAATCTTGCCAGATTGCAGCAGTGCAGTGTTCTGGAATAGTTTCAAATCCATTCCACTGCATTTCCCAAAACTTTCCAAACCCTTTCCAATCCTTTTGGGACCCGTTCCAGTGTACCAACTACAATTGTTATATGAGCTTTCTCTTTTTAAGTCATTTCACTTATTATACTCCTTTTGCAGTTTTCACAATGCAGCATTAGCTGATGTCTTTCACTAGAATCTGGTGAAAGCAAGTTCTCCTCAGGTCTCCAGGACTCTTCTGGAGTAATTCCTGGCAGATTGAGCAGAGTGCCGGTTGTTCTCGAATGGTTGCAATTCTTGCCTCTGATCCTTGAAAGCTTTCCCCAAACTTTGGGCCTTTTTCCAAGTGCATACCAAACTACACAATTGGTTATCAACTTGTACTTCACTATTTCATTAACTTTTTTCAGATTCTACTGCAAGGTCATATGAATATTTGTCCATATTTTTCATTTTCCTTCAGCTTTAACCCAGTGAATGATCTGCTTGGCACTCGCAAGTGAAGTGCCACCAAGTTTGATCAAGCTTCTCTTCTTAATTTTGTTAATGCCAACACTAGGTCTGGTCCTTCTTTGGCGATGGGCTGAAGTGATACCGTTTTATTGTCAAGTCCCGAGAGAATTTTAATGCGTTTCATAAACACAGTAATCTGTGTCTCTTGAGAACAGATTCTGGTTTATGCAATAACATTTTGTTGCAATGATCAAAATATATTTGTTTTGCTATAAATTTCCCGCAGTGGAGGCACAAGACTCCAATCCAAGCTCGTGTCTAGTGTCGTGATTCTCGTTGTGCCGTTGTATTATTATACATTATCATTATCATTAATTATTGGTTGGGTTTTGTTGTTGCTTGTTTATCATTATTATATCATTATTGTATTAGTAATTTTTTGTTGGTTTGTTTTTGTTTATTTGATTGTTTGTTATTTGTTTTCTTATTGTAATTGTTTTTCTCCACTATACCGGTGATCTGCTTTATTTTGTTAATTTTTTTCCTCCAATCGTACATTAATTCATTACGCCTCTCCACCAAATGGTTCAACTCGTTCTCTGGGCTGCGGTCACCTCATTTTGTCTTACTTTTAGTTAGCAAGCTATCTTAGAATCAACTTGTGAAGACTATTTATTTATTCTTACAATTTTAATTTCTTGTTTCTCGTTGTTGTATTGTTTATTTGTGTTTGTTTGTTTGTGTTTTTTCTTCTGTAGTGTTTGGTTTATTTTTGTTTCGGCGCGAAAATGATTCCTAGCCGTTGGCGCTAAGTAAGAAACATTTCAGATATACCATTAAAAAGGTTGATTACACTGAGACAAAAGAAAAGAAACAAACAAAAACAAAACAAAAAATAGAATAGGAAAGTAGAGATAAGTAAAACATAGAAAAAAAAGGACAAAAACTATTGTCTTCGGCAGAAGATGTGACGTTAAAAAAAATGGCTGAAGATCAATCCTCCTCGCCAGTAGAATTGGCAACACTTAGTACTGTTGCCAGACTGCAGGCTCTCTAGGAAATCAACCACAACCCTGTGTCTGATGGATAGAAAACAATTGGACGAAGCAATGGTTGTTAACATTTTTTTTCGTTCTAGTAAGCCTCGACCACTGGCAATAGAACGATAATCAAGAAGCCTACTTGAAAAAATCCATAACCTGACCAATACAACAATACAGAACAAACAACATCAGACAAAATAAAAAAATATCTTCTCTCTTATGACACCTAAAAATGCTACAATGCCATTAGACATACTCTTGTTAGAGCTATTTGTAATTTGTCAGCGAAGGATAATGCCCAAGAGACCCCCGCTGCCCCCCAAAAAAAAAAACCAGATGACCTGGAAGCTGAGACTCAGACCGTCTCTATGCCGTCGGAAGGTTCCAGAGATTGTCCATGCGTCTGCTTCTCCAGGGACAGTTCAGAGTTTTGTGCATATCCAGTAAGCAAGTAAGGAAGCGGTGGGTTGTAAGGTTAAAGTCATGGTATAATGGACTGCGCCCCGGTTCAAATGCCCTGGAGTGGGTAATTTGCATTTTCACGTTAGGCCGTTATTATGACCTTGGGCGGAAAGGCTATGAAAGATCCTCTCTTCATCGTATCCCCAAGCATGGGGATAAATGAGTAGGGTAGCAACGTAGGGACTCTTGTAACTTGGTGTTAGGGTGAAACAGTCTAAGCGAGAGAGGAAGGAGGGCTTCTTGATCACCTGTTATAATCCCTTAATTTTGGTAGCTAACTCCTGCGGTTGAATATATACGAATGAGTCTTCGGGCATCCTGCTCGTTTGAACAGGATCGAGGGTTTGCCGTCTATGATTAGTTACGAGCCACGTTGTGGGAACAGTTCAGTATGCGTTGTTGTGTTAGTTAATGCAGCGTAGAGTTCGCCCAAGCAATCACACAGGTTTCGGGTTCGAACCCGCCCTCAAAAACATTAGTGCATAAGTTACCCAGCTTGGAATTGTTGTGGTGAAAGCGAGTAGAGATTGATCGGCGGTGCTTCAATTTAGACGTAATTAAACAATGCTCCCTGGTCTAGCGCTTATGAAAAGGGGATATAGTGTGTTAAGTTTCTGACCGACGATCCCTTGGTCTAGGTTGAAAAGGACCTGTAAAGTAAGTAAGTATAAGTCCTGAGGTATAGAATCGCTTTGGTAAGTCGAAATAATGTCCTGGGTTATGTAATCCTACGTAGTGTCAAGGTCCAGTGATATAATCCCGTCTGTTGCCGCCGCCGTCCACGGAGGTTGCAAGCAAATGGTGAGTAGGTATGGACCGGAGAACAGCCAGTAATTGAAGTAACATATCAGCAAGCGAGACCGCACTGCCAAGTGAATTTAGACAAGGAAGTTGGTCCAGATGTTGTCGGCGAGTCTATAAGTAAAAGTGGGCATCTGGCACCACCTTATAATCGGGGAAAAAAACCAACAGATAGACTCCCTTATTTCCGAAGCTGAATACCGTCATAGACAACTCCGTTTTTGACTTTCTTTTGTTACTTTGGTGTAGTTTGTGCTTCTAAGTTTAATGACATATCTTACATTCATGGGTTATTGTCAACCATCACATGAATGGAAAAGCTTTAGTACGCCGGGGCGAGTCAAAAAGTGACGCAATTTGGTTAAAGACAGGTATAATAAGCACACAGGAACATGTAAGTCATTACATCAATAAATAATATAGCTGTCCTAGCTGTGATCGCATTCTTAGCTTCTCCACATAGTCACTCTTTATCGTAAATAGCAATGTTCCAACTCGATGAGAGCCATGTTTCCCCTGCCCGTAAGAAATTCCTGTTGAACTGTTCTTTGCTGAGTCCACAGTCATTACTAACAGATTTCATTCCTCGTCTGGAATAAGTTGGCCTCTCAAACCCTCTCGTCAATGGGGCCGGAAGAGAATATCGTCTGATCGGCCTGAATCTGGTAAGTGTATGGAGAGTGCGGGTAAATGTGTCCACCCCAATGAGGCGATTTTCTTTCCGACTCGTCGCTGATGTGTTGGCTGTGGTGCCGAACATTGTGTTCAGAAAACATGATCGATGAAGAACCATGGTCGGGTCTTGACATCGTTGGACATCTTGTCGTGGGATCGTTGTCAGGGCTATGCTGGTCCAATGTAGGTATTAATTTAAGTAAAAACAACTTACATGAAGAGCAAGAATCCACCGAGGGTGAGTAACATCCATATAATCTATTGTTCCTTTGTTTCGCATGTGAAGTTATGTTTATAAAAATAAGACCTTATCATTGAGTAGACCTTCTCGGTAGGGTTCAGAACAAGACAGTCGCGACGAGGGTGGAGTCAAAACAATGTATATTGCATTTTCTTTTGTTTCGTGTGAAGTAGTTTTAATAAAGAACTGAAGGCCTAGCATTGACGAACCCTAACTAAGGGCTCAAGACCAAGAATCGCGCCTAAGGTTGAGTTAAAAAAATAATGCTTTTTCTTTGTTTCAATGTGGATGTGTATTTTATATAAAGCTAAAGGCTCATTGAGACCCAAACGACCACCCCAAGCACAGACAAGACCGTGCCGCAGAAGAACCAGAGAAACTTAGCCTCGAAGAAGAGAGCAGACAGAAGAATCCGACGTCTTTTAATGAATTTACAGATCATAGGTGCACTAACTATGCCGTTCATGATCTTCAAAAACTTGGTGAAATTATCCAGTCAATTGATGAATTAGTGCCACACAAGTTAAATTTGAGTTGAGGATATTAGATCGATGTTTATCGAGGTTTTGCGCTGTCGTTTAATGTTGATGGTGTTATGATGATATAGTAATAGAGTTTTATGGTTGGTACAGGTCACTTTCAGAAGAGTACCGGTAACAATTGCAATTTAAAGAATCGTGACAGATTGTCGGATGTGTTGGGGATCTTAGTGCATAATAAAAAATTGCTTATATCTGCGATTAAAATGTTTTTTTCTTTCGCAATTTGATCGATTTGACTTAAAGTTTACAAAATGGCACTTCCTAATTTAAAGTGTCGTAGAGCTTGTGCACTCAGGATAGCGCGCGTAGGTGTTCGCTAAAACCACAAGTTCCCTAGTTCGATATACTGTTCATAGTTCGATGTGATTGGATTCTAAATATTGATGATAAGTGCAGTATTCATGCTGTACACACTACACGACGGTGGCACTTATGTACACACATATACACAGCACATCCCGCATATATATGGTTGCAGTATGTATTGTAGCTATACGTAGTATGGTGTGCTGTGCGGTGTGTGTGGTGTGGTGTTGGTGCCGTGCGGTGCGCTGGGCGCTGGTGTGGTGTAATGGTTGTGATCAAAGTTTGTGCATATGTAATCTGACCCACATGTGGTGTATGTCGAATCGTCACGCAGATAATCTACTTGGTTAATTGCAGTGCGATTAATTCAGTGGGATACTGGGTTGGCAAATCGTACTACTCTTGATACCTGTTTAGAGTAGTACGAACTAGTATAGTTATATGTCATAGTGATATTAGAGTTGAGTCAGTGTTGATGACACAGCTTGGCATTGTTAGGCTCGGGTGGTTAGAGTGTCGCTCTGGTTACGTGTGAAGGCCCATGATGTATTGATATACGGTGATAAATTGAGTAACAGTATAGTGAGCATGTATGGTCCAAGAAGAGTTCCGTTGTGGGCGCTGTGGGTTAGCCTGTAGGTGATTGCTCAGCGGTTCTACGATGAAGTCGGCGACGCCAGTTTATGTGTAGGGGAATTACAGCATACTTAATAGTAAAGGAGCTGTGGTGGTAGTGTTTGCGATCCAGGCCTTAGACGAGAAAAACAATCTCTGGTCTACACTAGGGAAAGAAGGATAGACTCTCTCGCTGATTGGTGGGATACTGGACTTTAAGCCAACCCCTGACGAGCTTTACTTTTTCTGATGTGGTTGGGATTTTGTGTGGATTAAGGTGTGGTATCAATAGGCTCACGTTCTAGCAATATGACTCGCCATTAGCACGGTATGACCAGGGAAGGCACCTCTTATTCAAATCACTGGCAGTGCTGCTGCTGTTGTATTTATATGCGGCTGATTCCTAATCTGTAGCTCATTGCTACCTTGGGTATCTTCTGGACGTCGGACCTAAAGGATACTATATGCCCACAAGGACTCTTATTGGACATGTACCAAAAGGATACTTATACGAGTCCACAGTGGACTTATTGACTTACCAAAGGTATAGCAGTGATCAGCTGGACGCTGGCGGGTCGGTCGTTCTGCGGCCAGTAATGTGTGGGGCCTGAGACGGTCTGCCTATATGCCACAGGGGACTTGATGTGACTGCTAGCTTTACTATATTTACTTTTAAGTCTTTGACGAAGTGGGCCAAGGGGGATGGGCCGGCTAGGAGTAACTGGTAACACTGGAAATCATTGAACAAATCTTATGTGAATATCGTTGACTGGAGTCAAAACTTAATACCAGCCAATTATTCTCCAAGCCTCTCACAGATATATAGCATTAAGGACTCGAAATAGTAAGCAATAAGTAGATTTGTGAATTCCTTTGTTGTCATGCAACAACCAAAATGTTCCGATTCAATCTAACTAGCAATTATGCACCTCGGTGCAAGTATTTATTTTATTTAATAAAATATATATTAAATAGAAAGGCTATGAAACTGAATAAGAAAAGATGAAAAGTTTTGAACAGAGGTAGTATAATGAAAATAGAAACACAACTTTGACTACCTTCCTTCATTTTACTCGTCTTTTATTGGTAAATCTTCAATTAAACTTTTTAGTTAAAATAGGGAAAATGTAAGATACATTAATATTCTTCTTGTTAAGGATTTCTTTTATATTTACTATGAGTTTGCTCATATTCATTAAGAGTAAACCAAATCAAATAGAAATCAATAATACTAGAGCAATATTTATTAAAATTCAATTTTAATATAGCAATATGCAAATTAGCCCTTCTCTATCAACTGTAAACCCTGTTTATTTTGGTTTATAAAATCTGTTATTAGGTATCATAATATGGCCGAATATAATATGATTTTAAGACAGTTTTAGTAACTTGATATTAATAAAAAATGAACTTATGGAGAATATATTGAACAGAGTATACGTATTGAAGATACTGAAGCACAACCACGTAAATCCATGGATAAATAAGATATATGACCAAAGCAGGAATCTCTAAACAATGAAAGTCACAAAGAGATTGTTTCAATATCCAAGCTACGTGTAACACAAAAGGGAGTAAGTAGAACTAAAAAGTGTTCATAATTAAACAATTTCCCCATCTTTAATTTCAATACTGATTGATAATAGAACATCAACTTTTGTACATGTAAGTATTGAAAATAATCTCTGTTCCCAATTTAAGTCTCGTTTATAGTGAATCGCCCACTCTAAGAGAAAATACTTACAAGTCGAAGGAGTTATTGTCCATGGTAGTAGAAAAAATCAGAGCCACGAGTCCCTAAAAGTGGTGTATGCCTGAAATCCATTACTCCGCATCAACTCCTGCGACAGCCACCCGTTGCCAACGCAGTGGTTTTTTACTATCTTGACACAGCCATGTCGAGATAGGTTTGACTTCGTGGGCAACAGCTACATCCAGAGCTATGTAGTTGCCAAAAAGAATTCATGGACGGTACTTTTCATTCGTCTATCGGACGGGTATAGGCATAATATATTAAAATCCCATTAAGTTTCAAGTGACGGTGGGCCTATGCGAAAGTTACTTTGCAGGTTAAGGATGGTTATGATTGACCCCTAGAAAACGCACCATTACAGGAACACGTGAGAGATAAGTCAGAATCGCGAGTCGACCACCCATAGCGAGAGGGATGTCTCTTAGGGTTCGGCTAACTTATCCCGCGGCGCGAATCAATGGGCTGGGAAATAAGCTTTGTTATTTATGGTTCACCATGTTTATTTGTATTAATTTAAATGTTAAAACAGAACCAATGGTTGCAGCCCGCTGTACGAGATACTATAAACAAGAAAATCACCCTCTGCAAAATCCTGAAATAGAATCTCAGCACCAAGAGAAGATGGCCAGGTTCGAGTTAGAGGCAGGTATGAGGAACCAGCAGATACAAGGTGTTCACAAGTAAGAAGCACCACCTTACCATCTATCTATATGACTATCTGTCTCTTTCCTCTATTATATCGACGTAGTATGTCATGTTGATCATGAGAATATGTTCTTGTAGGGTCGCGTATGAAATTCTGTTTCTGGAAGAAAGATGTGCAAATAGTCATCCGTTGTCACTAAAAACTACAGGAACACGCGCGAATTGGTGTGTTGGTTGTACATTTGCAAAGTCAGTTCACTGCAAGCGACAGTCCTTACAGTGGAGATCCAATGTTCCTTTAGTTGTATAGGTAGAATCCTGTTGGTTGTTTCTTTGTGAGAATCCTTGATGTTTCCCG
>CM042156.1:15759894-15787394 GCA_023376005.1 Doryteuthis pealeii
CTTTCATTGCCATTAATCCAAGGTCCACTCTGACCCGGAGTGGCAGTATTGATAGGGTTCCATCTATGTGATAAATAGAAAAAAGGATTAAAAACATGTTTTAAAAGATTGATTTCGAAAAAAAATTGAATACCACGAAAAATGAATTAATAAAAATGTCAGTATAAAATAACCCAACAAGGATTGATGTGCCGTAAAATCCAACCCACTAATTGTTTTTATGTACACTAAATGTATCCATTGTAATACTGATTTTTATTCATAATTTGATATTATTTTAATTTTAGTTTCTTTTCATACCAAGTCTAAAGTGCTTAGACTGCCCTACTATTTAGGAGGAAGAATGACTGGATTCATGCCTTTCCCAAGGGTATTAGCGCTATCTGAAATACAATCTCATTGAGGATTTGAACCCAGGTAGCCAATTTCCCCATCTAGGACGAAAATCGTTATGCCACAAGGCCTTCGTCAAATAATAAAAAAACTACATTTGAATAAACTGATTTTCTTGATCCGATGTTTATTGATAGGTGAAAATGAAATAAACTTATAATAGTATATAATCAGCGAATGTTAAATCCTTTTTTTCTTTTCGTTGAACCTTAAACACATTCCTATCTTTATAAAAACCGTAATTATATAGCGTTCTGTTGGGAAACAGAAGATAACGTTTACTTCTTTGTTTCTTTTTATTAAATGAATATAGATCAAAGTTTGTTGAGAGTTTTTCGGTGATAGTGGATTTTGTTTATCGCAAAGAACTGAATATAAAGAAAAGAAAACAATTGAACAATATGAAAGTAATTATTAGTTCCATTGCCTGACGCCGATATTGGATTATCCTAAAAAGCTTTCAAGAAATTTGTCGTGCAAAGCAACGTCAGAAATTCAATATATTCTGAATGGCCTTGGCTTTCTGTCTCTTTGGGGATGTTCATTTTTGATGTACAAGACAAAAGTCATAAAAAGACGATAAACAAAAAGCACAAATTACAGGAGACGAATTATACGCCTCCTAAAAATAACTGCTGTCTACGGTGACTGACACAACAATATGGCGGTTGGGGGTCAATTTACGTTTCATGTTTTGTTTCACGAAGCAGAATTTAAAAGCTTTGCTCATGTACATGATGGTTGATTTCTGTCTTTAGTTGGTTGGTTGTATGGTTGGTTATTTAGATTTTACGGCATGTCAAACCTTGTTGAGTTATTTTATTCATTCTTTTTTTAAATCAATTTTCCAACACATTTTTCAAACTCACTTTCTTGTATTTAACCCACATGTTGACCTGCCATAAAACCAACAAACCAACCATCTTTCTACTATTTCAATGAAGTTTTTATAAAACTAGATGCTCGCCATAAAATAACCCAGGAAGTGTTGACATGCCACAAAACCAACCAACCAACCAATTTTCTACCATTTCAATAAACCTTTTATAAAACTAGATGCTTGGCATAAAATAACCCAGCAAGTGTTGACATGCCACAAAACCAACCAACCAGTCAACCAACCAACCAACCATCTTTCTACTATTTCAATGAAGTTTTTATAAAACTAGATGCTCGCCATAAAATAACCCAGGAAGTGTTGACATGCCACAAAACCAACCAACCAACCAATTTTCTACCATTTCAATAAACCTTTTATAAAACTAGATGCTTGGCATAAAATAACCCAGAAAGTGTTGACATGCCACAAAACCAACCAACCAACCAACCAACAAACCAACTTTCTACCATTTCAATAAACCTTTTATAAAACTAGATGCTCGCCATAAAATAACCCAGGAAGTGTTGACATGCCACAAAACCAACCAACCAACCAACCAACCAACCAATTTTCTACCATTTCAATAAACCTTTTATAAAACTAGATGCTTGGCATAAAATAACCCAGAAAGTGTTGACATGCCACAAAACCAACCAACCAACCAACCAACAAACCAACTTTCTACCATTTCAATAAACCTTTTATAAAACTAGATGCTCGCCATAAAATAACCCAGGAAGTGTTGACATGCCACAAAACCAACCAACCAACCAACCAACCAACCAATTTTCTACCATTTCAATAAACCTTTTATAAAACTAGATGCTTGGCATAAAATAACCCAGAAAGTGTTGACATGCCACAAAACCAACCAACCAACCAACCAACAAACCAACTTTCTACCATTTCAATAAACCTTTTATAAAACTAGATGCTTGGCATAAAATAACCCAGAAAGTGTTGACATGCCACAAAACCAACCAACCAACCAACCAACCAACCAATTTTCTACCATTTCAATAAACCTTTTATAAAACTAGATGCTTGGCATAAAATAACCCAGCAAGTGTTGACATGCCACAAAACCAACCAACCAGTCAACCAACCAACCAACCAACCATCTGTCTACTATTTCAATAAACTTTTTATAAAACTAGATGCTAGATATAAAATAACCCAGCAAATTTTACATGCCATAAAATCAAGCAACAAACCAATTTTCTACTATTTCAATAAACTTTTTGTGAAACCAGATGCTTGGCATAAAATAACCCAGCAAGTGTTGACCTACCATAAAACCAACCAACCAACCAAGCAACGTCCAAATGTAAAATCCCATTGATTCTTGCAAATCAGTTTACGGCTGACACTTGTACGCAAGAGAATTTTGCTTTGTTTATTGTTTTGTGAATATTTGCAGTTTTGTACAATTTAATTATTGAAAATGAAATTTGATGATCTTCCCTCAATCCCAAACGGTTGTGATATTTTATTAATTTATGGCAAGCATTGCCCCGTGAGCATTTTCGAAGAACTAAGAAAATTAACTGGGAATTATATTTAACGTACAAATTTTAACAAGAATCTCCAGCAGTGGAATTGATTAAAAACAAAACGAGGTCGCGTTTGGCTGATGAAAATTTAACGAATTCTCGGCTACATTGAGCAAGTCATTTGACTTCAAACATTAAAAAACCACGTCGAAAAGAAAACAGAATCAAATGTTTCGTCAAGGGAATGATGTTCTTTTTTTGGTTTAAAATATTAAACCAAGGAATTACATAAAAGTTTAAATATCTATACAACCAAGCACTACAACCTATAATACCCTTGAGGACGAGCAGGGAAATGGTTGAAAACGCTTGGGTAAAAAATATGGGACATTTTCTCTACCATTGTTCATCCCGATATACGGAAAACAAGAAGAAGACTTGAACGTCTACACTTGAAAATTATAAAGAAGAAATATTCCGTGGTCTTTATCAACACCTACTAAAACAATTTATAAGATATACAATGTTAGTGGTATTATCTAAACAATGTCACATATTATATATATATAAACAAATTTTTGGTTCTGCTGAATTTATATATAATTTTAAAAAATAACACTTTATTTGATCAGCAATTTTGAATAGTAAAAAAAAAGAGAACGAAAGAAAAGAAAAGGAGAAAATTAAGGTCCCTTTCGACCGGTGCTTTTTCAAAAGTAACGACCGTTAGATTGTTTAAAAGTCACCCTGTATATGAATTTGGTAAAAGATGGAGATTAAACCATACAAAATGGTGGGGCAATATGAAGGCAAAGGGGGGGGGGGTAAAAAAATTGTATATTATACCTTCATGTAATCCTCACTTCAGCTGTCACAGCAAAAATTGTCAGGGAGTATTTCAAGTGTCTTTGTCTACACAAGGACTATATATATATATATATATATATAAAGTAAAGTCGTTGGGGCGGCCTAAAGTCGGTATCAGCCAATCAGCGAGGGAGTCTATCCGCTTTTCAATAGCGCTAGACAAAGGAGATTATTTTAGCGTCTGAGGTGGAGCGCCACACCTACCATCAGCTTCTTACTTTACTACACAGATCCCTGTGCTACTCATAACGCTGAGTTGGCGAGGACCGGTATCGAACTAGGAACCTTGTGGTTTCTAGCCGAACGCCCTACTGACTGAGCTAACCCGGCCCATACTACATATCACATCTTTTCAACATTACTTTTCGCTGTAGCCGAACATATACCATTTTCAGACCAAACCGACACCATAAACAAATAAAATATATTCCATTTTGAATCTTGACATGCGATTCTGGTTTACCAATTATTAATTACTGCGTTGTTTTCGGCAATATTGTAGGTGATTTTTGCGACAATATTTTCTTTTTCTTTTTGCACAATAAAATTTTTTATAACTTGCAAATAAATGTGGGAATAATCGAAATTAATTGAGAAATCCATTATAAGAAATAATTCTTAGATCTTTCGTACATTAAATTGTCCTTAAATCAAATGGCCACAGAAGAATTAAATTATTGTTTTTTATAAAGACTATTTATTGTTTGATAAATTTTGTTCAGTTTTGATAAAATTTAATATGTATTCAATACGCAAAATGTTAATTTAGAGCCGCGGCCAATCAAGAGCCTTCTGTAGGGCGGGTTTAAGGTGACTTTACACAAGTATCCCGGTTGACAAATGCATTACTCGTTTAGAAAACCATCTCAACAAAATTAATACTACATTTCCTTTACATGTAAACAAGATAATCCAAATTTGCAAACTTTGCACTAAAAATTGTTTTTTTTCCAATATAACAGAACTTTTTATAAACAGAAATTTGGGTTACCTATGGGGTCACCCTTGTGTGATGTATTAGCGTGCTTATCCCGGTCCCTTTAAATATATTCTACCTAATAACTCTAATTTTTTTCCGTTACATTGATGACATGTTATTCATTTATCCAAAAAATGTAATTTAACTGATATCATTGACAAACAAAATATATATATATATGGTTGGGTTCTCTGAATAGGGATTTAATTGCAAAATTCACCGTTCTGGTGTCTAGCTAACTCTCGTTTTGTTTACAAATGTTTGAAGACTCTAGTGAATTCATTTCCGCTTAGAAACGTAGCGATTAAATATTCTCCTATATTTGACAGCTGCCTCTGGCCGCACGGGTTAAAGGCTTGGCGAACGAAAGTTCATTCGGGTCTCAAAGCCGGCCAGGGGTAGCTGTTACGGTATAGCCACACTGATGAAAGGTGAAACCTCAAAACACATGTCTGTGGATTACTTATCATATATATATATATATATATATATATATATATAATCTAATTCTGTTAAGTAATTCATCATATATTTCCCCCAAATGCTATGTTTATTTATAATTATTTTTCTTATAATTATTTTAATTTCATTACGGATCAAGACTTTTAACTTTTTAAATAACCTTTATTTAATGCCACTTGTGCAAAAAAAAAATCCTACGTAGAACATTGACATTTCAGTCTCCATTCAAGTACTTTACATTCACAGTTATCCCAGCATCTCTTCCTCTTTTCAAAAGATTCTGCAAACCTTTCTTTCGGGATTAAATTCAAAAGCATTTCAGCGCATAGTTCACAAAATTGATAACTTATAGATGAGCCTGTGGGCTGAAGCTGTAGAATACGCTGATTACACCTCATACAGGGCCAGCCGTTAGCTGTGGGTGGCAAACCCTAATAACTTGAATACTGGATCATGTTGGCTGAGCGGTCCGTGAATATGCTACTAATGTTTCCTCTGACATGCCACACTACACAGTGTCCATTACTTGGGTTACTCGAACGGTTGGAGCTGAGCTGAGCATATACTACGAGGGTAATGCCATTTTCTATATTTCATGTGAAGTTTTAAAAAAAACAAAAAAACTAAGACCTATAGGGATTTGGCCCCTATATTTTTACGGCATGTGGAATTGACCAAATTTAGATGATAAAGTTTTCTTAAATAACTAGTTTTACAATGGTATGTCATGAGTTTAGAATTAGGTAAACAAATGATAATCGAAATAATATTAGTTTAGAAATATTTTAACAACAATAGAAACAATGGTTTAAATTCCATGGGAAAATAGGTACGCCATCAGAATGTACCAAAATTATTCGATATTGCATCATTGCAAATCACCTGATATTTGATGAATATTTTAGCTTAATGATCACGTAGACAATTACAAAAGAGAATTATAAAAAGACGCTTTTAGCTGAAAGAACAGACAGTGGGAGCTTACGCTCTTCCCGACTCGACACACCCAAGCATCACTACAAGGGAATATCGCCTCATGCGGGTGGACAACTTTACCGCATCTTCCATACTCACTAGATTTAGCGCCTTCGTACATTCATCTCTTCGGCCTCATCAAAGAGGGATTGAGAGATAAACATTATTCTGGTGATGAGGAAGTGAAATCTGTAGTAAAGAAGTGGCCTAAATAAAAGTCAACAGAATTTTACAGGGCAAAGACACATGCTCTTATACAAATGTGGAACATTGCTATTGAGAGAAATGGTGACTATGTGGAGAAGTAGGGATGTGACCCACAGAGGACCAGTCTCATTTTGATGTATGATAAATGTTCCTGTGTTGGTAATTATACCTGTCCTTAACAAAATGGCATTATATATATATATATATATATATATATATATATATATATATATATATATATATGAAGAGGTCTTTATCAAAGCAACATTGTAATCGGAAAGACGAAATAAATATATCATTAATCAGGAGGCCCAGAACGCTCTCGATCAGTACCGGAATTTTCAAAAATAAATTTAAAAAATGCATATTTTATGTTAGAAATAAAATAAATTTTATTTAAAAAAAATTATGAGCGTTTTTATCATTAAAAAAGCTCAAAAGAGTTTGCAGTAAAAGTGTATATGAATATCAAAATATCTTGTTATTTTTTCTACAAACTTTCTACACATATTGTTGGATGCATATCCATTTTACCTTTCATATATATACATATATATATATATGAAGCGCGTGTTTAAAGTCATGGGAAATGGACTCGTCGCCCCGAGTTCAAATCCTGTACGTGGTAATTGCATTTCACTTAGTGCTAATACCCTTGAGAAAGATATGAATCTTACTCTCCCTCCAGATATGGATAAATAGTAGGGCCGACTGGACTCGTTAACCTTGCTTAGGCAACCAGTCAAGGAGAATGAAAACTCTGAATTCAAAACTGTTGAACTCCGCTTAAGAAATTGATCTTGTGTCACATCCTACTCGTGCGGAGGGGTTGCTATATATATATATATATATATATATATATATATATATATATATATATATATATATATATTCCCAATTCAACTTTTCGATTTGATGTATATATATATATATATATATATATATATATATATATATATATACCAGCAAATATATGCACCCTCCGGGTGCAAGTATTTAAATTTTGATATAATAAAATATCATATTAAATTAGAAAGGCTAAGGAAACTGACTAAGAATGCAGATAAAAAGATCTGCAACAGAGGGGGTATAATCGAAAAATAGAACAACTCTGAAACTAACTATTCCATCATTTTACATTACTCCCCTCTTTCATTGGTAAATTTTCCTAATTTAACTATTTAGTTAAAATAGGAAGTAAGGGATAATATTACAGTTATTTCTTCTTGTAAATAAATTTCTTTTAAGATTTATCCACGAGATTTTTGTTTATATTTCTTAAGATAAAACCAAACAATTAGAAATCAATAATGCCAAGCACATATTTATTAAAATAAAATTTTAAATATCAATATGCAAATTAGCCTTCTCGTTCAAACTGTAAACCGCTATTTTGTTGTATATATAAATACAATTGCATGTTATTAGTACGTAGATATGTTCAACAGTATTAATAATGTAAAACAATTTTTATTAATAACTGAAGGTTTAAAAGAATGAAATCATGGAGAATTTGACGTAAATAATTAAGGGAATTGTGACTTGAGTAGTAATATAGTTTCGGTTACAGACAGAAAAACACACAATCTCCATTATAATAAGATATATATATATATATATATATATATATATATATATATATATATATATCAGATAGAAAAGTTGAGTGGGAATGATACGGTTTGGGACCTTCTTTATACTCCGTATATCCATGATGCATGCCCATATACATGCACATCAATAGATATATATGAGAATGTTTACATGTCACCAGGAGAGCTCAATCTTTTGTTATTTATTCAAATTCATACCGAGAAATATTTGCATTTCAAATGAGTGAAAAAAACACATCAAACCATTTGGCTATTATAAATTTATTTCAGCTGGTACATCTGGCTATTATAAATTTATTTCAGCTGGTACATCTATCCGATCTCTTTTATACATGAATCAACTGAAATAGAGAAATGATGGTTTCCATATCAAATCCTGAGGAAGGTTTGCTACGACTGAAACGTTATAACTTCGACTTCACCATAAAGAATAAATAAGGTCTGGTTAGATAATTGGGATTAAGGAAAAGTGAGTTTGCAAAGACAAGTAAATTAAAAATAAATAAATAAATAAAGAGAATTAAAAAAAAAACAACAACAAAATAATTTTGTAAGATTTCTATGGAAGGGAATATTTGACCTAAGTTAATTTTATTGAGAGCCATGATACTGAAGCTACGGTGAGATTGTATATCACTTTCCTAATTAAGTAAACTACATCATCATCAATCATTTTCATAATCATTTGACAATTAATTAATTTTTCATAGAATTTTGATATTTCTATATAGTAATGATACTAACAATAAATTAAATACTCATTGACAAACTTAATTACTCAAATGACTGTGACATAAGCAGTGACATAGTTTCGGTTACAGACAAATAGAGACTGAATCTCTATTATTAATAGATAAAACTAGCAAAAATATGTACGCACTGGGCACAAGTATTTAAATTTTAATATAATCAAATATTATATTGAATTAGAAAGACTAATGAAATTAAATAAGCACACAAAAAAGATTACTTATTTTTACTTTATTCTGATTTCAATATAAAATTATACATAGGATTGCTTTAATATGTTTGCGAATAAAACAATAATATTATAAATCAATAACATCAAGTAATTATTTATTAAACACGGTTTTGTTAAAACCAGTATGCAAATTATTACTATGTAAACATCTATTTCTTAATGTTATATAACACAGATTGCAGTATTTTAAACATATTAATAATATGGACTGTTTTGAGGCAAATCTATTTCAGTTAGACCTTAATAAAGACATTGTTAATAAATAAGATGCTAATTAAGATTAAATAATAATATATGTATATTTGTATTACACTTCAAAACTTATGTATAATAATTAAATCATATTTCATATTTGTCTTGTTATATTTTGGAATATTTTCAGGTCTCAACTGAAGTTTCTTTTCTGTTTTAAGTGTCGTGATAAAGTTGATGAAAAAAAAAATTTAGATGATGCCTCCTCACACCCAAGTTTCTTTCCTTCAAAATATTCTTCTTCAGTCAGACGGAATAAATAAATGGTCTACAACGGTTTCAATCAAATTGAAATGATTTTCTGAAGAAATCATTTCAATTTTGATTGAAACTATGGTAGACCCTTTATTTTTTCCTCTAATAATAATATTAGTAGTAGTATTACTACACTGTTTTTAATATATTGAGCACTTTTGATGCCACTGCAACGTAAAAGTTAAAGCGGCAATTGGATACTGATATATATATATATATATATATATATATATATGTGTGTGTGTGTGTGTGTGTGTGTGTGTGTGTGTGTGTGTAGAATTAAACAAAAGACACATCTCCTGTTTAACAATTTTATTTTTGATCTTTTCGAGTTTTCTTGGCCAACTTTTTAATATTTTGGTGGAATTCGTGATAAGTCCACCAAAGTTCAGGTCCCGAGTACTTTCGGTACTTCAAAGTGCCATCATCAGGGGTGATGTGTTCCTTTTTTTAAAAAATTACATTAATGTGGAGTCTGGAAGGAGAAGAATTGGTGAGAAAGGTGTTATAGGCATTTTAAAATATTAAAAAGTTCTCCAGGATACTCGAAAAGATCAAAAATAAAATTGTTAAACAGGAGATGTGTCACACACACACACACACACACACACACACACACACACACACACACATATATATATATATATATATATATATATATATATATATATATATATATATATATATATATGAGGTAGGTAGAAGTATGGTGAACAAGAAATGAAAACTCAAAACAAATCTAAGTGTTGAAACGTTTCGTCCGAATTCATACGGACATCATCGGTCAAATGATTTTTATTGAAAGAAAAATTTCGTGCAAGTACATGTGAATTTGGTGAGAGGGGGTGAGTTAGTAGCGGAAGTGAAGGGAGTGAGGTTAGGGGCAGACATGAATGAAGTGAGGGTAGTATACAGGAAATGGAGAGAGGATGTGTCGTGATAAAATTGATGAAAAATACAAACATTTTTAGATGATGCCTCCTCCCTCTATATATATTGGTTTGGAGGTTGATTTTGAAGGCTATCACAATGCAGGTGTAAAGAAAAAAAATAATACGGTAACAATGGTGTATATATATATATATATATATATATATATATATATATATATATATATATATATATATTGCGGGAAGAAATATTATGAAAAACAGTCTTTCGTACGTAACAATAATTTCCTGACCATATTTTTTATTCCTTAATGTTAAGAAAGGAAAGGAGAAAAATCAATTGGAATATTTTTCAGTGCCAATAACACTGAAACTTGAAAAATCTGCAAAGAATCAAATTCAAGTTGAATATTTCTCAGCCGTAGCATGTGTTCTCCATCCTGTTGAGATGAGGAAATACTGACTTGGCAGTTTCCTGGTTTAAAGTTACAGGAAACCGGCACTGAACAATAAATCTCGGACGCCGATGGTGCGTAGCACTCTCAAGAACTGCGCTAAAAACATTCTCGAAATTAAAACCAAAATGAATGCAGGTCAGATCAATATGAGCATCTTCTAGGCACCGTGTTTTTATCGCAATGATAAAGGTCATGAAAACAGATAAATGAATAAACAAATAAATGGTGCAGTATGAAAAACAATCTGCGTGGGTACTTAGGCGTGGTCACTGCACAAAAACTGCAAAATGAAGGGCTTTTACGCTTCGAGTTTCTAACCACCACTTGATAAATTCGAAAGGTTGGTTGGTTGGTTGGTTGGCTGGTTTTTGCGCCATTTTAACTCTTCGGATATTTTATGCTGGAGACGTTTTAGATGTTTCTACATCAAGGGCACAGAACGCGTACCTATCAGCATCTCTCTCTCTCTCTATATATATATATATATAAAGATAATCTACTGAGTCAGACGAACCTACTATTAGTTTGGCATAAAGCTCTTCAGGGCTAAAATCTGACTCAGATCAGAGTCAGATTTTAGCCCTGAAGAGCTTTATGCGAAACTAATAGTAGGTTCGTCTGACTCAGTAGATTATCTTTATTACTTGGCTCTACTTAGGTATCGAGCACTTTTTACAAATTAGCTTCTCCTAGCGGTTATATGAATATATATATATCTTATATACATATATATGCATATAAATTGCTTCATCTTTTGGCTAAATACTATACCAATAGATTATTTTTTGTTGGTACGAATATCTTGGTCTTTTCTTTTTTTCAAAAATTTTTTTCTTCCTGGTTGATGTTTGGTAGTATATTTTTACAATCAAACTCTCTGTCGGGTTTTTCTCTCCGCAAGGATCTACCAACACGCTTGGTATATTATATATATATATATATATATATATATATATATATATATATATAAGAATCTGACTTTTTATTCTTGCCCTGATGAGTTACTAAGCGAAACTGTTAGTAGGTATATCTGACTCATTAGGTTTAACTTTATTATTTGCTCTACATAGGTATTGAACACTTTTTACTTTTTAGCCTTAGATAATCCTAGCGGTTTATATATATATATATATATATATATATATATATATATATATATATATATATATATATATATATATATAGTGTGAGATGGTCACTGTTTCAGCTTTTGCTGGAATGGTGTACCAAAGGCAGTATTATTGGTAGAGTGCTCAATATAAAATAGTATTATTGGTAGAATGCTATTTTATTTCATATTTTATATTATATATACTAGCAAATATATGCACCCTCCGGGTGCAAGTATTTAAGTTTTGATATAATAAAATATCATATTAAATTAGAAAGGCTAATGAAACTGACTAAGAATGCAGATAAAAAGATCTGCAAGAGGAGGTAAAATCGAAAAATAGAACAACTTTGAAACGAACTATTCCATCATTTTCCATTACTCCCCTTTTTCATTGGTAAATTTTCATAATTTAACTATTTAGTTAAAATAGGAAGTAAAGGATAATATTACAGTTATTTCTTCTTGTAAATAAATTTCTTTTAAGATTTATCCACGAGATTTTTGTTTATATTTCTTAAGATAAAACCAAACAATTAGAAATCAATAATACCAAGCACATATTTATTAAAATAGAATTTTAAATATCAATATGCAAATTAGCCTTCACGTTCAAACTGTAAACCGCTATTTTGTTGTATATATAAATACAATTGCATGTTATTAGTACGTAGATATGGTCAACAGTATTAATAATGTAAAACAATTTTTATCAATAACTGAAGGTTTAAAAGAATGAAATCATGGAGAATTTGACGTAAATAATAAATTGTGACTTGAGTAGTAATATAGTTTCGGTTACAGACAGAAAAACACACAATCTCCATTATAATAAGATATATATATATATATATATATATATTATATATATATATATATACATATTCTTTCTTTTGGCCAACTGTTATAGTATTAACCGATTATTTTCGGTTGGTAGGACCCTCTTGGTCTTTTCTTTTTTTCACTTTTTTTCCCTAGGTGAAGTTTGGTAGTATATTTTTACAATCAAACTATTTGCTGGGTTTTATCTTACCGCAATGGTTTACCGATAAGTTTGGTATATATATATATATATATATTATATATATATATATATATATATGTATGTATATTTATTTATTTATTTTAACAATGGAAAGGAGTAACCTACTAGAGTTTCATCGATTGATTCTTCAGGGTTACATTAGTTAAATTAATCGAGTTTTCGATTAATCTTAGATGGTATAATACATGTCCGCTGGAATGGGATTTATCCTTAATAGACGAATGCTTATTTATATGTTCAAAGATCGAGAACCGTTTTTTTTTTATTGGATTAAAAATTTAGATTAATTTATGGGGATTAATTTAACTAATGTAACCCTGAAGAATCAATCAATCGATGAAACTCGAGTAGGTTACTCTTTTCCATTGTTAAAATAAATTTTTGTTCTACATTGTATTGAGCACTTTGTATTTGTTTTTTCTCAACCTTAGCCTCTGGATATTGTGCGCTTCCAACGATCGTACTCATACCCACCGGTAAGTTACTATTTATACATTTACAAATATATATATATATATATATATATATATATTATATATATATATATATATATATATATACAAATATATATATATCAGTTTTATTAATAAGTTATATAGAGTGTCTTTAATTATCAAGAACGCAATTTTCGTTTATTTCTTAATTTCAGGAACTTTTATTTAATAACGTACACTATTTGTCCAACGTAGCACCATACTAGCGATCTTAATTATTAACACACATTTCCAGCTGCGTTGGTTTCAATTCAGACACCTTAGCATAACACTTCTCAGATCCTCTCCAGATCTTCTTGGATCCCTCCACCATTCCCCTGTCCGAATTCTTCACCCTTGGATTCTAGTTCGTTTGCTTGTCTTATGGTATTTTTACGAAGTTTAATTAGAATCCTTCCAATTCATCTCCAAGTTGGCCACTCCTGTTTTGTAATATCGGGCTTGTTTCTCTCCCATGGGTTGGTGTCGGGCAATACTCTTTGGTCACCTGATCTTTATAATTTGTTGGAAGCATGTGTTTAAAAAGGTCTGACACTTATTGGCAATTTTCTTGTTCGCTTTCCAGGAATAAGATCCTGCTGTTTATGCTGAAATTGCAATGCTCACCTTAACACAGATAGAGCTCCTCATAGTGGCTCTTTACATATGTATGTATTTACCAATAATAAAAATCCCTTCCTGGGTGACTGATAGCCGGGTGGTTAGAACCTCTGACTGATGATAAATCGGTCGATTTTCAATCCCGATTTGAAGTAGCTCCCAAAGTCTTGCCGCACGGATGAGACGTGATAGGTCGAAATAGGATATATTTGATAATAAAGTTAATTTTAACATGCCTACATAAATACTTTTTATTCGAAGTTTAACAATTTTTTTAATTTCATTAATCGGTCCGTGCATCTATCAAAAAAATATCAACCGATCCGAAACGTCCAAAAGTTTGTATTTACCCAACCCGTCCACCACGTGCTGGATGCAACACAAGGTATATTTCTAAACAGAGTAAAGCTAGTCTGAATTCAGTTTTCCTTCTCCTGAACTGGTTGCCTTGCCAAAACTAAAGAACCCAGACTGGGCTACTATATACGAGGGTGAGTCAAAAATTAATGCCATTTTGTTTTTATGATAATCGTATTATATTATACAGTGTGAATCTTTGAGTGAATTCGTTAAAATTGTACCAATTGCTCGCTCCATCCATTCACACATCAATAAACACATCTTAGAGCACCATGACACCCAATTATAAGAACTAGCAAATATATGCATCTTCTGGGTGCAGGTATTTAGATTTTAATGTAATAAAATATAATAGTAAATTTGAAAAGCTAATGAAACTAAATAAAAATACTGATAAAATGGTTTGAAACAAAGACAAGTATAATTGAAAAATAGAACAACTGAAACTTACTCTTTTATCAATCTCGCCTTTCATTGCTAAATTTTCCTGTTAACTATTTAGTTAAAATAGGAAGTAAAGAATAAAATTACAGTTATTTCTTCTTGTTAATGGATTTCTTTTAAGATTTATCACAGAGTTTTTTGCTCATATTAATTAAGATAAAACAAAACAATTCGAAATCAATAATACAAAGCACATATTTATTAAAATTAAATTTTTAATACCAATTTGCAAATTAACCTTCTCGTCCACACTGTAAACTACTATTTTATTGTATATATATAATTACAATTGCATATCGTTAGTATGTAGCTCCAGCCAACGGGTGGGGATTGATATAATAACGGCGTCGATCCCAGGGGGCCATCCCCCCAGGAAACACCTGCTTCCTCGATTTAAAGGGACAGGACTGGATTTATTGCCTAGCGCCTGAGGCGCCCCCCTTGTGGGGGAATGCCGAAGGAATCTACGCAATTTTTCACCCGCCACCCATGAGCTTCGGTTTGTGGGTGGTCCCACGTTAATAGGGCCTTGTGCCTAACTCGTACACGTGGGGTACGTGGTAAATACCATGTAGAGCCGCCCAATGGGGTGGGGGTCCAGTGGCTTCGGCCCTGGATCTTTACAAGTTAATAGCGTCGATCCCAGGGGGCTATCCCCCCACGCAATACCTGTCCCCTTGATTTAAAGGGACAGGGCTGGGTTTATTGCTCAGCGCCTGATGCGCCCCCTTGTAGGGAAATGTCGATGAGATCAACGCAATTTTTGTTCTTTCCCACCCATGAGCTTCGGCTTGTGGATGGGCCCACGTTAAAACGAGGCCTTGTGCCCAGCCCATACAAGTGGGGTATGAGGCAAATACCTGTAGATATGGTCAACGCTGGGGCCAGTGGCTTCGGCCCTGGATCTTTACAAGTTAATAGCGTTGATCTCAGGGGGTTATCCCCCCCAGGCAACATCTGCCCCCTCGATTTAAAGGGACAGGGCTGAGGTTATTGTCCAGCGCCTGAGGTGCCCCCTTGAGGTGGAATGACGACGGGATCGACGCAATTTTTGTGCTTACCACCCATGTGCTTTGGCTTATGGGTGGGCCCACGTTAAAATGAGACCTTGTGTCCAGCGCTCATAAGTGGGATGAGAGGCAAATACCTGTAGATATGGTCTAGTGTATTAATGATGTAAAACAATCTTATTAATAAGTGAAATTTAAATAAGAAATAAATTCATGAAGAATGTGACGTAAATTAGTAAGAGAATTGATGTTAAATAATTATTAGATACCTAATATTTATGTGCAATAGTGTAGAAATCAAAATGGCCGTTATAAGCTGCAGGCCATGGCCTTGAAGGATTTGAATGACAAGGCTTGACCTGTCCTGATCCTCCCTTCCGGTGGATACCGTGAGAACCGGTAGAGATGACCCTCTCTTCCGGTTTAGATAGTAAGTAAGTTTCAGTCAGTTAGAGACTAGCAGCCGAGCTCGACGGAAGGGTAAGTCGCGTTACACGCGCTTCCGTCTAAATCTGCACATATGTCTGGTTGGGGATTTAAAAATAAAGTAAGATCAAAGCAAATCGGAGTCTTGTGTTATTACCTCTAAAAACTAACAATGACACAGGGCTTCTGATAAAGAGAAATCCCCAATAGAAGACCAGACCCGAAGTCCCCAAGAAAGTCCAGACCTTAGAAGATTCCGGACCAAGACAAGATGTTATAAGATTCCAAAGAAGAATAGAGTAAGAAAGAAGTAAGTAATGAAGAGGGTATGCAACATTGAGACTTAAAAGTTAATATAGTTTCGGTTACAGACAAAAACGCACACACACCATCTCCATTATAATAAGATCTTAGGAGATAATGTAAAACAATCTTATTAATAATTGATTATGTAAAACAATCTTATTAATATTTGAGGTTTAAATAAGTAATAAATACATTGGTAAATATGAGGTAAATAACTAAGAGAATAGTGACTTGAAACATGGACCTTATACTCCCACCAAGAGCGGTGGCTAAATATCTTCTACCTTCGCTTGCCTTAGACCTATAATGGGTATCACCTGGAGGGACAGGATCACTAACACAGCAGTGCTAGGAAAAGGGCTCAACTCCCCATCTGGTGTTCTCTACTGAGGCAACGTCGTCTCAGATGGCTGGGTTATGTACGTCAGATGGATGATGGACGAATCCCGAAAGACATTTTTTATGCAGAGCTTACGTCTGGTAAAAGACGAATTGGTCGCCCCCAGCTGCGATTCAAGGATGTCTGCAAGAAGGATCTCAGATGCTTTGGCATTGCCTCTTTCAGCAGCTGGGAAAATTTGGCTCAGGACCGCCCTCGGTGGCGACAGAATTTCCGTAGAGGACTGTTCATGACAGAAGTCACCCTGACGCAACACCATGAAGCTAAGAGGTTTAGAAGAAAGCAGCGGCAGCAAAACACCGGTACATCAACATCTTCAGTGACAGCCTTCAAATGCGAAATCTGTGGTCGAGAATGTTTTTCAAACATCGGACTTCACAGTCGCAGGAGACGCTGTAACTTCAAAGGCACAAAAACTTTATTATAGTCTTCCGAGACTGAAATGCCAATACGAATATACGAGTGACTTGAATATCAATATAGTTTCGGTTACAGACAAAAAACATACACACACAAACCCCATTATAATGAGATCTTAGGAGTTAACACACAAATCTTATATAGCATAAAGTATATCAACACCATTAATCCTCTGAAAACTTTCCACCTTTTCAATTATGTTGTGGATTTTTATTTTCTTATAGCTGGAATCATGAACATTTTGATATTCTTTTACACTTTTTATATATTTTTCTAACAAACTCTTTTGGGTTTCCTGTGGATTATAAATGCTTCTGATTTTTAAAAATAAAATTAATTTTATTTTTAACACAGTATATGCATTTTTGATTTAAATAAGTTCCGGCTCCGAACATGAACGTTCACACAGACATTCGTTTGTACCTTCCTATCTTTTAACGGTTTATTTATTTCCGTCCTTACATCGCTCTTGAAGAAGACCGCTAAAGGTTGAAACAGATTCTGTCAGCGATTATCAACATCATTTGTATTTGTTTTTTTCAAAAAATGTTTAATTCATAGCATAAAGTGTAAAACGACATTCATTGTTTGTAAAAAGAAAAAGAAAAGATTTCACTCTACAGCACGGCCGCCCTGTCGGTGGGGCGTTAGAATGCACCGACTGCACCTCTGCAGAGGGGTTAGACTCCCCCAATGGGGGCCACCTGTGATGCTTAAGGATATGCCCAGGTGGATGAGCAATTCATGACATGCAATACTCCACTTTGGCCCTATCTTGGGCTAGACGGGCGGTCGGAGAGGCCCCCTCCGATCAATTGGCTGGTCACGTCAAGCCCCTAGCACCTATATGACTTTCCCAACCCTATTGCCCTTATGGCAAGCCCTAAGCCCTTTTTATCATATGGGTGCTAGAAGGCGGTGGCTGAGGGTCTACATCTCCTGGGAATGACGTTAAACTCTATCTGATGGTGAGGTTCCAGTTTTGGAGGTTTTGGGAATGTGGAGCACCCCTTCATCACCATTGCTCTCTGGTCCCCTCTGACCCGAGTGTAGTACCTGTTAGGGTCCCATCTATGGTTAAATAGAAAAATGTATTTATAAAAAATTGTATTATCCATTAAGAATTGATTTATTTCAAAACTTACGTGCCATCTTCAAGGTAGTGCAAGAACAATATAACAATGGATTGTTCTATTAAGCTTGTATTCTATTTCATATAGAGGTTGTATTTTGTTATTGTTTATTTTATTTTATTCTAATTATTTTCTTATTGTTCACTCCTTTTGAGTTTTCACATCAGCGTTAGCTGATGGCGTTTCACTGGAGTCTGAGTGACAACAAGTCTCCTCAGTTCTTCAGGACTCTTCTGAGTATTCTAGCAGATTGCAGCAGCTGCAGTATTCTGGATGGTCTCGATTCTCCCTCTAGATTCACAGATTTTCAAACCTTTTTCCAATCTTTTTGGGTGCACCAACTACAATGTGATAACTTTGACTTTCATATTCCATAACTTTTTCAGTTCTCTGGCATGGTCCAGGTATTTGTCCCATTTTTCATTTTCCTCAGCTTCACCATGTGATCTGCTGGAACTGCAAAATTCACCAGTTGACAAGTTCTTTCTCTTTTGTTATTCAACACTAGGTGTGGTCTTCTTGCTGGATAAAGATGATCTGCTTTTATCTCACAGTCCCAGAGAATTATTATTATATGATTATTATTATTATATATAATTATTATTATTATTATTAGTGTTATTTTCATTGTTATTATTCATGATTTCCACGAGAAATACATTTTAATACATGATGTTCTGGCTTCATAAAATATTCCTTAAACAAACTAGGTTAAATTATTTAAATCAATGCATTTGATAACAATTATTCTGGAACACAATATATACTTTTCCATGTTCTACAGAGACCCGTACTGGGACTTCTGTTGTTTTAATATTCATAAATGATTTTACATAATGATATAAAATCAAAATAGAATTATTTACGGATGATGTTAAACTATATGTTTAAAGGTATAACACAAATGGATCTAAATGATTTGTCATATTGGAAAATGTTTGAAAAAAACATAGAAAATTTAAAGTATTAAATTATTGCATCTCAAAAACATTTAAAGTTGAATATTCGTTAGGCAACAGGAAAAATCAAAATAAAAATGAGTATTGCAATCTATCTATTAATTTGACAATGGTTAGTTAGCCGTAAAAGTGTATCTCATTGATTGGAATTTCAAGAGTTCAAAGAATTAACAAATTCTAACAGAATTGTGTTTGGGATTGAAAAATTTTAAACTTGTGACGGAGAACGAGTACCACCGTACTCATTTGGAAAAGGAGTGAGAGTGTTTTTCCTGTCGGGGTCGAACCGCGCCCTCCGGAATGCAAAGAAATGAGATTTAGGTGCTGGATGGCGCGAGGTGCAATTCAGATGCCCGATGTTGGGGCCTCACGCGTCCATCCGAATGCACGAGAATTGTGCACGGGTGCGAGGTTCGACTGATGTGCCCAGATGATAAGGGGAAACGGCAGTATAAGTAGAAGTGAGGTGACGGCAGTAACAGTGTTGCGACTTCAGCTGCTGGTAGACGACGACGACGACGACGACAGCAGTGTTGTAGTCTGCGAATAAGGCGTTTGACTGGCTTCTTTTTGCCCACCCTCAACAAAGAACATTTACTTGAAACCCCATAATTGTGCAAAGAAACCAAACCAATCTTAAACAGACTGGAGATCGAAAAGACTGATCATAAGCAGAACAAACAATATTTATTTCCCCCTCTCTATTTTTTTCCTTCTATAAAACTTAAATATGCTCTTTGTGAATACTTTAGTATTGGGAGATCTCTTTTGTGCGCATAAAAGAAGTAACTTACTTGTTTACTGGAATACTCACATTTATTTAGTTGTGTGTATGTTGTGTGTTAATGCTTCTGTTCTCGTCATGTAGTATGTTTGTACTACATCCATGTGGTGGAAAGTTTTAGTTGCAAATCAAAGATGTTTCCCCAAATTTATGTAGGTTGTATATTTTGTACTATTTTGGCATTGAAAGACTGGCTACTAAAAAAAAGGTTTCAGCTTGTAGTTTTTCAAATTTAGATGATAGAATCGGACAGTATATTGGGATAAAAATCATAATCTGGGGTGGGGGGGGGTGCCTATTATCTTAGAAATAACGGATGTTACTTTTAAAGCTGGCAATCATAATTTGTCAATATATGAAGGGAAATAGAATAATTCATGTCAAGGGAGGCAAATATTGTTTTTAAAAATTGAAAATTGTCCACCAGCTTCTCTTTCTCTTTTCTTCTTCTTCTTTTTCCTCTTCTTCCTCTTTCGCTCTCTCGACACTCTGTTACTGAGAACAAAAATGCAGTGCGCCGTTCAGTGGGTCGCTTTTTTATAGACAATAAAAGTTGCAATGCACCATGGGTAGTCACCCATAATGCCTCGGAAGTCTATAAAAAGTTCATTCTGTCCCCTCCAACTTCTTGACACTTCTTACTCGAGGGTACAATGGCGTACCACATTCCTTCTTCCGCCAACCAAATTCCTTTTTTGTCATGGATAGTTTCTCAGGCCAGGCATCGAGGACGCTTTGAGTCAGGTAAGTTCAACT
Organism: Doryteuthis pealeii; assembly: GCA_023376005.1. Classification (NCBI taxonomy): domain Eukaryota; kingdom Metazoa; phylum Mollusca; class Cephalopoda; order Myopsida; family Loliginidae; genus Doryteuthis; species Doryteuthis pealeii. The sequence continues at coordinate 15,780,849 of CM042156.1, forward strand.
CGTTATACAAAAATATACAAAGGCCTAATAAAACTACCACCTCCAACCCGTCTTTCGGGACGGGGGTCCAGTGCGCTTCGGCCACTGGACCGGTGAGATGGTAAATTATGGCGTCGATCCCAGAGGGCCATCCCTCCAGGCAATACGCCCCCTTGACTTAAAGGGGCAGGGCTGGGTTTATTGCCCAGCGCCTGAGGCGCCCTCTTGAGGGGGAATGCCGACGGATCGACGCAATTTTTTTCTACCCGCCACCCATGAGTCTCGGCTTGTGGGTGGTCCTACATTAAATAGGGCCTTTGTGCCTGACTCGGTACGCGTGGGTACTGGGAAAATAAACTAATAAAGCCTCATATAGACCATTGTTATCAGGACTGTGCTCCATGGTTGGGGATGAAAATTGGAGAGTAATATTATAATTGGTGGAGCGAGTACTATTTTATTGTACCAGCTTCATTTTTTTCCCAGCCTGAGAGCAAGTTGGAGGTATGTTCTCCCAGGCTGAAATCCAACATGGCACTGGGCTATTTCAAAAGCCTACAAGTAGACACAAATAAAGTCTACCTTCCACAAACTACTTATCAATGCTAAACGACAAACACAACCTGAGTAAAAACTTACCCCACCCAGAAAACACCTACACAAAAACACACAAAAAAAGAGTGGCTCAAAGAACAGTCAACAGAATTACGGGGCAGGGATACATGCTCTCATTCGAGGTGGAGATGTAGGGATGTGATTCACAGAGAAATCAGGTTCAAATGAGAAAAATACCAACAAGTCCAAGGTTATATTTTAACCTTTTACGGAAGCAACCTACAGGATGACACAAAAAAACAGACAAATGAATATTATTATATATATATATATATATATATATATATATATATATATATATATATACATTCTTATTTCCTTCGCCGAAGAGCATAAAGCACCGTGTTTGTTGTTCATTTAACGCTCCCTTGCCCCCTATGGTAGAGACGTCCCAGTAACATTGACGGGTTAATTTCGCAGGCATTTCTCGGTGCTGTATCGGTGGCTGAGGCAGTATAGTTTCTGACTATCCTGCTGAAGTCCCGGTTTCGATTTCTGTCGGAGGGAAATCCTTAGTATATATCGCTGATGAGACTTAATAAAGTCGAAACAGCTGCTGTACGATGTTCTACACGCCGGGTAATTCTTTGCGGGATTCACATGTCAATGTTATTTATCTTCTATAATTATCGAATTTTATGAGATATACCGCATTGTAATTGCCTTCAAGCAAAAATATAGATATTTATTCACCAATGCTTCTAAAAAAATAAACAAACATCCCAAATTCTATATATATATATATATATATATATATATATATAGATAGATAGATAGATAGATATAGATGAATGAATGAACAAAGATTTTGTTTAATTCTACATGTATAAATGAAAGAATGCTGCCCAAACACACACACCACACACACACACATATATATATATATATATATGAGAGAAAGAGGGGGGTGAGTGAGTTCAGAACGCTTATTGTCACGAACGCTGAGTAAAAAGGCTTGTTATTCTGGCATGTAAGATTTTACAGTTAGTCGACGGTTGTGTTGGAAACGAATTCCTTTATCTTATTGCTTTTTTCATTTTTTTTATTCTCACCTCTACCCCCCCCCCTCACAGCACTCTCCAACATTTCTCTTTTTTTTTTATTCCCATTCTCCATTTCTTGGACAGTGTCATCGTCTTTCCTCGCTAAAGATAAATTGAATCCAAGTCTGTCCGAACTCCTCACCCCCCCCCCGCCTTCGTCAAAAAAAAAAAAAAAAAAAGACCGCCCGGAAATGGACAATCATGCTTCGACAATATTTGTGTAAGTGCGTACGAGACGATTATGGAACTTACAGAAACCAATATTAGTTGTAGAATAGAACGAAGACAGATAAGCGACTAAGATAAACATTGGCAGTCACGTGATTACCATGATAGGAAGAAAAACAGTTCAGTTGTTATCAGATCCGCAAACACACACACACACACACACACACACACACACACACACACACACACACACACAATATATTATATATATATTATTAAAAATGGATACAATAGAAACCTACTCGAGTTTTTCCATAAGGATCTTCAGGGTTCCTTGTATAAGATGTTATGTTAGTAACGTAACATCTTATACAACGAACACACGTGTGATCGGCTGCAATTAATCGGTATCTCGATTAATTCAGTGGATTTAACCCTGAATATCCTTATGGTGAAACTCGAGTAGGTTTCAATTGTATCCATTTTTTAATAAATTTGCTCTACTCGTATTGAGTACTTTGTATTTGTTATATCGCTGACTTAACCCCTGAATTTTGCACCTCCGAACCATCGTGTCCATATTCACAGGTAAGCCACATTTTATCTTTGTATATATATATATATATATATATATATATATATATGTGTGTGTGTGTGTGTGTGTGTGTTAATTGTAGTGTACAATATATTTAAGTTGCAATTGTTAACATTGGTTTCAAAGTAGGATGTTAGCCACTTTTCGTCAATACAACGTGTCTGTTAAAAAAAGCAGGGAATGGAATATAAATTATATATATATATATATATATATATATATATAAATATAAATGAATGGACATTTACAGGTTAACTCAAGCCGGGATGGAGACCCAATCAATTTATCATCAGTCAGGCTTCTTAACCACTTGGCTATTATCAGCACGTACAGACTGGAATGAGAATTTTAACTGATATATACATACATATGTATGATAAGTAAAATGTATATGAATCCGACAGTACGTGTAAAACGTTTGTAGAAAAAACAAGATGTTAATGGTCTTGCTGACAGAGATCAGTTTCGTCCATATAACGTCGTCTTTATCAAATTATACATCTTTGATAAAGACCGCTTTATGTGGTCGAAACAGATTTCTGTCAGCAAAACTATTAACATCTTTTTTTTCTACAAACTTCTACACATACATATGTATATAGGTAAAGGCCGCTAGAGAATTCTCCATCCGTTTTATTGGAGAGCGTTGCATATATATATATATATATATATATATATATATAGTTAGGCATCATTTCTTCCTTAAGACATATTTTGTTGAACTGCGCAGCATTTTCTGTCTGCAGATCCTGTTCATGGTCTTTTCGGGTTGCTGGATAGATGTAACTATATCAGGCGAAAATTGGCTGATGTATTTGTCATAGCTTATTTCCCGAGCACTCTCTGTCCCGTCACGAGCCATCTTCAAGGGTAGTGCAAGAACAATATAACAATGGATTGTTCCATTAAGCTTGTATTCTATTTATATAGAGGTTGTATTTTGTTATTTGTTTATTTTATTTTATTCTAATTATTGTTATTGTTCACTCCTTTTGAGTTTTTCATATCAGCGTTAGCTGATGGCGTTTCACTGGAGTCTGAGTGAAAGCAAGCCTCCTCAGTTCTTCAGGACTCTTTGGAGTATTCTAGCAGATTGCAGCAGTGCAGTATTCTGGATGGTCTCGATTCTCCCTCTGATTCCCAGATTTTCCAACCTTTTTTCCAATCTTTTTGGGTGCACCAACTACAACTGGTATAACTTTGACTTTCATATTCCATAATTTTTCAGTTCTCTGGCATGGTCCAGGTATTTGTCCCATTTTCATTTTCCTTCAGCTTCACCTGTGATCTGCTGGAACTGCAAAATTCACCAGTTGACAAGTTCTTTCTTTTTTGTTATTCAACACTAGGTGTGGTCTTCTTGCTGGGATAAGATGATCTGCTTTTATCTCACAGTCCCAGAGAATTATTATTATTATGATTATTATTATTATTATTATTATTATTATTATTATTAGTGTTATTTTCATTGTTATTATTATCATGATTTCCACTAGAAATACATTTTAATACATGATGTTCTGGCTTCATAAAATATTCCTTAAACAAACTAGGTTAAATTATTTAAATCAATGCATTTGATAACAATTATTCTGGAACACAATATATATTTTCCAGTGTTCTACAGAGACCCTACTGGGACTTCTGTTGTTTTTAATATTCATAAATGATTTACATAATGATATAAAATCAAAAATAGAATTATTTACGGATGATGTTAAACTATATGTTAAAGGTATAACACAAATGGATCTAAATGATTTGTCATATTTGGAAAATTTTAAAATGAAAATAAACATAGAAAATTTAAAGTATTAAATATTGCATCTCAAAAACATTAAAGTTGAATATTCGTTTGAGTATTGTTCGGGTTAGCTCAGTCACCACAAGGTTCCTAGTTCGAGCGTTATGAATAAAGTAAGGAGCTGATGGTAGGTGTGGCGCTCCACCTCAGATGAAAGCGCTATTGAAAAGGGGATAGAACTGGCTGATACCGGACTTTTTTACTTTTAGTTAGCCGTAAAAGTGTATCTATTGATTGGAATTTCAAGAGTTCAAAGAATTAACAAAGTCTAACAGAATGTTGTTGGGATTGAAATTTGAAACTTGTGACGGAGAACGAGTACCACCGTACTCATTTGGAAAAGGAGTGAGAGTGTTTTTCCTGTCGGGGTCGAACCCGCGCCCTCCGGAATGCAAAGAAATGAGATTTAGGTGCTGGATGGACGCGAGGTGCAATTCAGATGCCCGGATGTTGGGGCCTCACGCGTCCATCCGAATGCACGAGAATTGTGCACGGGTGCGAGGTTCGACTGCTGTGCCCGGGTGATAAGGGGAAACGGCAGTATAGGTAGAAGTGGGGTGACGGCAGTAACAGTGTTGTGACTTCAGCTGCTGGTAGACGACGACGACAGCAGTGTTGTAGTCTGCGAATAAGGTGTTTGACTCGCTTCTTTCCCCCCCCACCCACCTCAACAAAGAACATTTACTTGAAACCCCATAATTGTGCAAAGAAACCAAACTAATCTTAAACAGACTGGAGATCGAAAGACTGATCATAAGCAGAACAAACGAATATTTATTTCCCCCTCTCTATTTTTTTCCTTCTATAAAACTTAATATATCTCTTTGTGAATACTTTAGTATTGGGAGATCTCTTTGTGTGCATAAAAGAAGTAACTTACTTGTTTACTGGAATACTCACATTTATTTAGTTGTGTGTATGTTGTGTTGTTAATGCTTCTGTTCTCGTCATGTAGTATGTTTGTGATACATCCATGTGGGTAAGTTTAGTTGCAAATCAAAGATGTTTCCCCAAATTAATGTAGGTTGTATATTTTGTACTACTTTGGCATTGAAAGGCTGGCTACTAAAAAAAAGCTTGTAGTTTTCAAATTTAGATGATAGAATCGGACAGTATATTGGGGTAAAAATCATAATCTGGGGTGGGGGGGGGTGCCTATTATCTTAGAAATAACGGATGTTACTTTTAAAGCTGGCAATCATATTTTGTCAATTATATGAAGGCAAATAGAATAATTCATGTCAAGGGAGGCAAATACTGTTTTTAAAAATTGAAAATTGTCCACCAGCTTCTCTTTCTCTTTCTCTTCTTCTTCTTTTTCCTCTTTTTCCTCTTTCGCTCTCTCGACACTCTGTTACTGAAGAACAAAAATGCAGTGCGCCGTTCAGTGGGTCGCTTTTTTATAGCCAAATAAAAGTTGCAATGCACCATGGGTAGTCACCCATAATGCCTCGCAACGTCTATAAAAAGTCATTCTGTCCCCTCCAACTTCTTGACACTTCTTACTCAGAGTGGGTACAATGGCGTACCACATTCCTTCTTCCCCAACCAAATTCCTTTTTCTGCCATGGATAGTTTCGCAGGCCAGGCATCGAGGACGCTTTGAGTCAGGTAAGTTCGACTCGTTACTACAAAAATATACAAAGGACTAATAAAGCCTCATATAGACCATTGTAATCAGGACTGTGCTCCATGGTTGGGGGATGAAAATTGGAGAGTAATATTATAATTGGTGGAGCGAGTACTATTTTATTGTACCAGCTTCATTTTTTCCCAGCCTTGAGACAAGTTGGAGGTATGTTCTCCCAGGCTGAAATCCAACATGGCACTGGGCTATTTCAAATGCCTACAAGTAGACACAAATAAAGTCTACCTTCCACAAACTACTTATCAATGCTAAACGACAAACACAAACCTGAGTAAAATCCTTACCCCACCCAGAAAACACCTACACAAAAACACACAAAAAAGAAGTGGCTCAAAGAACAGTCAACAGAATTTTACGGGGCAGGGATACATGCTCTCATTCGAAGATGGAGATGTAGGGAATGTGATTCACAGAGAATCAGCGTCATTGTAATGTATGATACATGTTCCTGTGTGGGTAATTATACCTGTCTTCCACCCTGTTTGCTGGGGCGTTAGAATGTACCGACTGCACCTCTGCAGAGAGGTAAGACTCCCCCAATGGGGCCACCTGTTGGCCGTAGGTGGCGACCCGTGATGCTTAAGGATATCTTGGGCTATACGGGCGGACGGAGAGGCCCCCTCCGATCAATCGGCTGGCCACGTCACCTATATGATTTTCCCAACCCTATTGCCCTTATGGCAAGCTCCAACCC
>CM042156.1:15792394-15819894 GCA_023376005.1 Doryteuthis pealeii
GGGACGATAATCCCAACAATACAATTTTGTTTATAAACACATGTTTTTCTATTTAACCCATAGATGGGACCCTAACAGGTACTACCACTCCGGGTCAGAATGGACCAGGGAGCAATGGTGAGGAATCAGATAGTTTAACGTCATTCCCAGGACATGTAGACCCTCAGCCACCGCCTTCTAGCACCCATTTGATAAGAAGGATTGGGACTTGCCATAAGGGCAATAGGGTTGGGTCAATCATTTAAGTGCTAGGGCTTGACGTGACCAGCCGATTGATCGGAGGGGACCTCTCCGATCGCCCGTATAGCCCAAGAAAAGCCTAAAATGGAATATTGCAAGTCATGGACTGCTCAGCCACCTGGGTTCTATCCTTAAGCATCACGGGTCGCCACCCACGGCCAACAGGTGGCCCCATTAGGGGAGTCTTACCCCTCTGCAGAGGTGCAGTCGGTGGCAGTAGAAGCATTGTATACTTGTACTTATATCATTTATTGGAAAAAGAATAAACTACTGATTGGCTAAGTAAAGCAGTGGTATTCATTAGACTATGTTAATGAAAGCTAATGAGTGATGGGTGTATAGAAAGTCTTAAAACAGATTGAAAGCGTGACAATGCTCAACCACACAACCATCAGGACAAGGGAGAAAATCGTTTCATTCGGGTGGACATCTTTACCGCATCCTCCATACTCACCAGATCTAGCGTCTTCAGACTATGATCTCTTCGGTCCCATGAAAGAGGGTTTGAGAGGCAAACATTATTCCAGTGACGAGGAAGTGAAATATGTGGTGAAGAAGTGGCACAAAGAATAGACAACAGAATTTTACAAAGCAAGGATACATGCTCTCATTCAAAGGTGGGCATTGCTATTGAGAGAAATGGTGACTATGTGGACAAATAGGAATGTGATTCCCAGTTTAATTTTGATGTATGATTCAGGTTCTTGTGTTGGTAATTATACCTGTCCTAAACAAAATGGCATTACTTTTTGATTCACCCTCGTAACTTAAAATAGTTATGTTAAATAGTTATGTTTTAAAATGTTTACTATCATCATCATCATGTCGCGCTGTTGGCACGGATATCCATGACAATCTCTTTCCATCCGTCCCTATCGCTCATCATTCTCGGGAGGTCCTCTATGCAGCATCCTGTATCCGCACAGAGCTGATCAATGTATGTCTTCGTTGGTCGGCCCACGCTGGCGTGCCCATGTGCTGACTTCCACAGGAGGACGTCGCTTATGAGTTCGTCCTTGCTTCCAGCAGTGTCCCGCGTGTCTTGTCCGTCTTACTCGGATGGTTTTGGTGATATGTGGCAGGTGGCCGTACAGCTGCTTTCTCGTGGGGTGCTGTTTCCACGTCTTGTTCAGGATCACCCGCAGCATTCTTCTGCAGCTTCCATCTAGTTTATTCTCTAGTCGCTTCGTTAGGGCCCAGGTGGTGCAGCCATACAGCAGCACACTCACGATCACGGCCTGGAAGAACTGTCTCTTTAACTTGTCTGTGAGATTGGATTTAAACATTTAAACATCAATATGTGACATTTCAAATGTTTTTTTAGTAAATGATTCTATCATTTATACAACGTCAGTTATTAAGTACTCAATTACAGGTTTGCTGCAAGAGTATATGAACAACATGTATATATTTCCCAAATGTTTTAGTAACCAGCCAAGTCAAGGTTTTTAACCACGTAATACAATGATATACATAGATAGATATAAATCATTACGTGTTCGATGATGGTTAACTACATTATAAATGATAACCGGCGAGTCGAGATCAAAATCAGACTGAGGTAGTGTTGCACAATAAAGACAGGAGGTGAGTTTTAAAACCCAATTCTTTGAGAGGTGACATCGTGCTAAAAATTGGGAAGAGAAAAAAATTGAGCTACTCGCTGAATTCAGAACGCGAACAAAATGAAACTATATCTGTCCATACTGCTCCACACTGGTTTTTCGCTATCTAAGTCTTTGCCCACTTTAATCCTACTGTAAACCACTGGAAGCGGCTCTCACACATGTCACTTGAACAATAATAATAATGGGACTTAATTAAAATAGTGTGAATTCTTAGGTGAATAGATAGTGTTATATACTCTCTTTCCTTACTTTCTTACTTCTATTCTTCTTCTTCCAGCGTCTCTTCTAGCGTCTGGACTTCGTCTTGGGGATTTTATGTCTGGTCTTCCATTGGGGATTTCTCTTTATCAGAAGCCCTGTGTTATTGGTAGTTTTTAGATAATAACACAAGACTTCGAATTAACTTAGATCATATTTTATTCTGAAATCCCCACCAGACTACCTGTGCAGATTGAGTCGGCACCGTGCATAACACGACTTAAAACCGTCATGGCTTTGGCTGATCTGACTAAAACTCTCTCTAATCTAAACCGGAAGAGGGTCTTCTCCACCGATTCTCACGGTATCTACCGGAAGGAGGTCAAGCCTTGTCATTCAATCCTTCAAGGCCGCCGGCTGAACTTATAACAGCCATTTTGGTTTCTACACTACTGTACATAAATATTAGGAATCTAATAATTATGTAACAATAGTGAACTTTGAAATATCCATCGTACCGACAAAACAATTTAATAAAAACGAAAATTTGGTACAGCCATAGATGAAATTTGGTTGGCAATGGGTTAGGGTTAGTGACTTGTCCCTTGAAATAAATTCCAGGATTGGACAAATATCCGTTGTTAATCATTGTACTTTAAAACTTAAGAGTGAATAACCACGTTATTAAGTGTTGTCCATCGTATCCAATGATGACACCACGCGAATCCTTTTTCTTCAATTTATTCCGTCTCTGGTTGTGTCTTGCCAACTGCCTATGGGGATGATCAAGTCCTTCAGGTTTCTCTTGATGTTGTCTTTGTACCTGAGCTTTGGACTACCGATTCCCATGATCTCTCTCTCAGTTGAGAGTACAAAATCTGCTTTGGTATTCTGTCATCCCCAAGTCCGTTTAAGTGGACAACCCATCTCAAGTTGTGTTGGACAAGTATCTTGTGCATGTCAGGGAGTATAGTTCTCTTCGGGATGGTTCTGTTTGAAACATGTTGCCACCACTTTGTTTGTTTACTTACTCTCATATATATATATATATATATATATATATATATATATATATATATATATATATATATTTACATCTACACACAACTGCCCTTATATATATATATATATATATATATATATATATATTACTTGCTGTCCATCGTATCCGATAATGGCACCACGCGAATCCTTTTTCTCCAACTTATTCAGTCTCCGGTTGTGTCTTGCCAACCGCCTATGGGGATGTTAAAGTCCGTCAGATTTCTCTTGATGTTGTCTGTATACCTGAGCTTTGGCCAACCGATTCCACGTGATCCCTCTATCATTTGAGAATACAAAATCTGCTGTGATAGTCTGTCATTCTCGAGTCTATTTAAGTGGCCAGCCCATTTTATGTTGCGTTGGATAGTAGGACATTGGACTATTGTTCTCACTTTTATTGTTATCTGCACAACGTTTTCCGAGTTCGATAAAAAATACCTGAAGAAGGCCGGAGGGCACAACAACCGAAACATTGTGCAGATAACAATGAACATAAGAACAATAGTCCGAATAATTCAAATAATACACACTAAGTACTTGTCAGTTATTTTCAATAAAACAGCCCTACAAAGAATATGCTTCTTAAATACACATCTTTCACACACACATACACACATACAGAGAGAGAGAGGGGGAGAGAGAGAGAGAGAGAGAGAGAGAGAGAGAAAGAGAGAGAGTGAGAGAGAGAGGGGGAGAGGGATACATATATACAGATACACACACACACATACAGATAGAGAGAGAGAGATAGGGGAGAGAGAGAGAGAGACGTGGGGTGAGAGAGACATACATACATACATACAGACACACACACACACACACACACACAGACAGACAGACAGACACACACACACACACACACACACACATCTGATTTAAATGATCTGAAATTTTAGCAACATTTGTAGAAATAACACAAAATTTGAAGTTCAATATTTAAACACCTTTTTGTGCCCCTTTCACATACTGCTTGTTCATGGAAATGTGCATATTATTTACTGGAAAAATACGTCTGTATATACTCTCTTTTTAATACCACTAGCTGGCATCTCCTTTTCTTTTGGAAGTCCGTCGCAGACGACGATGACTTTATCCCATATCTTCACTTGTGGACCCTATGGTGGCTCATTAATCCAATTCTGACATTGCAGATGCGGTTACACATTGCAGGGAAAATTCACATCTACATTTAGTTGTTCATGACGACGAAGACATCACCGCTCTGCAGTCCTGTTTATCTCGATATTGAGCTGCTTAGCTCCTGTGCGGCAGGCCTCTCACAAAAGAACATTGCTTAGTTGACTATAAACATGCTATTAAATTTGAACGAGAATCGGTTATATTATTATTTTTCGAAATGGTATAGTTTCGTTTTCCCTGAATCGTCCTTTATAAGGACTAGCAAATATATGCACCCTCCGGGTGCAAGTATTTAAGTTTTAATATTATAAAATATCATATTAAATTAGAAAGGCTAATGAAACTGAATAAGAATGCAGAAAAAAATTGGAACAGAGGGGGTATGATTGAAAAATAGAATAACTTTGAAACTAACTCGTCCATCATTTTTCCTTACTCCCGTCTTTCATTGGTAAATTTTCCTAATTTAACTATTTAGTTAAAATAGGAAGTAAAGAATAATATTACAGTTATTTCTTCTTGTTAATGGATTTCTTTTAAGATTTATCCCCGAGATTTTTGCTCATATTCATTAATATAAAACCAAACAATTAGAAATCAATAATACTAAGCATATATTTAGTAAAATCAAATTTTAAAGATCAATATGCAAATTAGCCTTCCAATTCACACTGTAAACTGCTATTTTCTTGTATATATAAATACAACTGCATATTATTTGTATGTAGATTTGGTCAACAGTCTTAATGATGTAAACCAATTTTATTAATAATTGAGGTTTAAATAAAAATAAAATCATGGAGTATGTGATGTAAATAACAAAGGGAATTGTGACTTGAATAGTAATATAGTTTCGGTTACAGACCGAAGAACACACAATCTCCATTATAATAAGATAGTATCCATTTTATATGGATGCTTTATATGTGATACGGTTACCATCGTAAGAAAAGGGACACGATGCGAGGAGTTCAAATCCTGGACAAGGCTTTTTGCATTTCACATAGAGTTAATAAACCTTGGGAAAGGTATGAATCCAACTATTCTCCGTCCAGCGCTATAGCTAAATTGTAGTGTAGACTGGGCTATTTAACCTTGGTTAGTAAAACAGTCTAGGAGAAGGAAAACTCTGAATTCAAACCTATTTAACTCTACTGAAGAAAAGGATCTTGTGTCACAACCTACTTATGTGGAGGGCTTGGTATATATATATATATATGTATATATATATAATATATATATATATATATATATACACACACACACACACACACACACATATATATATATATGTGTGTGTGTGTGTGTGTGTCTGTGTGTCTGTGTGTCTGTGAAGAGAAAAATGGAAGTGAATCCGACGGTATGTAATATAGTGAAAAATTTGAAAAAAACGCAGGTTCAAATAAAAAGAGTGATATTTATTCAGCCAAGGCTGCAGTGTTTCAATCTGCTAAGTCGATCTTCTTCAGGGCTTTTGTTGATATAAGGAAAAGTTAAATTCATTACAGAATAATAAGGAGACTGTGATAGTTTTTGTTGATCAGTTTGTTTAAAATGTTCTGAATGGAAAATTAACGCTCTTAGAATAATTCGAAATTTTAGAAAGGCTGGGATAAACGGTTTTGAAAGATGACATCGAGCATTATCTTACGTTGTGTGTGTGTGTGTGTATGTATGTGTGTCTGTGTGTGTGTGTGTGTGTGTGTGTGTGTGTGTGTGTTTGTGTGTATGTGTTGTGTGTGTAAAGAGAGAGCATAATATTCAATGTATTTGCGATCCAGTCTCAATTTTGATAAATAAGAATTTCTCTTTCGTTTGGATATGAATTTCATAAAATAAAAATCAAATGCAACAACTGTGTTTCACATATGTTAAATGGTAAATGTATTCTTTTTTTTACAATTGTTTGTTCATTCCAATCCCATTATTCAGTGATGGCCCAGTGTAAGCAGCTCTGAATAGAACAACAAATCGGACTAACCGAAAAAAAAGCAGATGAAAGAAAGGTCATCGTAAACTCAGGGGATTCAAGTATCTTTAAAAACAAAACCTTCTTCAAAGAATTATTGTAGTGTATACAGTTATGCTCTTTTTTTCAAGACAATTCCAGAAAAGATATATATATACACATTCTATAGTTTGATATTAAATATTATTTAAATACAGTCCATTTTGAATGCATGCTGTTCTAATCTGAGACAGGATTGATACCATACAGAACACTGCATTGCTGCAATCAGCTAGAATACCCAGAAGAGTCCTGGGGACGTGAGAAGACTTGCTGTCATTCAGACTCCAGTGAAAGACCATCAGCTAACGCTGATGTTAAAACTCAAAAGGAGTAAATAATAATAATAATAATAATAATAATAATAATAATAATAATAATAATAATAGCTTGGGAAAAGACTGGAGGAGCTGGAAATAATAATAATAATAATAATAATAATAATAATGATAATAATAATAATAATAATAATAATAAAAAAAGAAAATAATAATAATAATAATAATAATAATAATAATAATAATAATAATAAGAAGAAGAAGAAGAAGAAGAAGAAGAAGAAGAAGAATTCGACAGATAAGCGACTCCATATTATCAGGATATTTTGCATTTCATTTTGGACGGTCTCATATTTAACCAGAGGGTGTTGCGGCATGATAATTGCCCTATTTTGTACGAACACCAATATTAATATATAGACGCGAGACTAGCTTGCTAACAATTAACCCGTGATTGGACGCCCTTTCTTCCCAACCTTTTCGCCACAGATGGGATGTGGCTCAAAATTGCAAGGTGGGACGCCCTAGACCACATGTGTTGCATCTAAATCGTATATGGGCGCGCTGAATCGTATACGCTGCTGGTATACAGCGGAGATCGTTTCTAACCCTAGACGATGAAAATCTGATTTCTTCTCGGCTGTACCGAGTGTTGACAATGGGACTGCCCGACAATGACTAAATGTGAGGTAAAAGAAAACTGATCACTGACTGTTTAAATCAGCCGGAAGTTCCATCCTCCGGCGAGGACAATACAACATTATGCGTGAACATAAAGACTAACCATTACATAACAATTGTTTTTACTATTTAAACCATTGCTCGTAGATCAGAGGTGTCATATCTTTCCCAAGGGTATTAATCCGAAAGTGAACATCCTACCGCGAATGGAGTTCGAACTCACTTATTACGGTGTCGCAGTCCATAATGTTAGCAACAACACCATGAGGAATGTTTGTACTTCCTGTTAGAATGTTCCTTCCTAAAACGGCCCAAAGCTCTAAACACTCCATTATATTTCAATGCGACCCCCAGTATCTTGAGTAGATCGAATTGACATCTCTCGCTTCAAACTACTAGAAAATTAATTATCTCTTTTTCTTCTGAGGGTAAAGAAGTTCCGAAAGGAGATGAACCTGGGCGACCTATAGTAAACTTGGAAGTCTATTTCACCGATCACATATTCATCTTTAAATCAAGTTACTATTTAAGATTAATTTTCAGCCTCCATAGTTGAATTTTTGGCTATCGATGAGACGCATACACACAAAGAAACCTCGCTAAATGCCCTATCCTCGCGACCTCGTGTCACATCCTACCCGTGGCGAACGACTTGGGTAAATACCACCGCTACACCTAATTCCTTAAGCTGGTTTCAGTTCACTGCAGAACTAAGACCTTCCCAAATCTCTGTAAGGCATGGGAGTAATTGACCTTACCCCACCGCTGACCCCGGACGAGTAAGCAAACATTTAATTCAGAATCATCCTTGGATATTGTTTGCTTTTCCAAGGCTAGAGATATCAGTCTTCTCTGTTATTTTACAAGAAAGAGAAGCGATGAAGTCCTGTCTTCTCCAGGAAAAAACATAAAAGTCATATACCAGGGTGAGTATAGGAAGCGCGTGGTGTAATGGTTAAAGTCATGGGAAATGGACTCGTTGCCCCGAGTTCAAATCCTGGACCTGGTAATTGCATTTCACTTAGCGCTAATACCCTTGAGAAAGGTATGAATCCTACTCTCCTTCCAGCTATTGGTAAATAGTAGGGCAGTCTGGGCTCTTTAAACTTGGTTAGGCAACCGGTCTACGATAAGGAAAACTCTGAATTCAAACCTGTTAAACTCCGCTTAGGAAATTGACCTTGTGTCACATCCTGCTCGTGTGGAGGAGTTGGTAAATATATATATCAAGGTGAGACAAGAATTAATGCCATTTTCTTTATTTCATGTGAAGTTATTTGTTTTATAAAACTAAGGCCTACATTAAGACCCCAATGAAGCTCAGAGCAAGAATTCGACGAGTAAGACCCAACTTGCCGATCGACAATGTCCCCTTCAGCATGACAATACTCGACCATACACAAGGGAGAAAATCCTCTCATTCGGGTCAACAACTTTACCGGATCTTCCATACTCACCAGATTTAGCGCCTTCAAACTATCATCTCTTCCGACTCATGAAAGAGGGCTTGATAGGCAAACATTATTGACTTTCCACATACATGCAAAATTGACTTTCCACATACACAACCCTACAGAGCTCCGCTCTTAGGTGGAGTAGTGTTGTGGGGATTAAAAAATACAAAAATATAAATAAAATTTACGAGAAAGGATAATATGTAGTAAAGAAGTGGCTCAAAGAACAGTCAACAGAATTTCATGGGGCAGGGTTACATGTTCTCATTCGAAGGTGGATCATTGCTCTTGAGAGAAACGGTGACAATGTGGCGGAGTAAGAATGCGATCCATAGAGGAGCAGCTTTATTTTGATGTATGATAGAAGTTTCTGTGTTGGTAATTATATCTGTGTTGAGATTTTCTTTCTTATGAGGCGTGTGTCAAAAGCCCACTTATACTTATAGACTCGGCAAGAACCATGTGATCTCTCTTGGCCAATCACTGGCAGTACTCTGCTGCTGATATAATACTTATAACGGCTGTAGTGGCCATAACTACTTATAACTGCTTTGACTTTCGTGGACGACGGACATAGGATTGAATCACTGGGCCTTTGACAGTACGCAGGATAGGACTTATTCGCAAGATAGGACTTATACACTTACCAAAGGATTCCATAACACAGGACTTATTAGTACTGGCCATAACTACTTTGCCTTCGTGGACGACGGACATAGGATTAAATCACTGGACCTTTGACAATACGCTGGATAGGACTTATTCGCAGGATAGGACTTATACACTTACCAAAGGATTCCATAACTCAGGACTTACTTACTTAAGCCCTTTTTCAACTGACCAAGGATGGCATTTAAAAACTTAATAACCTGTTCTAAACAAATTAGGATAAGCTGCCTATGAATTATGTTACACAAACGAAAATGACAAAGTTTTAACACCTAATGGTGGGTATCAATATACTTCTATTTAGGAAGAGGTGATGGATACTAATTAGCATTTTAGAGTTAGTATCCTTCACCTCTTCCTAAATAGAAACTGTTAACTATGAAATATTAACTATGACATTTTAATTACGATCTTTCACTTCTTCCTAAACAGAATCATTGATATAATCATAGAATATTAATAACCTGTCATCAGTTTCCCATGATGATGTTAACGCTTCTGTTTAGGAATGAATGAATGATTCTGATCCCTTTAAATCCAACAGCTATATGTTAAATTGGGCCACTACTGTGTTACAAGGTTGGCTTTGGCATCAGATAACCCACGATGATTGATATGGTGTTAAACAAAAAAACTCAACTTTTAATGTTTTTCATCTTTACTAGAATAAACCGACGAGGAAATTGGCTGCATATAAACACACACACACACACACACACACACACACACAATATATATATATATATATATATATATATATATATATAGTATCCAATTGCCTCTTTAACCATTCCATTGCAGTGGCATCTGTAAATAATAAGCGCTCAATATATTAAAAACATAGAGCAGTAATAATAATCATAATAATAATAATATTTGTAGAGGAACAGAGTTAGGGGTATACCATGGTTTCAATCCAAATGAATTCATCAGGACCCTACCCTATGCTTAAGTAAGTTGATGTAATCCGTTAGTAAAATTGAGATACATTTCTTTTCGGATAATAACGGTTGAATGCTACGTTATTTTTATCTCAATTTTCACTGTTTTTCATTATTATTATTTACTTCTTTTGAGTTTTCACATCAGCATTAGCTGATGGTCTATCACTGGAGTCTGAGTGACAGCAAGTCTCCTCAGGTCTCCAGGACAATCTGCTCTTCTTTTGTCCCTTTTAAGAATGGTCCTGAGTATCTTATAATAGGGACAGTCCAGGTATATTTCCTTTGATCAGATTTCTGCTGTTAAGTTTGGTTTCTAGAAGTTTTCTAGTTCACCGGAGATATTCTTTTTTAACTTTTCCTTTCATTTCTGCTTGCTTGATATTGTCCGCTTCTAAAATTCCTAAGTATTTATAACTTTCATTTTTATCAAGTGATTTTATAGTGTCCTGATTTGGCAATTGTATTCCATCCATTAATTTTATTTCACCCTGTTTCATTACTAGCATAGCACATTTTTCAATTCCAAATTCCATCCCTATATCCTTGCTATATATTTTAATAGTTTGTACCAGGTTTTCTAATTCTTTTTCTTTTTTTTCAAAATTTTTTATGTCATCTATGTACATAAGGTGGTTTATCTTTTCTTGTGAGTTAGTAATTTTGTATCCCCCTATACATTTTTTAAGTATATGATTGAGTGGCATCATTGCTATAATAAACAGTAGTAGTGATAATGAGTCTCCTTGGAAGATTCCTCTCTGGATTTTTACTTCTGCCAGGGATTGCTTTCCGGCTTTTAATTGAACTCACCAGTTTTCAATGGCTTTTTCAATGAAATGTATGATGTTGTTGGAAATTCTGTACATTTTTAGACATTCTAAAATCCAGGTATGTGGGATCATGTCATAGGCTTTCCCGTAATCGATCCAGGCCATTGCAATATTTTTCCGTCTATTTTTACTTCTTTAAGAATGTATTGGTCTATATACAGTAAATCGTGTGTTCCTCTTTTTCCCTTGCGGCATCCTTTTTGTTCTTCTGGGAAAAGGTTACGCCAATTGAGTGAAAAATATATTTCTTCTTTTATAACAGCAGTCAATATTTTCCACATCATGGGTAGACAATTTATAGGTCTATAATTGCTAGGGATGTTTCCTTTTTGTGGGTCTTTCTGGATTAGAGTAGTTATCCCTTTCGTCATCCATTCGGGTACTTCTGTTTCTTGTAGACATCTGTTTAGTTGCTGGGCCATTCTTTTGTGAATAGAAGTAATTTTTTTGAACCAGTCATTATTATTATTATTATTATTATTATATATATATATATATATATATATATATATACATATTATATATATATCTATATTACTATATATATACATATTACTATATATATATATATATATATATATATATATATATATATGTGTGTGTGTGTGTGTGTGTGTGTGTGTGAGATTTTTTTAATTTTGCTGCCCACTGTGTTCTGTATATGTAAGCTGATACAAGCTTCGGGCTATTTGACACATTGTTGATTTGATTTCAGTAAGATTACCAAACTTGCAAATGTCCAAATCCTCGTGGCTCGAAGATCAAATTAATCAGCCCCGGAGGTATAGAGCGAGAACGCTACCACGTCGTAATTACTATTGATACGCGTGTAGATGTCAATTTCGTGTCCATGTTGACCATAGATTTGAAATTACTAAATCCTGGAATTCATTTTTGAAAGGCAAAATTGCACTTATTCCTTTAGATAATGTTTGTTTGATTGTTCTTTTGTTTTATGGCATATCAACCCTTTTCGGGTCATTTAATACCGAATCAAGTCATTTTGATAAATCAAGGACTTAGTGAGAGATGGTTGGTTGGTTGGTTGTTTTGTTATACGGCATATCAACCCTTTTCGGGTAATTTAATGCCGAATCAAGTCATTTTGATAAACAAAGGACTCAGTAAGGGATTATTGGTTGGTTGTTTTGTTTTACGGCATATCAATTCTTTTCGGGTCATTTAATGCTGAATCAAGTCATTTTGATAAACAAAGGACTCAGTGAGAGATGGTTGGTTGGTTGGTTGTTTTTTTTACGGCATATCAACCCTTTTCGGGTCATTTAATACCGAATCAAGTCATTTTGATAAACAAAGGACTCACTGAGAGATGGTTGGTTGATTGTTTTGTTTTACGGCATATCAACCCTTTTCGGGTCATTTAATGCCGAATCAAGTCATTTTCATACCCAAAGGACTCAGTGAGAGATGGTTGGTTGGTTATTTGTTTTACGGCATATCAACCCTTTTCGGGTCATTTAATGCCGAATCAAGTCATTTTCATACCCAAAGGACTCAGTGAGAGATGGTTGGTTGGTTTTTTGTTTTACGGCATATCAACCCTTTTCGGGTCATTTAATGCCGAATCAAGTCATTTTGATAAACAAAGGACTCAGTAAGGGATTATTGGTTGGTTGTTTTGTTTTACGGCATATCAGTTCTTTTCGGGTCATTTAATGCTGAATCAAGTCATTTTGATAAACAAAGGAATCAGTGAGAGATGGTTGGTTGGTTGTTTTGTTTTACGGCATATCAACCCTTTTCGGGTCATTTAATGCCGAATCAAGTCATTTTGACAAACAAAGAGCTCAGTGAGAGATGGTTGGCTGGTTATTTTGTTTTACGGCATCTCAACCCTTTTCGGGTCATTTAATGTCGAATCAAGTCATTTTGATATTAGTTTTCTTACGGTACCTTTACCAAATTAAACAGAACTCTAAGAAATATTTCCTGACATTGCAGTATGGAAACGTTATTTGTAAAGGAATTTGTAAAATAAAAACTAACAAGGTAATTCATCGAAAATTACGAGGGTAACACAACAGAACTCTGCTGTAGAAGCAAGGACGATCCTATAAATGATGTTCCCGTAATAAAATACGAAGGTGAGTCAACAAGTAATGCCATTTTGTTTAGGACAGGTATAATTACCAATACATAAACATGTATCATACATCAAAATGAATACTGGCCTCTGTCGATCACACCCCTACTTCTCCACAATCTCCGTTTCTCTCAATAGCAATCTTCTACCTTCGAATGAGAGCATGTATCTCTGCACCGTAAAATTCAGTTGACTGTTCTTTGAGCCGCTAATTCACTACAATTTCACTTCCTCGTTAATGGAATAAAGTTTGCCTCAGACTATCATCTCTTCGGCCTCATGAAATATGGTTTGAGAGGCAAACATTATTCCACTGACGAGGAAGTGAAATCTGTAGTGGGGAAGTGGCTCAAAGAACAGTCATTAGAATTCTGTTATACTTTGATTGTTTCTTAAGTGTTTTTGCACACAGTCCTATCAAATTAAAATAACTTTCAGAGGTATTTGACGCATACATATGACAGTAAAAAATACTGCAATCTCAAGTCAGAGTGATAATATCTGTTAGGGTTCTACCAGTTGGTTAAATATAAGAAAATATGTTAACAAGAATGTTTTAAAACAAGAATTATCAATACCCATGAAGAATGAATAGAAATATACGTCATATATATATATATATATATATATATATATATATATATATATATATATTTGTGAATAAAAAGGCCTTAAATACCATGGGTATCGTGGTTATGAACCATTTCCACTCGTGGGTATCTAGGGCCCACGGAGCTTCTTCAGACCACGTATATCTTCTATTTAGACAGGTACATAGTCAAATTATTTGTTGGGGTTAGGGTTAGGGGTTAGGGGTTAGTTTTATAATTTTTAAAAATCTAAAAATCGTCTGTTAAAACAACCGGATATTGACGGTGTAAATGAAAAACATGTCCTTTCTCAATCGAGATCAAAAAGGGGTGCCTAAAGGTCAGATGATCCAATAAGTTTACTATAAACATTTATGTTTCCAAATTTATTACACCAGAAAAATATCATTTATTAATAAAATAAACTTTTTGTGCTCATTTAATATTACACCGGAATGATACTGTTCCGGAAAAATAGATAGCAGGTTGGGCAATCTAACACATTTAATGTACGTTAACTTGATTATCATTTTCGAATTGTATCCTGTATGACGTTAAACCGCATCTAATGGTGAAGTTTCAATTTTTGAGCTTTGGGGAGAGTGGGGTGGCCCTTCATCGCCATTACTCCCAGGTCCACTCCGACCCGGAGTCATAGTACCTGTTAAGTTCCCATCAATGTGTTAAATAGAAAAAATGAACTCAAAAATATGTTTAAAAAATTGACTTAAAAAATTTGAATACTTATCTATATATCAATACTGTTGTTCCTTAATCACTCGAGTGTCATCATCTTACAACACCCTTTGGTTAAAAATGAGAACGTCCAACATATAAGAAAGAAAAGAAAGAAAAAAGACATGCTGCACAGAAAAAATATAAGAAAGAAAGAAAGGAAAGAAAAAGACATGCTAAAATATAAGAAAGAAAGGAAAGAAAAAAACATGCTACACAGAAAAAATATAAGAAAGAAAGGAAAGAAAAAAAGACATGCTACACAGAAAAAATATAAGAAAGAAAGAAAGAAAGAAAAAAGACATGCTACACAGAAAAAATATAAGAAAGAAAAGAAAGAAAAAAGACATGCTACACAGAAAAAATATAAGAAAGAAAGGAAAGAAAAAAAAGACATGCTACACAGAAAAATATAAATCGTCCAAATCGTCTACGATTAAATGCAAGAATGTAAATCTTGATTATCTGGTGTTGCATCGAATTCTGATTTCGTATGCAAAGTAATGTACCATTCCGTTTTTATTACAAAGAAAAAAGGTACGAAAATATTATGCTACCCAGAAAAAGTAAAATAAGAAAGAAAAAGAAGAAGGAAGAAAGAAAGAAAGAAGAAGGAAGGAAGAAAGAAAGAGATAATTTCAATGAAATATAATTAAAAGATAAAAAGAAGGAAAAAATAATTAAAAAATAGAATGAATCAAGATCATTATACTTTTTACATATTGAACAATTTAGCAATAGCTCTTAAGTAAACACACCAAACGTTGTAATAATAAAAATTATCATACTGTTGTATATCCACAGATCTCGCTAGTCAAGAATTTATAAAACAAAACGTCATAAGCATAAAATAATACAACAAGGGTTGACCTGCCGTAGAATCGAACCAACTTTTTCAAATTCTAATTCAAATAGGCCACCCATACCCGTAATCAGAATGACCAAGGCGGATTTCTTTCCGTGAGTCAAATAGCAGGAAGTGCCACGCTATGCATCATGGGAATGCATTTTCTTCGCCCAGAGAATAAAACGATTTAGTGCTGTCTTCCATATCACGTGACCCATTGCTTCCGCGACTTTAATGACCGGCCTGCACGTCATTTTTTTTCACATCGAAGCAATGAATTGAAATGTTACGGTTGCCATTATCTTGAAGAACAATAACGGCTTCTTTTTAATGTGAATCGCTCCATATAAAGTCGATGGAAATTAAGATTCTCCTACATTATTTTGAAAAGACCTTTTGCAATTATCTGCCTTTACTACTCGGAAAATACGTACACATGCTCATTCACTCTCTCTCTCTCTCTCTCTCTCTCTCTCTCTCTCTCTCTCTCATGTTGGTAATTATACCTGTCCTAAACAAAATGGGATTACTATTTGACTCACCCTCGTGTATATATATATATATATATATATATATATATATATATATGTAGTGTATTAAGAAAATTGAAAAAAAAAATAGGTTTAAATAAGTTAAGTGGTAAGTTTATTAGCCGACGCTGCAGTGTTTCGATCTATTAATTAGATCATCTTCAGGGCATTTGTTGGTATATGGAAGCTGATAAAGAAAATTAATCCCAGAATAGCGAGAAAAGCAAGCGATAGTCCTTGTTTATCAGTCTGTTCAATTTTTTTTTAAATCTGAAGATGATCTAATTAATAGATCGAAACCCTGCAGCGTCGGCCAATAAACTTACCACTCAACTTATTTAAACCTGTGTTTTTTCAATTTTCTTAATATACTACATACCGTCGGATTCACTTCCATCTCTTCATATATATATATATATACCAAACTCATCGGTAAACCATTGCGGTAAGAAAAAACCCGGCAAATAGTTTGATAGTAAAAATATACTACCAATCTCCACAAAGAAAAAACGAAAAGACCGAAAATAATCGGTTAATACTATAACACTAAGAAAAAAGTATATATATATATATATATATATATATATATATATACATATATAGTATTATAATGTGTACAGAAATATCCTACTCGATTTTCACCATAAGGATTTTCAGGGTTAAATCGACTGAATTAATCAATTGATTAATTACAGTTAAATGCGGGAGTTCATGTTGTAATAATGTCCGTTGAAAACAGTTTCGCAATCAATGAACGCTGTTGTGTCATTTTGCAAAGTTGAATGACAAACGAATTTTACTTGAAGTTTCACGATAGCACGAGCATTTCGGGGCCTGTGTCTATTAATGAAATTAATGACGTGATCCCAGCCCCCCCAGGCAACACCTGCCCCCTCAATTTAAAGGGACAGGGCTGTGTTTATTGCCCAGTGCCTGAGGCGCACCCCGAGGGGGAATGACGATGGGATCCACGCATTTTTTGTGGGTGGTCCCACATTAATAGGGACTTGTGCCTAACCCGTACACGTGGGGTACGTGGTAAATACAGACAAACGCGATGTTGATATGTCGTAACTGTAATTGTTAATATGGAATCTTTGAAAATATATATTTAACATTTTTTTTCAAAAATTAAACTTTAACAAGGCCCTATTAACGTGGAACCACCCGCAAACCGAAGCTCATGGGTGTCGGGTGAAAAATTGTGTCGATCCCGTCGGCATTCTCCCCCAAGCAATAAACCCAGCCCTGCCCCTTTAATTCGAGAGGACAGGTGTTGCGTGAGGGGATGGCCCCCTGGGATCGACGCCGTTAATTATAGCAATCCCCACCCGAGGATTCTACTCATCTTTTTGTTTCTCTTTCTGTTGAAAAATGTTGATATATATAAGGTGTGCTACAATACACCACTTACATTTATAGACTATGCGAGGTCACGTGGTTTAGACCTCAGCCAATCAACAGCCCTAATGTGTGGCTGGTTGACTACTTAATCACTGATACTGAGAGACGTCCATTTGCAATCATTGACGATGGATTTGTACTACTGAGGAGCACTAAGGAACAACCAAATGATTCTTACCAAGGATTTCCACTGGACAAGCGCTTTTGCTTGAAGCCTAAATGATGGCCCATAAAATCATAACAATTTTTTTCTTTCTTCTCTTTCTTTTTTTTCTTCTTTCTTTTTTCTCGTACATTTTAAAATTACAGATTTTCTTTTTCCCGCCTTCTTTCCTTATTCCTTCACACAATCCATTTGCTGTTTTATTTTCATTTGACTTTCACTCACTCATTCATTCTTTCTTTCTTTCTTTTTCTTTTTCTTTTTTCTTTTTTTCTTTCTTTGTTCTTTGTTTTTTTCTCTGCCTTGTTCATTTTCATGTTACATGTTTTCTTTGCCCGCCATATTTGTTTCATCTCTTAAACAAACCATTTGAAATTTATTTTCCTTCCTTCATTCATTCATTCTTTCTTTCTTTCTTTCTTTCTTTCTTTTTTCTTTTTTTTCTTCTTTCTTCTTTCTTTTTTCTATGCCTTGTTGATTTTCATGTTACATGTTTTCTTTGACCGCCATTTTTATTTCCCCCCTTAAACAAACCATTTCAAGTTTACTTCCATTTTTCTTTCATCTTTCTTTTTTTTTCTGTCTTGGTCATTTTCATCGTAGTTTGGTTTGGTTTGGTTTGGTTTGTTTTACGGCATATCAACCTCGGTGGGTCATTTAATGCCGACAAAGTTGTGAAATAAATTCAATCTTAATGCATAATACAATTTTGTTTATAAACTCATGTTTTTCTATTCAACCCTAACAGGTACTACCACTCCGGGTCAGAGTGGACCAGGGAGCAATGGTGATGAAGGGGTGCTCCACATTCCCCAAACCTCCAAAAATGGAACCACACCATCAGATAGAGTTTAACGTCATTCCTAGGACATGTAGACCCTCAGTCACCACCTTCTAGCACCCATATGTTAAAAATGGGTTGGGGTTTGCCATAACGGCAATAGGGTTGGGAAAATCATATAAGGTGCTAGGGCTTGACGTGACCAGCCAATTGATCGGAGGGGGCCTCTCCGACCGCCCGTCTAGCCCAAGATAGGGCGAAAGTGGAATATTGCAAGTCATGAGCTGCTCATCCACCTGGACTCTATCTTTAAGCACCCACGGCCAACAGGTGGCCCCATTGGGAGAGTCTTATCCCTCTGCAGAGGTGCAGTCGGTGCATTCTAACGCCTCACCGACAGGGCGGATTTTCATCTTAAACAATCCGTTCTTCCATTCATTCATTCATTCTTTCTTTCCTTTTTCTCTTCCTTTTTTTCTTTTCCCGCGTTCTTTGTTTATTCCCTCACACAATCGATTTCCTGTTTAGTTTCGTTTAACTTTCATTCTTTTATTATTTCTTTCTTCCTTCCTTCCTTTTTTCTTTCGTCTTTCTTTTTCTTTTTTGTTCATGTTCAAATTACAGATTTTTTTATTCCCCTTCTTTACTCCTTCCCTCACACAATCCATTTCCTATCTAGTTTCATTTGACTGTATTTCTTTTATTATTTCTTTTATTCATTCTTGTTATTTTTCATGTTACAGGTTTTCTTTTTCCCGCCATCTTTATTTCTTCCTTTACAATTCATTTCCTGTTCCTTTTCATTTAACTTTCATTCATTCATTTTTCTTTCTTTCGTTTATTGCCACCTCCCTATTTCTCTCTTTCTTTCTTTCTTTCTCCTCTTCTTTTTTTTTCTTTCGTCTTTTTCTTGTTCATATTCATGTTACAGGGTTTCTTTACCGGCCTTCATTATTTCATTTAACTTTCATTTATACATTTCTTTCTTTCTTTCTTCCTTCTTTCTTTCTTTCTTTCTTTTCTCTTTTTTTTTCTTTTTTCTTTTTTTCTTTATTCTAATTTTATTTTAATTTTTCTTTATGTATTTTTTCTTTATTTATTACTTATTTTTATTCTATTTTTTTTTATTTATTTATTATTATTTTATTTTTTTTTTTTCTTTATCTTTTTTCTTTGTCTTTATTTCATTTTTATTTTTTAATTTTTTCTTGTTCATATTCCTGTAACAGGTTTTCTTTTCCTGCCTTCTTTATTTCATTTAATGTTCATTCATTCATTCTTTCTTTCTTTCTTTCTTTCTTTCTTTTCTTTCTTCTAATCTCTTTCTTTATTTTTTATTTATTTTTTCTTGATACTTTCCATATTATACATTTCCTTTTCCCGCCATCTTTATTTCTTCACTCACAATTCATTTCCTGTTTCTTTTCATTTAACTTTTATTCTTTCATTAATTAATTCATTCATTGTTTCTTTCTTTCTTCTCTTCTTTCTCTTCTCTTCTCTTTCTTCTTTCTTTATCCTTTCTTTTTTTTTTCTTGCATATTCATTTTCCTGTTACAAATTTTCTTTTCCCGCCTTGTTCATTTCTTTCCTTCCCACAATCCATTTCCTGTTTTATTTTCATTAAACTTTCATTAACAAACGCCTTTTTCTTTTGTATTTATGTTGTGTCATTTCCTCAATGAAGCAACAACACGAAATGAACTTTTTCTGAAGCCGAATTTAAGGGTTTCTCGTAACCAATACTTTTCACAAATGAGTTCTACACAGAAACGTGACACCTTCTTCCAATCACCATTTTAATTGGTGCCAAAATATCTTATCCTACACCAATAATGACTGTAGCTGTCAGCATGCCGGCCGCTTTATGGGAAACGGGAAGGATAACACGCTAGATTCCAAAGACAAATTAGTTTCTGTAATTATTTTTCTTGTATTTTCTCGCTCTGGGCACATTTCAACACAAGGTCGTCTTTAAAAGCGCGCGATTACACTCACCCACGTGATCGTCGCCGAAAATAAATTTGGCGGCAATTCCCGTTAGGTGAGTATCAATAATCAGCCAATGAACCTTTTAGAAGTGAGGGTGTTCGATACTTATTCCTATTTCTTTCATGTCTCTACGTTTCTAATGTCGGTACTAATGCACAATAGAGCGCAAGAGATAATATCATTAATTACTTTTACGATTTTCGTGGCCATTTTTCGGCTGCAGCTGAGAGCGCTTTACAGTGGATATCCTTCGTGTTCCTTAGTGTTAGGTAGAATCCTTGTGTTATCTACTGTTATGCAGAATCCTTGCGTTCCTTAGTATTAAGCAGACTCATTGGTTGTTGATCCGCCCGATCAACAACATGGAACTGAACGCCTTTGAAGATCGGTGAGTAAATAGTTCACTAACCAGTTATTCGTGCGTGTAGATTGGTTGATTGAATCCACGCGCAATCTGTAGAGAAGAAGTGGCTCAAAGAACAGGTAACAGAATTTTACGGGGAAAGGATACACGCTCTCATTCAAAGGTGGAACATAGCTATTGAGAGAAACGGTGAATATGTGGAGGAGTAGGGATTTGATCCACAGAGGACCAGTTTCATTTTTAT
The DNA here is from genome assembly GCA_023376005.1 of Doryteuthis pealeii. Taxonomy (NCBI): domain Eukaryota; kingdom Metazoa; phylum Mollusca; class Cephalopoda; order Myopsida; family Loliginidae; genus Doryteuthis; species Doryteuthis pealeii. The sequence continues at coordinate 15,813,263 of CM042156.1, forward strand.
GCATGATACGTTCCTGTGTTGGTGATTATATCTGTCCTAAACAAAATGGCATTACTTTTCGACTCATCCTCGTATATAGTAGCCCACACTGGGTTCTTTAGCTTCGGTTAGGAGTTAGCAACTAGTTAAGGAGAAGGAAAACTGAATTCAGACTTGTTTTACTCTTTTTTTTTCTTTTTTTTAATCTGATCTGTGTGTATAAAATTTGTTTTTTTTTCAATCTGATCTGGCCTTCTTAATTATGGGTTCCCATATTGTATTCGTTTCTATGCTCGGTCTACTTAACAACCCAGTACAGCCTATCATATGTGCTGATTCTTTGAGGCGTCTTCTCTTCCAATGTTCTTCTCTATCTATTATTCTAACTTCATCCATAAGGGTAGATGGTTTCCCTTTTTAATTCCATATATGGTCAGCCATACCCAACTTTTCTATTTCTCTTCGGACCACTGCTTTACGATGTTCTTCTAGTCTTACTTTCAGTGAGTGGCATGTTTCACCTTTGTATTCTTTGCCACAGCTGCATGGATGGAATACACACAATTTTTGGTCATGTTATATTCTATTGAGGGCTTGACATCTCGTCAGATCAGATTGAAAAAAAAAACACTATATAGTTTTACTTTGTTTAGAAATATACCTTGTGTGGCGTCCTGCACGTGGTGGAGGGGTTGGGTAAATACAAGCACTTACAACCTATTAAAAATGAAAACAAAATGAGGGACAAAATCTTGTTGAAACTAGTAAATATGCCATTGACGTTTGCAAACGTGATGTATAGGGTCGCTATACAGAGAAGAGGTAAAGGTGCAAGCCTAATCGAATACACAGAGTTCAGTTAAACAACGTTCTATATTGAAGTAGGAAGCATTTAGTGTAATGGTTAAAGTCATGGGAAATGGACTCGTCACCCCGAGTTCAAATCCTGGACGGGGTAATTGCATTTCACTTAGCGCTAATACCCTTGGGAAAGGTGTGAATCCTAATCTCCCTCCAGCTATGGAAAAATTGTAGGGCAGACCGGGTTCTTTAACCTTGTTAGGCAACTGGTCTAGGAGAAGGAAAACTCTGAATTCAAACCTGTTGAACTCCGCTTAAAGAAATTGACCTTGTGTTGTATCCTGCTCGGGCGGAGGGTTTGGTAAATATATATATATATATAAGACGAAAGTATTTTTAATGCTTTCGCCTTTTATCTAAATTAATACCTTATGATTTTTTCCAGATAGTACTGAGTTATATGGTACCCCTAGGAAGGATTGATCCTTAATTATACCAATCACTGAATACACAGGAAGGATGGGTTTTTTTACAAGACAACATACCATTATCAGATCGGCTATTCTTCCCTAGTTAAACGGGGGAAAAGAGTTCTGTCCAAACGTAATAGCCCGAGCGCAAATTCTCCCTGTCAGGGTAAGAAACCGATTAACCCCTTCCATTCGTCGAGTCCTTCCCTGGCTGCCCCCCCCCCACACCTCTGGTTCCGGGAAATCGTTTCCGGTTTCATCTATTTTCGTTTGAACAACCTTTGACCTGATTCAAGCGTTCAGCACTGACATTAATACTCATTTTGTTTTCCTGATCGGACGTCCGTATTTTCAGCTACGTCGATTAAATTACGAGTTTTTATTCATTTATTTATTTATTTTTAAATTCTTATTTATTTATTTTTAAACCTGTCACGCCCCTCCTGCTACCCCCTCCCCCAGAAATCAATTCGTCCTTGTTAACTTGACAGCAATTTCAGTTCTATTTATATCGTCGTAAATTGGAATTACTCTTTGGATTGTTCCGTTGATTTTGCTCCGCGCACGAGTTTAGGGCACGTGCTGTAGAGTTTTTTTTGTTTGTTTTTTTTTTGTTTCTTTTTGGTTTGTTTTGTTTTACGGCATATCAACCTCAGTGGGTCATTTAATGCCGATAAAGTTTTGAAATAAATCAATTCTTAATGGATAATACAATTTTTTTATAAATACATTTTTCTATTTAACCCATAGATGGGACCCTAACAGGTACTACCACTCCGGGTCAGAGGGGACCAGAGAGCAATGGTGATGAAGGGGTGCTCCACATTCCCCAAACCTCCAAAACTGGAACCTCACCATCAGATAGAGTTTAACGTCATTCCCAGGAGATGTAGACCCTCAGCCACCGCCTTCTAGCACCCATGTGATAAAAAGGGCTTAGGGCTTGCCATAAGGGCAATAGGGTTGGGAAAGTCATATAGGTGCTAGGGCTTGACGTGACCAGCCGATTGATCGGAGGGGGCCTCTCCGACCGCCCGTCAAGCCCAAGATAGGGCCAAAGTGGAGTATTGCATATCATGAATTGCTCATCCACCTGGGCTCTATCCTTAAGCATCACAGGTGGCCCCCATTGGGGGAGTCTTACCCCTCTGCAGAGGTGCAGTCGGTGCATTCTAACGCCCCAGCCGACAGGGTGGACGTGCTGTAGAGTGAAATCTTTTCTTTTTCTTTTTACAAACAATGAATGTCGTTTTACACTTTATGCTATGAATTAAACATTTTTTGAAAAAAACAAATACAAATGATGTTGATAATCGCTGACAGAATCTGTTTCAACCTTTAGCGGTCTTCTTCAAGAGCGATGTAAGGACGGAAATAAATAAACCGTTAAAAGATAGGAAGATACAAACGAATGCCTGTGTGAACGTTCATGTTCGGAGCCGGAACTTATTTAAATCAAAAATGCATATACTGTGTTAAAAATAAAATTAATTTTATTTTAAAAAATCAGAAGCATTTATAATCCACAGGAAACCCAAAAGAGTTTGTTAGAAAAATATATAAAAAGTGTATAAGAATATCAAAATGTTCATGATTCCAGCTATAAGACAATAAAAATCCACAACATAATTGAAAAGGTGGAAAGTTTTCAGAGGATTAATGGTGTTGATATACTTTATGCTATATAAGATTTGTGTGTTAACTCCTAAGATCTCATTATACTGTGGTTTGTGTCTGTATGTTTTTTGTCTGTAACCGAAACTATATTGATATTCAAGTCACTCGTATATTCGTATTGGCATTTCAGTCTCGGAAGACTAGAATAAAGTTTTTGTGCCTTTGAAGTTACAGCGTCTCCTGCGACTGTGAAGTCCTATGTTTGAAAAACATTCTCGACCACAGATGTCGCATTTGAAGGCTGTCCCTGAAGATGTTGATGTGCCGAAGATTTGTTGCCGCTGCTTTCTTTTAGACCTCTTAGCTTCATGGTGTTGCGTCAGGGTGACTTCTGACATGAACATTCCTCTACGGAGATTCTGCCACTACCGAGGGTGGTCCTGAGCCAAATTTTCCCAGCTGGAAGGGGCAATGCCAAAGCACCTGAGATCATTCTTGCAGACATCCTGAATCGCAGCTGGGGGCGACCAATTTGTCTTTTACAAGACGTAAGTTCTGCATAAAGAATGTCTTTCGGGATTCGTCCATCATCCATCCGACGTACATGACCCAACCATCAGAGACGACGTTGCCTCAGTAGAGAACACAAGATGGGGAGTTGAGCTCTCTCTGGGACTGCTGTGTTAGTGATACTGTCCCTCCAAGTGATGCCCAGTATACGTCTAAGGCAAGCGAAGGTAGAAGTTATTTAACCGCCGCTCTTGGTGGGAGTATAAGGTCCATGTTTCAAGTCACTATTCTCTTAGTTATTTACCTCATATTCTCCAATGAATTTATTTCTTATTTAAACCTCAAATATTAATAAGATTGTTTTACATAATTAATTATTAATAAGATTGTTTTACCTTATCTCCTGAGATCTTATTATAATGGAGATAGTGTGTGTGTGCGTTTTTGTCTGTAACCGAAACTATATTAACGTTTAAGTCTCAATTCTCACAGTAATTTACGTCACATTCTTTATGAATTTAGTTCTTATTTAAACCTCAATTATTAATAAGATTATTTTGCATCATTAATACTGTTGACCATATCTACATGTATTTGCCTCTCATCCCACTTATGAGCGCTGGACACAAGGTCTCATTTTAACGTGGACCCACCCATAAGCCAAAGCACATGGCTGGTAAGCACAAAAATTGCATCGATCCCGTCGTCATTCCACCTCAAGGGGGCGCCTCAGGCGCTGGGCAATAAACCCAGCCCTGCCCCTTTAAATCGAGGGGACAGGTGTTGCATGGGGGATAACCCCCTGGGATCAACGCTATTAACTTGTAAAGATCCAGGGCCGAAGCCACTGGCCCCAGCGTTGACCATATCTACAGGTATTTGCCTCATACCCCACTTGTATGGGCTGGGCACAACGCCTCGTTTTAACGTGGGCCCACCCACAAGTGGAAGCTCATGGGTGGGAAAGAACAAAAATTGCGTTGTTCCCTTCGGCATTCCCCCACAAGGGGGCGCCTCAGACACTGGGTAATAAACTGAGCCCTGCCCCTTTAAGTCAAGGGGGAGGTATTGCCTGGGATCGACGCTATTAACTTGTAAAGATCCAGGGTCGAAGCCACTGGCCCCAGCGTTGACCATATCTACATACTAACGATATGCAATTGTAATTATATATATACAATAAAATAGTAGTTTACAGTGTGGACGAGTGGGTTAATTTGCATATTGGTATTAAAAATTTAATTTTAATATATATGTGCTTTGTATTATTGATTTCGAATTGTTTGGTTTTATCTTAATTGATATGAGCAAAAATCTCTGTGATAAATCTTAAAAGAAATCCATTAACAAGAAGAAATAACTGTAATTTTATTCTTTACTTCCTATTTTAACTAAATAGGTAACAGGAAAATTTACCAATGAAAGGCGAGATTGATAAAAGAGTAAGTTTCAGTTGTTCTATTTTTCAATTATACTTGTCTTTGTTTCAAACCATTTTATCTGCATTCTTATCTAGTTTCATTAGCTTTTCAAATTTACTATCATATTTTATTACATTAAAATCTAAATACCTGCACCCAGAAGATGCATATATTTGCTAGTTCTTATAATTGGGTGTCATGGTGCTCTAAGATGTGTTTATTGATGTGTGAACGGATGGAGCGAGCAATTGGTAAATTTTTAACGAATTCACTCAAAGATTCACACTGTATAATATAATACGATTATCATAAAAACAAAATGGCATTAATTTTTGACTCACCCTCGTATATAGTAGCCCAGTCTGGGTTCTTTAGTTTTGGCAAGGCAACCAGTTCAGGAGAAGGAAAACTGAATTCAGACTAGTTTTAATCTGCTTAGAAATATACCTTGTGTTGCATCCTGCACGTGGTGGACGGGTTGGGTAAATACAAACTTTTGGACGTTGCGGATCGGTTGATATTTTTTTGATAGATGCACGGACCGATTAATGAAATTAAAGAATTTGTTAAACTTCGATTAAAAAGTATTTATGCAGGCATGTTAAAATTAACTTTATTATCAAATATATCCTATTTCGATTTATCATGTCTCATCCGTGCGGCAAGACTTTGTGAGCTACTTCAAATCGGGATTGAAAATCGACCGATTTATCATCAGTCAGAGGTTCTAACCACCCGGCTATCAGTCACCCACGAGTAGGAAGGGATTATTCTATTGGTAAATACATTACATTTGTAAAGAGCCACTATGGAGAGTTCTATCTGTGTTAAGGTGAGCATTGCAATTTCAGCATAAACAGCAGGATCTTATTCCTGGAAAGCGAACAAGAAAATTGCCAATAAGTGTCAGACCTTTTTAAACACATGCTTCCCACAAATTATAAAGATCAGGTGACCAAAGAGTATTGCCCGATACCAACCTATAGGAGAGAAACAAGCCCGATATTACAAAACAGGAGTGGCGAACTTGGAGATGAATTGGAAGAATTCTAATTAAACTTCGTAAAAATACCATAAGACAAGCAAACGAACTAGAATCCAAGGGTGAAGAATTCGGACAGGGGAATGGTAGAGGGATCCAAGAAGATCTGGAGAGGATCTGAGAAGTGTTATGCTAAGGTGTCTGAATTGAAACCAACGCAGCTGGAAATGTGTGTTAATAATTAAGATCGCTAGTATGGTGCTACGTTGAACAAATAGTGTACGTTATTAAATAAAAGTTCCTGAAATTAAGAAATAAACGAAAATTGCGTTCTTGATAATTAAAGACACTCTATATAACTTATTAATAAAACTGATATATATATATATATTATATATATATATATATAATATATATATATTTGTAAATGTACAAGTAGTAACTTACCGGTGGGTATGAGTACGATCGTGGAAGCGCACAGTATCCAGAGGTTGAGATTGAGAAAAAACAAATACAAAGTGCTCAATACAATGTAGAACAAAAATTTATTTTAACAATGGAAAGGAGTAACCTACTCGAGTTTCAGCGATTGATTGATTCTTCAGGGTTACATTAGTTAAATTAATCCCCATAAATTAATCTAAATTTTTAATCCAATAAAAAAAACGGTTCTCGATCTTTGAAAATATAAATAAGCGTTCGTCTATTAAGGATAAATCCCATTCCAGCGGACATGTATTATACCATCTAAGTTTAATCGAAAACTCGATTAATTTAACTAATGTAACCCTGAAGAATCAATCGATGAAACCCTAGTAGGTTACTCCTTTCCATTGTTAAAATAAATAAATA
>CM042156.1:15824894-15929894 GCA_023376005.1 Doryteuthis pealeii
TGCCATTATATTTATATATACAACAAAATAGCGGGTTACAATGTGTACGGGAAGGTTAATTTGCATATTGATCTTAAAAATTTGATTTTAATAAATATGTGCTTAGTATTATTGATTTCTAATTGTTTGTTTGTATCTTATTGAATATGAGCAAAAATCTCGGGGATAAATCTTAAAAGAAATCCATTAACAAGAAGAAATATCTGTAATTTTATTATTTACTTCCTATTTTAACTAAATAGTTAAATTAAGAAAATTTACCAATGAAAGACGGGAGTAATGGAAAATGATGGAAGAGTTAGTTTCAAAGTTGTTCTATTTTTCAATCATACCCCCTCTGTTCCAAATCTTTTTATCTGCATTCTTATTCAGTTTCATTATTTCTAATTTGATATAATATTTATTATATTAAAACTTAAATACTTGCATATATTTGCTAGTATATATAACGCACCATTTCTCTCAATAGCAATGTTCCACATTTGTATAAGAGCATGTGTCTTTGCCCTGTAAAATTCTGTTGACTTTTATTTAGGCCACTTCTTTACTACAGATTTTACTTCCTCATCACCAGAATAATGTTTATCTCTCGATCCCTTTTTGATGAGGCCGAAGAGATGAATGTATGAAGGCGCTAAATCTAGTGAGTATGGAAGATGCGGTAAAGTTGTCCACCCGCATGAGGCGATATTCCCTTGTAGTGATGCTTGGGTGTGTCGAGTCGGGAAGAGCGTAATCTCCCACTGTCTGTTCTTTCAGCTAAAAGGGTCTTTTTTATAATTCTCTTTTATAATTGTCTACGTGATCATTAAGCTAAAATATTCATCAAATATCAGGTGATTTGCAATGATGCAATATCGAATGATTTTGGTACATTCCAATGGCGTACATATTTTCCCATGGAATTTAAACCATTGTTTCTATTGTTGTTAAAATATTTCTAAACTAATATTCATTCGATTATCATTTGTTTACCTAATTCTAAACTCATGACATACCATTGTAAAACTAGTTGTTTAAGAAAAGTTAATCATCTTAATTTGGTCAATTCCACATGCCGTAAAAATATAGGGGCCAAATTCCTATAGGTCTTAGTTTTTTTGTTTTTTTTAACTTCACATGAAATATAGAAAATGGCATTACCCTCGTAGTATATGCTCAGCTCAGCTCCAACCGTTCGAGTAACTCAAGTAATGGAAACTGTGTAGTGTTGCATGTCAGAGGAAACATTAGTAGCATATTCACGGACCGCTCAGCCAACATGATCCAGTATTCAAGTTATTAGGGTTTGCCACCCACAGCTAACGGCTGGCCCTGTATGAGGTGTAATCAGCGTATTCTACAGCTTCAACCCACAGGCTCATCTATAAGTTATCAATTTTGTGAACTATGCGCTGAAATGCTTTTGAATTTAATCCCGAAAGAAAGGTTTGCAGAATCTTTTGAAAAGAGGAAGAGATGCTGGGATAACTGTGAATGTAAAGTACTTGAATGGAGACTGAAATGTCAATGTTCTACGTAGGATTTTTTTTTTTTGCACAAGTGGCATTAAATAAAGGTTATTTAAAAAGTTAAAAGTCTTGATCCGTAATGAAATTAAAATAATTATAAGAAAAATAATTATAAATAAACATAGCATTTGGGGGAAATATATGATGAATTACTTAACAGAATTAGATTATATATATATATATATATATATATATATGTATATATATATATATATATGATAAGTAATCCACAGACATGTGTTTCGAGGTTTCACCTTTCATCAGTGTGGCTATACCGTAACAGCTACCCCTGGCCGGCTTTGAGACCCGAATGAACTTTCGTTCGCCAAGCCTTTAACCCGTGCGGCCAGAGGCAGCTGTCAAATATAGGAGAATATTTAATCGCTACGTTTCTAAGCGGAAATGAATTCACTAGAGACTTCAAACATTTGTAAACAAAACGAGGGTTAGCTAGACACCAGAACGGTGAATTTTGCAATTAAATCCCTATTCAGAGAACCCAACCATATATATATATATATTTAGTTTGTCAATGATAGCAGTTAAATTACATTTTTTGGATAAATGAATAACATGTCATCAATGTAACGGAAAAAAATTAGAGATATTAGGTAGAATATATTTAAAGGGACCGGAATAAGCACGCTAATACACCACTCAAAGGTGACCCCATAGGTAACTCGAATTTCTGTTTATAAAAAGTTCTGTTATATTGGAAAAAAACAATTTTTGTGCAAAGTTTGCACATTTGTATTATCTTGTTTACAGGTAATGGAAATGTAGTATTAATTTTGTTGAGATGGTTTTCTAAACGAGTAATGCATTTGTCAACCGGGATACTTGTGTAAAGTGATCTTAACCCTACCCTGTGGAAGACTCTTGATTGGGCCGTGGTTCTAAATTAACATTTTGCGTATTGAATACATATTACATTTGATTAAAAGTGAACAAAATTTATCAAACAATAAATAGTTTTTATAAAAAACAATAATATAATTCTTCTATGGCCATTTGATTTAAGAACAATTTAATGTACGAAAGTTCTAAGAATTATTTCTTATTATGGATTTCTCAATTAATTTCCATTATTCCCACATTTATTTGCAAGTTATAAAAATTTTTATTGTGCAAAAAGGAAAAGAAAAAGAAAATATCGTCGCAAAAATCACCTACAATATTGCCGAAAACAACGCAGTAATTAATAATTGGTAAACCAGAATCGCATGTCAAGATTCAAAATGGAATATATTTTATTTGTTTATGGTGTCGGTTTGGTATCAAAATCGTATATGTTCGGCTACAGCGAAAAGTAATGTTGAAAAGATGTTATATATAGTATATCTATATATATAGTCCTTGTGTAGACAAAGACCCTTGAAATACTCCCTGGCAATTTTACTGGGGATGTGGCAGCTGAAGTAGGGATTACATGAAAGTATAATATACAATTTTTTTTTTACTCCCGCTTTGCCTTCATATTGCCCCACCATTTTGTATGGTTCAATCTCCCTCTTTTACCCAATTCATATACAGTGTGAATTTTAAACAATCTACCGGTCGTTACTTTTGAAAAAGCACCGGTCGAAAGGGCCCTTAATTTTCTCCTTTTTTTCTTTCGGTCTCTTTTTTTTTACTATTCAAAATTGCTGATGATAGTTTTAGCAGGTGTTGATAAAGACCACGGAATATTTCTTCTTTATAATTTTCAAGTGTAGACGTTCAAGTCTTCTTCTTGTTTTCCGTATATCGGGATGAACAATGGTAGAGAAAATGTGCCATATTTTTTACCCAAGCGTTTTCAACCATTTCCCTGCTCGTCCTCAAGGGTATTATAGGTTGTAGTACTTGGTTGTATAGATATTTAAACTTTTATGTAATTCCTTGGTTTAATATTTTAAACCCAAAAAAGAACATCATTCCCTTGACGAAACATTTGATTCTGTTTTCTTTCGACGTGTTTTTTAATGTTTGAAGTCAAATGACTTGCTCAATGTAGCCGAGAATTCGTTAAATTTTCATCAGCCAAATGCGACCTCGTTTGTTTTTAATCAATTCCCACTGCTGGAGATTCTTGTTAAAATTTGTACGTTAAATATAATTCCCAGTTAATTTCTTAGTTCTTCGAAAATGCTCACGGGGCAATGCTTGCCATAAATTAATAAAAATATCACAACCGTTTGGGATTGAGGGAAGATCATCAAATTTCATTTTCAATAATTAAATTGTACAAAACTGCAAATATTCAGAAAACAATAAACAAAGCAAAATTCTCTTGCGTACAAGTGTCAGCCGTAAACTGATTTGCAAGAATCAATGGGATTTTACATTTGGCCGTTGCTTGGTTGGTTGGTTGGTTTTATGGCAGGTCAACACTTGCTGGGTTATTTTATGCAAATCATCTGTTTTCACAAAAAGTTTATTGAAATAGTAGAAAATTGGTTTGTTGCTTGATTTTATGGCATGTAAAATTTGCTGGGTTATTTTATGTCTAGCATCTAGTTTTATAAAAAGTTTATTGAAATAGTAGACAGATGGTTGGTTGGTTGGTTGACTGGTTGGTTGGTTTTGTGGCATGTCAATACTTGCTGGGTTATGTTATGGCAAGCATCTAGTTTTATAAAAGGTTTATTGAAATGGTAGAAAATTGGTTGGTTGGTTGGTTTTATGGCATGTCAACCCTTGCTGGGTTATTTTATGCCAAGCATCTAATTTTATAAAAATTATTGAAATGGTAGAAAGTTGGTTGGTTGGTTGGCTTTATGGCATGTCAACACTTGCTGGGTTATTTTATGCCAAGCATCTAGTTTTATAAAAGGTTTATTGTAATAGTAGAAAGTTGGTTGGTTGGTTGGTTGGTTTATGGCAGGTCAACACTTGCTGGTTATTTTATTCCAAGCATCTAGTTTTATAAAAAGTTCATTGAAATGATAGAAAGTTGGTTGGTTTGTTGGTTGGTTTTATGGCAGGTCAACACTTGCTGGGTTATTTTATGCCAAGTATCTAGTTTTATAAAAAGTTTATTGTAATAGTAGAAAATTGGTTGGTTTGTTGGTTGGTTTTATGGCAGGTCAACACTTGCTGGGTTATTTTATGCCAAGTATCTAGTTTTATAAAAAGTTTATTGTAATAGTAGAAAATTGGTTTGTTGGTTGGTTTATGGCAGGTCAACACTTGCTGGGTTATTTTATGCCAAGCATCTAGTTTTATAAAAAGTTTATTGTAATAGTAGAAAGTTGGTTGGTTGGTTGGTTGGTTGGTAGGTTTTATGACATGTCAACATGTGAGTTAAATAGAAGAAGGTGAGTTTGAAAAAATGTGTATGAAAATTGATTTAAAAAATGGGTAACCCTTAATAATGAATAAAATAACTCAACAAGGGTTGACATGCCGTAACATCTAAATAACCAACCATACAACCAACCAACTAAAGACAGAAATCAATCATCAGGTACATGAGGAAAGCTTTTAAATTCTGCTTCGTGAAACAAAACATGAAACGTAAATTGACCCCCAACCGCCATATTGTTGTGTCAGTCACCGTAGACAGCAGTTATTTTTAGGAGGCGTATAATTCGTCTCCTGTAATTTGTGCTTTTTGTTTATCGTCTGCTTATGACTTTTGTCTTGTACATCAAAAATGAACATCCCCAAAGACAGAGAAAGCCAAGGCCATTCAGAATATATTGAATTTCTGACGTTGCTTTGCACGACAAATTTCTTGAAAGCTTTTTAGGATAATCCAATATTGACGTCAGGCAAAGGAACTAATAATTACTTTCATATTGTTCAATTGTTTTCTTTTCTTTATATTCAGTTCTTCTAACGTTTGCGATAAACAAAATCCACTATCACCAAAAAACTCTCAACAAACTTTGATCTATATTCATTTAATAAAAAGAAACAAAGAAGTAAACGTTATCTTCTGTTTCCCAACAGAGCGCTATATAATTACGGTTTTTATAAAGATAGGAATGTGTTTAAGGTTCAACGAAAAGAAAAAAAGGATTTAACATTCGCTGATTATATACTATTATAAGTTTATTTCATTTTCACCTATCAATAAACATCGGATCAAGAAAATCAGTTTATTCAAATGTATTTTTTTTTATTTGACGAAGGCCTTGTGGCATAACGGTTTTCGTCCTAGATGGGGAAATTGGCTACCTGGGTTCAAATCCTCAATGAGATTGTATTTCAGATAGCGCTAATACCCTTGGAAAAGGCATGAATCCAGTCATTCTTCCTCCTAAATAGTAGGGCAGTCTAAGCACTTTAGACTTGGTATGAAAAGAAACTAAAATTAAAATAATATCAAATTATGAATAAAAATCAGTATTACAATGGATACATTTAGTGTACATAAAAACAATTAGTGGGTTGGATTTTACGGCACACCAATCCTTGTTAGGTTATTTTATACTGAAATTTTTATTAATTCATTTTTCGTGGTATTCAATTTTTTTTCGAAATCAATCTTTTAAAACATGTTTTTAATCCTTTTTTCTATTTATCACATAGATGGAACCCTATCAATACTGCCACTCCGGGTCAGAGTGGACCTTGGATTAATGGCAATGAAAGAGTACTCTACATTCCCCAGAGCTCTAACATTGAAAGTTCGCCATAATAATATGCAGTTTAACATCATACCAATGCCAAGGAGAATAAAAACTGAATTCGAACAAGTCAATTGTAAAGGATGGGCTCCACTAGACTATTTCTGCCGCGCTTCCAGATTGACTCAGGTTCGCACTCTGTCTATCAAACTCTGTGTTCATTGTATTTTTTTTTCATTTGGTTTATCGTTATTTTTAGATTCTGCACTGCTTTACAAAATGATAAACTTCTGTCCATTCATTATGCAGCAAAATCATGGGAGATTTGAACTGGCGGATTAGATGACACGCCAATACACTGAAAGAGAAATGTATTTCCCGTGAAAATCACAATATTTTTGCGTAAACTCCATTATATCAATTTGCATTGTATGACGGGATTACAATGCCCAATTTATTTGCAAGTCGAGAAACCGTTGTATACTGTTCAAATTCAAATAACCGTCAAAAGAATCCTATAAAACGTTTGGAACTCCCGACTATAGATTACTTCAATTGATTTACGGTGTTATATATATATATATATATATATATATATATATATATTATATATATAAGACTCCGGACTGACGAAAAATCAGTAAAAGTTTCTATCTAGGCCGGAGGTAGTTTCCAAAAGTCTAGCCACACTGAGGAGACGTAATAGGTCGAAACACGGTGTCTGTGAATGACGAAATAAATATGCTACCAAATTCTACCTGGTGGAGCTCTCTGGGGTAAAAATTTGATTTTCGACCGTAAAATAAATATAAAATGGCAAGGCTCGCCGATAAACCGAATGTGAGCTCTCTAACGGCTGTAACATATATACCTATGTATGTATTTAACAATTAAAATCTGCCCCCTCTCTGCAGGTGGCTGATGGCTGATGGCCAAGTTCTTAAGACGCCGGACTGACAGAAAATAATCGGGTTTCAATCACGGCCGGAGGTAGCTTGCAAAATCTAGCCACATTGAGAAGACGTAATGTCTCGAAACATGGTGTCTGTGGATGACAATATATATATATATATAATATATATATATATATATATATATGAGTTTGTGTGTTTGTGTGTGTGTAAGTGAGTTAGGATAACGTGGACATGAAGCTAACAGCACTTGGTTACTGGTATATATATATATATATATATATATATATATATATATATATATATATATATATATGCGCGCGGGTGCGTGTGTGTGTGGAAATTAGTTAAATAAAGAACTCTGAAAAATGATGAATTTATTTTTTATGGTAAAGTTGACTTTTAAACGTATCGGTTTTATCATACCTTCGGGAGGACAATATAAAAGAATAGGAAAATTACTTTCTAAATATTGATGGATGTTTGTAAAAGGACAGGAGTTAGTATAAATATATATATATATGTGTGTGTGTGTGTGTGTGTGTTTGTGTGTTTGGGCAGCATTCTTTCATTTATGCATGTAGATTTAAACAAAAGACACATCTGTTTAACAATTTTATTTTTATCTTTTCGAGTTTTCTGGCCAACTTTTTAATATTTGGGTGGAATTCGTGGATAAGTCCACCAAAGTTCAGATCCCGAGTACTTTCGGCACTTCGAAGTGCCATCATCAGGGGTGATGTGTTCTACTTCAACAGTAGATAAATAAATCCACTTATTATATTTGGGTTTTACCCATACAAATATACAATGGGGTAAAGACTTGTCTTTGAACGGAGAAAATTCTTCTTAAATTCTATTTAATGAATGAGATCACAGTTAAAGACAATATAGAAGACAATTTAAGTCAGACCCACCCACGCTGGTAACCATATTGACTACAAGACAAATAACAATCGCTGACCTAAAAGATACCATTGAACCATAAATGCACTAATATGCCTAATGAAGTGTTTCTTTCAGCTAATTATTTCATTACTTCCCGCTGTCAATGAATTCTACACCAGAATGTACGTTAATTTGAAAACAGGCGTTAGCAAAATCTTTAAAGATTGTGTAGGGGTACAAACATAATTGTCTCCCCAGGAATTTTAGTCGGGGCCTTTCACGTCACGTGTCCGGTGATCATGCTGAAATATTTTCTGATATAAGGCATGCTGAAGTCCACCACTTTAAATTATAGACTCTGCGTGGGTACGTGGATTAAAAGCCAGCAAATCAACACGCGTGAATACGCCGATTTTGAAGGCCGGTAATTTGCACGAATTCGACACGGACGAAAGGATCTGAAAACAAAGGATTCTACCTAACACTGAGGAACAACCAATAATTCTTCTATAAGGAACAACCAAATGAATCTACCTAACACCGGGGAAACATCAAGGATTCTTCACTAAGGAACAACCAAAGGATTCTACCTAACACTAAGGAACACATGGGATCTCCACTGTAAAGAGCTGTCACTTCCGTCTAAGGTGGATCGCAACACCTACCACCAGCTCCTTTACTTTACCGAACAGGTCAATGTGCTAAAATAACCACAAAAATCGTAACAGAACACGGGAAAATTCAGCCCCTTAACCTTTTTCCCTTTTAATGACCTGACTTCGAAATGTTAACACCACACCAATTTGCTGTTCCTGTTTTTAGTGAACAACGGTAATATTTGTCACATTCTCATATATGCATACTTACTACGTCGGGTATATAATAGAGGGAGAGAGACAGATAGTTATATTAGATAGATGGTAGGTGGTGCTTCTTACTTGTTACACATCTGCTTCTGCTGGTTCCTGCTAACTGCTTCTACTTCGACTGCCATCTTCTCTGGGCTGACTTCTATTCAGAGCTTTTGCAGGGGGAGGGTTGATTTCCTTTGTTAATTCTTCTTACAGGGCTGCACATTGTTTGTTTTAACATTTAATTAATACAAGAAAACATGGTGAACGTAATAATAAAGCTTTATTTCCCCAGCCCATGATTCCGCCGCGGGTAAGTTGCGAACCCTAAGAGACATCCTCTCTCCTAGGGTGTCGACTCGCATCTGACTTATTCTCACGTGTCTGTAATGGCGCGTTTTCAAGGGGTCAAATCCATAACCGTCCTTAACCGGCAAGTAACTTTCCATAGGACCCCGTCATTTGAAATTAATGGATTTTAATTAATCCTTCCGTCTATGATAGACGATGAAGTAGTGTCCATAATTCTTTTTTGGAACTACATAGCCTGGATGAGCTGTTGCCCAAGTAGCAACCCCCTACTCTCGACACTGCCGCTGTGATCCAAAGGATAGATAAGAAACCAATGCAGTTTGGCAGCGGTGGTGTCGCAGGAGTTGATGGGTAGTAATGGATTTCAGCATCATACCACTTTTGGGTCTCCGGCTCCTGATTTGTTTTCTACTACCATGACCAATAACAACTTTTCGACTTGTAGTAGTATTTTTTCTTTGAGTGGGCATTGGCATGAAACGGAGACTTGAATTGGATGAAGGCATATTTTCAATACTACTACAAGTCGAAAAGTTGATGTCCTATTTAATTATGTAAGACTTTTAGTTCCTGTTTACCCCTTTTTGTATTACAGTATGCTTTGGATTTTGAACATTTTTCTACTTTTTATTGTCTGAGAGATTTATCCTGTTTTGGTCATTATATCTTATTATCATGGAGATTACGTGGTTGTCTGTCAGTAACATAAACTATACTACTGCTCAAATCATATTCTCCATAATTTCATTTTTATTTAAACCTCAATTATTACTAAAACTGTTTAAATTCATTATTACTATTGACCATATATGTATACACTAATAACATGAATTTATATATACAAAAAATAACGGTTTACAGTATGAACGAGGAGGTTAATTTGCATATTGATATTTAAAATGTGATTATAATAAATATGTGCTTAGTATTATTGATTTCTAATTGTTTGGTTTTATCTTAATAAATATTAAATATATTACCGTCGGCCGGTATCGTATTAGGAACCCTGCGGTTCCTAGTCGGACACTCTACCGACTGAGCTAAACCGGTCCCAAGGTTTTCATTTATATATATATATATATATATATATATATATATTATAAAATGGGTACAAGAGATAACCTACTCGAATTTCACCATAAGTATCATCAGGGTTATATCCACTGAATTAATCGAGATACCGATTAATTGCAGTCGATTACATATGTGTGTTCATTGCATTAAACTGTTCGTTACATATATATATATATATATATATATATATATATATTATATATATTATATGCAGGTATCTGTGCGTGTGTATGAGTGTGTGTGTGTGTGTGGTGTGTGTTGTGTGTGTGTGTGTACGTGTGCGTTTCATATATTAGAATGTCATAGAACTATGAAGTATCGAACTTGGAACCTTGTGGTTTTAGCCGATCACTCTACTGATTGAGCTTAGACACTTTAAATTAGCAATGCCATTTTGTTAGACCTTTATCAAATAAATTGGAAAGAAAAAACATTTTAATGCAGATTAGAACATTTTTATTATGCATTAAGTCTCCACAATTGTCACGATTTAACATTTCATTGTTGGTATTTTGAAAGTGATGTCCATAATTTATTATATTCATAACACCCAAATGAGACAGCAATTCAATAAACATCGATTTATTTCTAATCAATTTAATTGTGTGTACTAATTATCAATTGACTGGTATTTCAAGTTGAAGATCATGAACGGCATGTTAGTGCACCTCGATGTAATGTTAAAGAGTCGGATTCTTCTGTCTTCTCTCTATCCGAGCTGAGTTCTCTGGTCTTCCGGGGCCGTCTTGGGTTGTCTTGGGGTGGTCGTTAGGGTCTCAATGTAGGCCTTAGTTTTATAAAAATAACTTCACATGAAACAAAGAAAAAGGCATTATTTACTCACCTTAGGCGGATTCTTGTTCTGAGCCTCGTTAGGGTCTCAATGTAGGTCTTAGTTTTATAAACATAACTTCACATGAAACAAAGAAAAGAGCATTATTGTTTTACTCACCCTTGGTGGATTCTTGCTCTTCATGTCAAGTTGTTTTTATAAAACTAAGGCCTACATTCAGACCT
The DNA here is from genome assembly GCA_023376005.1 of Doryteuthis pealeii. NCBI lineage: Eukaryota > Metazoa > Mollusca > Cephalopoda > Myopsida > Loliginidae > Doryteuthis > Doryteuthis pealeii. The sequence goes on from CM042156.1 coordinate 15,836,015, forward strand.
TAACGAGGCACAGAGCAAGAATCCGACGAGTAAGACCCAACATGTCAATCGATAATGTCCTCTTTCTGTATGACAATGCTCGACCACACACAAATATCAGAACGAGGGAGAAAATCGCCTCATTTGGGTGGACAACTTTACCGCATCCTCCATACTCACCATATTCTGCGCCTTCAGACGATATTATCTCCGGTCCCATGAAAGAGGGTTTGAGAGGCAAACATTATTCCAGTGACGAGGAAGTGAAATCTGTAGTAATGACGTGGCTCAAAGAACAGTCAACAGAATTTTACGGGGCAGGGAAACATGCTCTCATTCGAAGTTGGAACATTGCTATTTAGATAAAGAGTGACTATGTGGAGAAGTACGAATGCGATCCTCAGAGGAGCAGCTTTATTTTGATGTATGATACATGTTCCTGTGTTGGTTATTATACCTGTCTTAAACAAATTGCGTCACTTTTTGACTGGCCCCCGTACTAAGCTTTTCCTTCATTTGATGGTTGACATAACCCATGAATGTTGATATGTCATTAAACTTAGAAACCAAACTAGCCAAAGTAAAAAAAAAATGTGAAGTCAACGGAGTAGTCTATTGACGGTATCAGCTTGGAAATAAGGGAGTCTATCTGTTGTTTTTTTCCCGATATAAGGTGTGTGCCAGATGCCCACTTCTACTTATAGACTCGCCGACAAGCATGTGACCAACCTATTGGCCAATCACTGGCAGTGCTCTGCTGATGATATTGTTACTTATACTGGCTATTCTGGTCATACGTACACACATTGCTTTCAACCTTCGTGGACGACAGGACATAGGATTATATCACTGGACCTTTGACACTACGTAGGATTCCATAACGCAGGACTTATTCACTTACCAAAGAATTCTATAGCTCAAGACTTACTTACTTACTTACTTTAAGTCTTTTTCAACTAGCCAAGGATGTCGGTCAGAAACTTAACACTATTCCCTTTTCATAAGCGCTAGACCAGGGAGATTGTTTTTACGTCTAAATTGAAGCACCGCACGATCATCTCTTCGCTTTACCACACAAATCCAAGCTGGGTTACTTATGCACTAAGTTTTTGAGGGTCGGTTTCGAACCCGAAACATCGTGGTTACTCGGTGGATGCTTTACTGTTGAGTTAAACCAACCAAACGAAAATAGAAACGACCACATCCTTACTGTTTCAACGGGAGCCCAACGTTTTGACTGGTATATATATTTACCAACCCCTCCGCACGAGTAGGATACGACACAAGGTCAATTTCTTAAGCGGAGTTTAACAGGTTTGAATTCAGAGTTTTCCTTCTCCTAGACTGGTTAAAAAGCCCGGTCTGTCCTACTATTTACCCATAGCTGGAGGGAGGGTAGGATTCATACCTTTCCCAAGGGTATTAACGCTAAGTGAAATGCAATTACCACGTCCAGGATTTGAACTCGGGTCGACGAGTCCATTTCCCATTACACCACGCGCTTCCTACGTTTTGACTAGTATATGCACAAACCTGAACCTGTCCTGCAGAACCAGACGTATGAAATTCTCTGGGACTTCGAGGTACAGACGGTCTGAGTTCTAGGTCTTCCAGGTCATCTTGGGTATTTTCTTTTTTTTGGGGGAGGGGTCCTTGGACCATTTATCCTGTGACAAATTAAAAATAGCTCTAACAGGAGTTGTAATGGCATTGGTGGCATTTTTGGTGTCATAAGACGAAGAATTTTTTTTATTTTTTATTTTTGTTTGTTTTGTTGTTGTATTTGTTGTTGGTAGGTTTGGATTTTTTCAAGTGGGCTTCTGATATCGTTCTTTGCAGTGGTTGAATTACTTAGAAGAAAAAAAAATTGTAAACCATTGTTCGTCTCAATTGTTTTCTTTCCATCAGTAACAGGGATTTGTGGTGATTTCTAGAGAGCTGCAGTTGCAACAGTACTAGTAGTGCCATCTACTGGCGAGATTGATCTTCAGCCATTTTTTTAACGTCATTCTTGCCCGAAGACAATATTTTTCCTTTTTTTTCTATTTTTCTTTTCTCTATTTCCTATTCTTTTTTTTTTGTTGTTGTTTTGTTTCTTTTTTGTCTTTTCCGTGTAAATCAACCTTTTAATGGTATTCTGAAATGTTTCTACTTAGCGCCAACGGCTAGAATCATTTCGCGCCGAAACAAAAAAAAAAAAAATCAGAAGAAAAAAACAAACAAACAAACAAATAAACAAATCGAGAAACAAGAATTAAATAGTAGAATAAATAAATGTCTTCACTGTTGATTCTAAGAATAGTTGCATAAAGTAAGGACAAAATGATGGACGCGCCAGAAAGAGTTGACATTTGTGTGGAGGGTAATGAATGGGAGATTTGGAGGAAAAAATTAACAAAATAAAAATGATCACGGTAATAGTGGAGAAAACAATTACAATAAGACATAAACAACAATAAACAACAATAACAACAACAACAACAAACAATACTAATAATAATGATATTAATAATGATAACAGCAACAACAACAACAACAACAACAACAACAATAATAATAATAATAATAATAATAATAATAATAAAGCACAACGAGAATACAAAACTAGACACGACTGGGTTGGGAAGGTGATCCACTGGGAATTATGCAAACAAATTAATTTTGATCATGCAACAAAATGTTATATGCATAAACCAGAATCTGTTCTTGAGAACGAAACGCATAAAATTCTCTGGGACTTTGAAATAAAAACGGATCACCTCATCCCAGAAAGAAGACCAGACCTAGTGTTGATAAACAAAAAAGAAAGAACTTTGCAGTGCCACCAGATCCCAGGGTGAAGCTGAAGGAAAATAAAATATGGACAAATATCTGGACCTTGCCAGAGAACTGAAAAAGTTATGGAATATGAAAGTGAAGTGATACCAATTGTAGTTGGTGCACTTGGAACAGTCCCAAAAGGATTGGAAAAGGGCTTGGAAAGTCTGGAAATCAGAGGAAGGGTTGAAACCACCCAGAACACTGCACTGCTGCAATCTGCCAGAATACTCAGAAGAGTCCTGCAGACCTGAGGAGACTTGCTGTCACTCAGATTCTAGTGAAAGACCATCAGCTAATGCTGATGTGAAAACTCAAAAGGAGTAAATAATAATAATACATCAAAATGGTATATGCATAAACCAAAATCTGTTCTTGAGAATGAAACGCATGAAATTCTCTGGGACTTTGAGATAATGGCGGATCACCCTATCCCAGCCAGAAGACCAGACCTAGTCTTAATTAACAAAAAAAAAAGAGAACGTGTCAACTGGTGAACTTTGCGGTCCCAGCAGGGTGAAGCTGAAATGAAAAGATGGATAAATACCTGGACCTTGCCAGAGAACTGAAAAAGCTGTGGAACATGAGTGTGAAAGTGATACCAATTGAATTTGGTGCACATGGAACGGTCCCAACAAATTTGGAAAACATACTGGAGGATCAAGAAATCAGAGTAAGAATTGAGACCACCCAGGCTACTGCACTACTGCAATCGGCTAGAATACTCAGAAGAGTCCTGGAGACATGAGATGTATGATGTATGCTATACAACATATGAAAAATAAATTGTGGGGAGAAAAGGATCTTAGACAAAATCTTACTTAAATGCAAACGATTTAACATTATTAAATCTGATATCAGTCTAATGAAAAGCGCCAAATCCTCTGAGGTGATATGCGATCAGTCTTTGCCTACGGCAAATCTGCCACATAATAATAATGTAAATATCGCAACGATATGTATACAATGACTGTGATAACCGATCGAACCCTGACTTCTTGGTCGTATTTCAGGGTTTCGTTACAAGCTTCTTAACGGTCAAAGTTATATGAGCTTAGAGAATACATAGAATGGTTGTCCCAAAATAAAGATACATCATCATCATCATCATCATCATCATCATAATCATGTCGCGCTGACAGCACGGATTCTCTCTCTCTCTCTCTCTTTCTCTCTCTTTCTCTCTCCCTCTCGTTCTCTCTATCGCCACCCGATATTCATCTATACTCTAACATCCTTTCCTAATGCTCCAAGCCAAGGTTAATAGCCTAGTCTACCATGCTATTTACATATTACAATCGGATTCATACCTTTCCCGAGGGTATTAACGTTATCAAAATGCAAACATCCTCGTTCAGGATTTTTACACCGATCGATTAGTCCATTTCCGACGACTCTAACTATTACAGCAGGCGCTTATATATATATAATATATATATATATATATATATATATATATATATATATATATATATATATATATATAATCCAAAAGTCCAGAGAAGAAAACTTCCTTACGACACAAGAGTTTTATTTAAAAAACCTGTCGCAGTTTGAAAGCTCAATGTGTGCTCTTAATGTTAGAGTCACAGAGCAAATATATAAGTAAAGAAATAACAAAAGACTTATAGATTTAGCGTTATAGTCTATTTCAGGGAGCTTAGACAAATTGTCTAACTCTCCCGATTCATCAGATGCGAACGATGAAATCTTTATTACTTTAAAGGCATTTGAAAATAGATTTTTATTTTTTATTTTTTAAAAATTTTATAGTCCTGTGATATGAATTCCCAATGAAATCCTTGATGTTGCAAAAAAATGTTATGTTGTAGTTTCACTTCCGCCACAAAAAAAATCGGTCAGCAAAAAACGTATCTCTTTAAATGTATCCAATATTTTGACAGATTAGGAAAAAGAAAGATATATTCAAAATTCGTCACCAGACGAATTCAACTAAACAACAACGGAAATTAGGAAGGACTTTTTAATTCAGTAATAAAATTATTTAAAATCTCTCTATATTTTTTGTTATATATAAAGTAAGATAGTTAAGAAAGAATGCAAAGTTTTTAGATTTTTAGGATAAATTGAAATTTAAATTTAAAGTGAAATATAAATTAATCTATTTTATTATATTTTAATTTCTAAGAAACAGATAATATATATATATATACATATACATATATACATATCAAACGTACATAAATATATACAAATACACATATACACACACATAATACATATATGAAGATCCAAGAAAAATAATATCTACTTAGTAATTTAACTAAATATATATATATATATATATATATATATATTTTACTTGTTTTTTATTTTACTTGTCTATTATATTTTAATATACTACTCTGTGTCCTGTCACTTTTTTGTCTGTCTGGACACCCTAGGAATCAACCTTGAGATGTATCTCTTTTTTCATTCACTTCCTGTTTCTATGGTATATATATATTTTTTTTTTGTTTTGTTTTGAATTATATATATTCAGCTCTTTAGGTTTTTTTGCGATATGCTTGTCCATAAGTGAATGAGACCCATCTGATGAGACGAAAATTTGGGGAGCCGGTTTAAATCAACTTAGTATGGGCCCCAATTTTCGTCGAAATAAATTTATTATGGGATTACTTTATTGAGTTCTTATTCCTTATATTATATATATATATATTATATATATATATATATATATATATACACAGGCATGTATCATCCACACACATACAGACACACACGTACACACACCAGTACCAATACATCAATATATAAAAAACAACATATCCAAATAGACATACGTGAGATGGAATAGATTTATATTATTTCAATTGAAATGGCCAGGGTTAATCTAAAGGATATCCTCAACATACAGACACAAATACATACATAAAACAACTATCCAGCTCAGTAAGAATACTTATTATATAAATACAAAAATCGAAAAAAGTGCCTACATACACACATACACCGACACTCACACACACACACACATATATATATATATATATATATATATATATATATATATATACACATACATACACATACATATACACACATATATACACACATATATATATATATATACATATATATACAAACATATACATATAATTCAATTGGAGCATTGAATTAATATAATTATTATATAAGACATTGGAGATGATAAATTGTGTCTTACCTTTGTGAGGTTCTGTTATATATATATATATATATATATATATATATATAGAGAGAGAGAGAGTAAGAGAGAAGAGAGAGAAATGCTGGTCATCCAAATCGATTTTAAAGAAAAAAGGTGTCTTACCTTTGTGAGATTCTGTTGAGAAATGATTCAATATATATATATATATATATATATATATATATATATATATAAATTTTATTTTAAAAAGTCAGAAGCATTATAGTTTGTACCCTTTCTTCTAACGGTTGTTTATCCCGTCTTTCTCTCATATGTTGCTCTTGATGATGACCGATCTATTAAAGCGGTCGAAACATATATATATATATATATATATATATATATAGAGAGAGAGAGAGAGAGAGAGAGAGAGAAAGAAAAGAGAGAAAGAGAGCGAAATGCTGGTTATCCAAATCGATTTTAAAACAAAGGACTGTCAAACACTCAAAGATGGAACGGAAATGTTCCCTAGTCTTCATCGAGATGTAATCTTTGCACACAACAAATGTTTTTGTCCCTTCAGTCCATCACTTTTATATATATAGAAAAATAAGCTCCAAAAATAACCGACTATTAGCAATAAAATAGCGTTATGGACATATACGATTTTATTGTCGATTCGTATTCCCATTAGCAAGTGATACTATCAACGAGCCTGACAGTCCTTAATTCAACTAAAAGATCATGATTTATTCCTCATCACCACCAAGAGCTTACATCCAATCAATGAATTTATGTATAAAACATGGAATGTCTATTTATCCCCTAACAGCTTACATCCATTGTATTAACTTATATTTAAAATAAAAAAAACACAGACTATATGTTTAGACGAAAGCGCGTGGTGTAATGGTTAAAGTCATGGGAAATGGACTCGTTGTCACGAGTTCAAATCCTGGACGCGGTATCTGCATTTTCACTTAGTGCTAATACCCTTGGGAAAGTTATGAATCCAATTCTCCCTCCAGCTATGGTTGAATAGTAGGGCAGACTGGGCTCTTTAACCTTGGTTAGGCAACCGGTCTAGGAGAAGGAAAAGGAAAAGTCTGAATCCAAACCTGTTGAAATCCGCTTGAGAAATTGACCTTGTGTCACACCCTACTCGCGCGGAGGGGTTGGTAAATATATATATATTTATATATATATATATATATATATATATATATATAATACTGACTGTATATTTATCCCCTTACAGTTTATATCGAATCTACGAATTTATATATAAAATACTGACTGTATGTTCATCCCCTTACAGCTTATATCCATTCTACGAACTTATATATAAAATACTGACTGTATGTTCATCCTCTTACAACTTATATCCAATCTACAAACTTATATATAAAATACTGACGTATGTTTACCCCCTTTCAGCTTATATCTATTCTATGAACTTATATACAAAACACTGTCTGTATGTTCATCCGTTCACAACTTATTGTCATGTGTATGACGATAAACTGCATCTAATGGTAAAGTTTCAATTTTGAAGCTCTGGTAAGTGTTGAATAACCCTTCATTGCCATTACTTACAAATGCACTCTGAACCGGAGTGGTAGTACCTGTTAAGGTCCCATCTATAGGTTAAATAGAAAAAATCTGTTAAAAATCTGTTAAAAAATAAACCCCTTTAGGATTGCCATACCGTAAAATCAAACTTAAAACATAATGGTATTGTACTCTGCTATTTGGTTCTTTTGTTTAATGGTATATCAACATCCTGGGTTATCTAATGCCAAAGTCAACCTTGTAAAAGAACTGTAATTGTATTATTTGACCTGTGGGTGTATTATTTAGCTGTGGGTGATGGGTTTAATGCTTCAAAGAAGATTATTTGCATTTCCTATAACACTAACTACTTTGTGATAGGTACAAATCCAAGTGTTCTCCCTGAATTGAAAAAAAATGCATCAACTTTAAAATGATTTTGTTTGACAATGGGACAAACATGTCAGTACTGCCAACTCTTGAATCCAAATATCAAACTCTTTTTTAGACTGTCTACAAATCAGGAGCATTTCTCTAGGACTGATGAAATCTCAATGTTATATGGCGCTGTCTCGCTTCAAACTCACTGACTATCCAGCGAGTACAACCCCTGTGCAAATTCGTAAAACTGCCAAGCCGATTTTGTTAGCTCCATATTAACAAAGAGGACATAACCCTTGATAAAAAACAGTATGAATTTTGAGTGTGATTCACACCAAATGCATCCAATTTGGAGCCTCTTTTCACATGAACCTCTTTCTCTACAAAACAGAGAATTACAATGAGCAGTGATGCTGATAGCAACAATTTATGGGTCCCAACTAAAATTTCTTAATAAATTGTAGGGTTTTTATTTTATTTTATTTTCAAGTGTGAGAGAGGAGACCTATCTCGTGCAACACGTTGTGACAGAGAGAGTGGGGCATGAAGACTTGCCGTATTCTCGAAGGAAGCGTGCTAGTCTTTGCCTGGCGTGTAGGACTGACCTAGAGTCGAACCCGCGTCCTTCAGAATTTGAGAACGCTGTGGACGAGCAGTGAAATAGGAAATAGCAGAGTGGACCGGATGGAGGTGGTCGCGCCGTAAGGATTGACGCGTACTTGCAGTGCTGACGAGTGTCGCACAGGCTGCACGGACAATTTTGAGTGAGGAGCCCGGATGTGGTGAGATTGAGGTATATTTTAAGGACTTGCCCTCCCAGACCAGACAGAACAACTGCTGTAGCATTTTGTTGTCGAGACGAGTGTGATAGAGAAATACATTTGGATATTGTTGGTGAGACAAGTGTGATACAGTTGGGAGAGTGTTTAGACTGAAGACTGTCGATTGGAAGAACATTGCGTCAGACTTGACTGTGACCCCCCCCCCCTGATTAGAATTTGTAAATGAATAGTCGGACAGACCGAGCCCTTTAACCTAGATATGGCAAACAGTCTAGTAGCAGAAAAACTCTGAATTCAAACCTGTTAAACTGAGCTTTCATACAAATCAGAAAGTTTTGAAATAAAAGAAGCTCTTTTTAATTTCTAATTTTTACGGGCAAGAAAGATGATAAATCAAATTAATATTTTTATCACTTTAATGCAACAAGCAATTAAATACAAAACAGTTTTTAGAAAAATAGAATTATGTTTCAAAACACTCAAATGTTAAGTATTACATTTTTTTATTCTATAAATTATTTTCCTCTTATTCTATCTCTCTTACCCACTCACTCCCTGGTATTCTTTAAAAAATTTAAGTCCGGTCATAGACCGGGTACTTTTGCTAGTATATATATATGGTGATTACCGCTTCTTGACAAAATAAGGCCATTTCTACAAGTAGTCCAGATGTGAGCAATTGTGAGCATGCAGATGGCCCACGGATGCAGCTTGTTTTTATGTACCCTATCATACATATGAAATCCTCGACATACAGGTCAGACCTCAGAAATGTAGGAAATGTTTCCTTGGCGTCCGTCATGTGTCGCTTCAGAATGGAGGGCACGAGTCACCTTACTTCAAACTTCTTATAGCTATCATCGGCCTGTCTTTCCATGAGGAAATGTGTATCCAGCCCACCCCCTTCTGTCAATTGGTCCTTATAGCTGAAACAGATTTCCGCAAAAGCATTTGTCTGCCCCTTATCGAGATACTCCCCTCTAAAGATCGGGAGGTGTCCAGACATTCCAAGTGGCTGTTCTTAGCCTTGTTTTATGTTGTAGTATTTTCTAGTTTTCGCTCAGCTAATGTGGACAACCGTCGAAATGTTGGTTTCTGGCCAGCTTGATAGGTGAATCGGCATTTGTTTAGGTCACCTTTTCTAGACACTTCCCAAGTGGCTGGGGGAACAGTGTTAACCAAGGGGCTGCTCATTCACCCACAACCTCGCCGAGGCACGTTGCTGTTCAATCAGCAAGGCGGTGACGTTAAGGTCACGAATCACGCCGTATGTAGATTCAAATCTGCATGCTTCCATCCCGTCAGGCCTGCACACCTCACCATCCCTCCATCACTCTGGGTCTTGTAGAAATATCTGCACATGTTTTGTTTTATATGTTGCGCGCTTGTGCGACACTCACCCATGCTCTCCTTCCCAGAAGTCAAGTATCAGTGTCAAGCCGAGGCAAGATGACTGGGAGACTTTGGGGAACGCAGGTGGATGATCTGGTGAGATCTACGGGTCCACCACTCCGAAAAAAAACTAAGTTTTAACTTAGTATAAGTCCACAGGTACCATTTTAAATTATCGACAATCAAGATCAGTAAGCAGATGAAAATTTATGTTTTCAGTGACGCTGGAGTTAAATTCAAAACAAAAAAAAATACCAAAATAAGATTAATATTGTTAAGTGTCAGCGAATTTGAATGTCAGACCAATTTAAATCACTGAATAATAAAAAAATATTATAAAAACGCAAGGAGATACAATTGAAAATTAAACTTAAACTTAGCAATTAGTCCACAGTATCGTCTTCCAGCTTCGAAGGATTCGTTTGTCATGGCCGAATTTTTTTTTTTTTTGGGGGGGGTAGCATTTACCCGGTGGAACGGGGAAGACTATTGTTAAGTGTCAGCGAATTTGAATGTTATAACAATTTAGATCACTGAATAATAAAAAAATTATAAAAACGCAAGGAGATACAATTGAAAATTAAAGTTAGACTTAGCAATTAGTCCACAGTATCGTCTTTCCATCTTCGATGGATTCGCTTGTCATGATATATATATATAATATATATATATATATATATATATATATATATATACATATATATGAAATTTGAATAACGCTTATAAGGTATCCATAATTATATATTTTAAGTTCTCAACCTGGACTGCTATTCTAGCATTGAGTACTCTTTCTATGTATGCATATATTGCGCAGAAGGGTTGATGAAAATACCCAAGGATAGTTTTGGTATTAAATAACCCATTGCTGAGAGACAAAATGGAGTGGTATTCTTTTTTACAAAGTTTGAAAAAAAAACTCCCACGACACTAGTCCCTTTTAATCACGTGACAAGGCGAACCCTAAAATCTCTCTCTATTACGAAGTCGATTTGAGAAACAACAAACGTAGTCGTCTGCTTCTCCACAGCAGCGGACATGATGCTTGTCTTTGTTTCCAGATCGGAGAATCGGTAAGTAGTTTCCAGCCCTTAGTTATTTAAATTATTTTTTTCGTGTTCCTTGAAGACATTGTGACTCTTTTGTAGCTTGGGACGGTAACGTGGTTCCCTCCTTATCTTTTGTAGAATTAAATGTTATATATTATCCATTGACGTTGTAGGGGATTATCTTCCCTTTGCCGGAAGTGTTATCTTCTCGCTGCGTTGCTGTTTGTTCCCACTAGGGGACCTCTGGGATTTAAGCGTCTGGTTTGAACTGGTCTTCCTCTTTTTAGCTGGATCTTCTCAAGAACAATCTAGAGTCAATCTACCCCCTTCTCGGTGAGGCACTTGCCCGCTTCCCTTACATTACTGTAAGTCCTTTATACAGCATGGACTATCCTTTAGTTCCATGTCTGTAACATTTATATGTTAGGTACATTTGGGTATTTTGTTTATACCTAAATATTGTATATGTATTTACATGTTCTATTCTCGTGTACATTATGTATCTTATCGTTTCCATGTGCTGTTATATATATTAAATATTTTGTCTCACAACGTGTCGGAATTGTATGTTCATTAATTAACTTTGAATCTTACTTCATTATTTTTTAACTGACTACCCTGTGTTAGGGTACTCTCTTTTAGATAACGTATTCTGCAAGAATGATCTCATAAGCTTTGGGATTACCCCTTCCAGCAAGGAAAATTTGGCTCGGGACCGCCCTCGATGTCGACAGTTTCTCCGTAGCGTACTGTTCATGTCTGAAGTCACCCTGGCGCAACACCAGGAAGCCAAGAGGTCCAGAAGAAAGCGGCGACAACAAAGCTACGGTACATCAAATCTTCAAGGACAGCCTTCGCATGCGACATCTGTGGTCGAGAATGTTTTTTTGAACATTGGACTTCACAGTCACAGGAGGCGCTGTCACTTCAGGGGCACAAGAACTAAGTAGTCTTCCGAGACTGCAATGTCGATGAGTATTCATTGGCTTGTCTTTATTTTCTTACCGAATATTCAGTGTTAGGTTATTTTCTTTTAGGTAACCTAGTGCATAATAATAAACGGGTGTTATCTACTAGTTAACAACTCGCTTATTTTATCCCACGAAAGTTTATATGTCATTAAAGAACGTAACCAAAACCGAAAGGCACTGAAAGAAAGTGTAGCGTAGTTATTATGGTCTACGGGGAATTTGGGGATTGAAAATAAAACGGTATTCGGATTTCTGGAGAAAGAGAACGAAGAGAGGTTAAAGTTTGGAACTCAATTGACCGACCAAGGACCCCGGAACTAAAGTTAGAAATAAAACCGAAGTCCTAGTTTCTGCGGAGGAGCGGAAGTGACCCTCCAACCTCTGGGACAAACACGGAAGAAGAGAAAAATCGGTCTTTGTCGGCCAGGCTTCGTGGAAGTCAGACGGGGTTTTCCCGGTTCCCCCATATAGTTTCGCATAATAGTACCGAACATGAATTACAATTATTTGACCCTACCCTCTCTCTCTATTTCCTTCTCTCCGAAAAAGTACCCACGACCCTAGAAAAAACAAACAACCCCCTTGTGACTATACGACTGCGTATGTTGTTCCTGGACTATTACTACTAACGACTACTACGACTTGAATTTGGCCCTATGCAACAAAAGTCTTTTTAGAAAGAACAATACCATTAATTATAATTTTATCGCTGTGAAAATCTCATTAAATTTTATTGTAACTAATCTTTGAATTTCAGACAACATCAATGATTTTGTCGGTTGTGTGTATTGTCTCTTTTTTTCTTTCTTTTAACTTTCAAGAAAACAGTCTCTAGGTGCTTTTTTCTTTATCTTAACTGTTTAAACGAATCAATTTGCTTGGAGTGTAGACGGAGCAAATGCTCTCTATACACCTCTTGATTGATTTTTTACGCGTCTTATCAATGATATAAACACGAGAAAAAAAGTAGAAAAAGACAGTGAATGAGACAAGGAGATAAAAGAATTGAAAAGAGAAATTAACATAAAAATCTTCGGCGGGAAAATGTGAAAAATCAATGAAAGGCAGAGTCTGAAAGAAGATTAATAACTACTACAACTACTACTACTACTACTACTACTACAATAATAATAATAATAATAATAATAATTGTCAACCACCCGGGTTAGCTCAATCGATAGAGCGTTCGGCTAGAAACCACAAGGTTCCTAGTTCGATACCGGTCCCCGCCAACTCAGCGTATGAATAGCACATGAATGTGTACTGTAAAGTAAGGATCTGAGGGTAGGTGTGGCGCTCCACCTCAGATGCTAAAACAATATCCTTGGTCTAGCGCTATTGAAAAGGGCATTGACCCCTCGCTGACTGGCTGATACCGACTTTAGGCCGCCCCGACAACTTTACTTTACTTACATAATAAGCGAATGCAGTAAACTCGCACAGAGAGTGTACAAGACTAGACACGACTGGGTGGGAAAGGTGATTCACTGGAAACGGTGCAAGAAATTCAATTTTCACCATTCAACTAAATGGTATATGCACAAACCTGAATCTGTCATGGAGAATGAGACACACACAATTCTCTGGGACTTTGAGGTACAGACGGATCACCTAATCCCGGCCAGGAGACCAGATCTAGTTTTGATTGACAAGAAGAGTAAGACCTGTCATCTCGTGGACTTTGCCGTCCCGGCCGATCACAGAGTCAAAATGAAAGAAAACGAAAAGATCGATAAATACTTAGACTTTGCCAGAGAACTAAGAAAACTGTGGAACATGAGGGTTAAGGTCGTACCAATAGTAATTGGAGTACTTGGAACAATCCCCAAGGGGTTGGAAAGGAGTCTGTGTGAATTGAAAATCGGAGGAAGAATCGAGACTATCCAAACTACGACATTGTTGAGAACTGCTGGAATACTCAGAAGAGTCATGGAAACCTGGGGATACTTAGTGTCCCTCAGCCTCCAGTGAACCACCGGCTTCTGCAGGTGGGAAAACTCGAAAAGAGTGAAATGATAATAATAATACATAGACCTTGCCAGTGAATTGAAAAAGCTGTGGAATATGAGAGTTAAAGTGATACCAATTGTAGTTGGTGCACTTGGAACGGCCCAAATAAACTTAGAAAAAAAACTGGAGGATCTGGAAATCAGTGGAAGAATTGAGATCATCCAGACTACTGCGCTGCTTCAATCGGCTAGAATACTCAGAAGAGTCCTGGAGATCTGAGGAGACTTGTTGTCACTCAGACTCCAGTGGAATACCTTCAGTTAACGCTGATGTGAAAAACTAAAAAAGAGTGAAAATAATAGTAATAATCCAGGAGGCCACACCAAATATTAATTAACAACAAAAAAGATAACTTTCCAACTGGTAGACTTTGTAGTTCAGTCCAGCAGATCACACGGTAAATATTAAGGAAAACGAAAAGATAGACAAATACCTGGACCTAGCCAGAGAATTGAAAAAGCCGTGGAATATGAAGGAAACATTAATACCTCCAGTGAAACACCATCAGCTAAAACTCAAAAGAAGTAATAATAATAATAATAATAATTAATAATAATAATAATAATAATAATAATAATATAAAAGTGAAAAGATAAACAAATACTTGGACCTTGCCAGAGAACTGAGAGAACTGTGAAACATGAAGGGGAGTCGTGCCAATTGTAATTGGTGCCCTTGGAAAGGTTTCCAAAGCACTGGAAAAGAATTTCAGTGAATTAGAAATCGGAAGAAGGTGCGAGATCATCCAAACAATCGCACTGTTGGGATCGGAAAGATTACTCAGAAGAATCTTGGAGACTTGAAGAGACTTGCTGTCACTCAGCCTTCAGCGAAATAACGGCTACAGCAGGTGTTAAAACATAATAATAATAATAATAATAATAATAATAATAATAATAATAATCTATACATTTATACGCTTGTCATAATCTTGCAATCCCCTCTGATTAAAAATCACACCTTCCAATCGTCCAAGATGAAATGCCATAAAGTAAACCCTGGATGTCTCGGGTTGCATATCCGCAGAGTTCCTATTTTTATGAGGGTCGTCATCTCAGCTTTCGTTTTTATTATAAAGAAAGAAAGGGAAGAAAAAGACATACTACACAGAAAACATATAATAAGAAATAAATAAAGAAACAAAGAAAAAAATCGGTGAAAGTTATACAGATATATATTACCTTAATATATTACCTTCCATATACCTTATTACCTTCTATATACCAACAAATGCCCTGAAGATGATCTAATTAATAGATCGAAACACTGCAGCGTCGGCCAATAAACTCACCACTTAACCCATTTAAACCTGTGTTTTTTTTCATTTTTTCTCAATATACTACGCAGATATATATGTATATATGGATATAGATAGTCCTAATCTGTTTCAATCGAACATAATAAAAAGAAGGAATAAGAAAAAAGTGCGAGAAAGAGTTAAATCAAGATTACTATACAGTTTTACATATTGTACAATTTCGCAATAGCTCTAAAGTAAACATATAAAATGCTGTAATAATTACATTATCATACTTTGGTATATCCACAGGTCCTGCTAATTGTAGTTGGTGCACTTGGAATGGTGCCAAAAAGCTTGGAAAAAAGATTGGAAAATCTGGAAATCAGAGGAAGAATTGAGACCATCTAGAATACTGCACTGCTGAAATTTGCCAGAATTCTCAGAAGAGTCCTGGAGACCTGAGGAGACTTGTTGTCACTCATACTCCAGTCAAAACCGTCAGCTAACGCTGATGTGAAAAACTCAATAATATAATAATAATAGTAAGAAGAAGAAGAAGAAGAAGAAGAAGAAGAAGAAGAAGAAGAAGATGTGTATTTTTTTTTTCAGTTATCCTTTTTTGAGGGGATGGTGGGGATTGAGTAGAAGACTAAGAAACACCTACATCCGTAAAATCAAGTTTCAGATTTAAGAACCTTTTATGTATACACAGGTCTACCCATACACACACATACACACACAACACATACACACGCATGCACACACACACTCCCATATATCTTTTTTACTAAATAATGAATAGTAAATGGTAATTTATATACATGCATATACCTATACACACAGGTTCTTTCTCTCTCTTTTCTCTCTCTCTCTCTCTCTCTCTCTCTCTCTCTCTCTCTCTCTCTCTCTATCTATTATCTATCTATCTCTCTCACTCCCTCACTCTCCATCTATCTATCTATCTATCCGTCTATCTCTTTATCTAAGTTGAAGAACGATATTTTTTACTCTCACCCATCATTCCTCCACAGAATGTCGGATGCATTTCTATTTTTCACGCCTACACTACTATCTATCTATCTATCTATCTATACTATATATAATATAATATATGATCTAATATATATATATATATATATATATATATATATAGACGAGGTGGGTCAAAAAGTAATGCCATTTAATTTAGGACAGGTAAAATTAACAAATCAGTTAACTTTCACTACCAAGCATATAAGCAATGATCGTTTGCTAGCAAACTAGATCTCTCTGTGATCGTAAAATATATAAAACAAACCTATATATTTAATAGTTTAAATATCAGCCCTATTACAGCAGCTGTCAAACTGGCCGATAGGTTAAGAAATCAGGTTGGTAACTAGTCAGTCGGAGTTCGCTTCTAGCCTGGGATAGTTGTTGTAGCCACACTGAGGAGTCCTGAAACGCCGAAACACGTGTCTGTGGATGAAATATTATATATATATATATATATAGAATATTGCCTAATTGAAGTTGTACCTAATTGAAAGTTAATTAATTATAATTAATTAATTAGGCAGGCATACCTATTCAAATGTAAGGCTAAACAAATCGAGAAAATCATTCTCTGTATGTACATTTCGCCTAAGGCTTCATCAGCCGAATTAATTAACTTTCAAAATTAGGTACGACTTCAATTAAGTCCCAAATTGTCGGCTAAATAAAAGCCATATCAAAACACATCGCTTGTGATATATATATATATATATATTTCATTTTTACAAATAGTAATTAATAATAAATGGGGATCAATCCGTGTTCACACAAACGGTTCCAGTTTAATGATTTCACATTTCTCGTTCAGCTGGTACCCCCCTCCACTGCTACCAGATCCATATTTTAGTAATAAGAATTTTTATCTAATTTCCCGTCGGTCTTGATGAAGACACCGTTGATCGGCAAATTCATTACTAATTTCATTATTCCCAAAGTTAAATTGAATTATTTCCGAAATTAAACCAGTCTCCTGTGCCCTTTTTAAAAGGTTTTTTTTAAATTCATTTGGGAATCTGTGGAGAGATAAAATTTTAAAAAAGAAGAGAGAAAAGGATAGTAATGAAAATAAAGTCAAAGATGAACATATAATTTGTATAAAGTAAAGTCGCCAGTGAGGCCTAATGTCGGTATCAGCCAGACAGCGAGGGAGTATATCCCCTTTCCACCGGCGCTAGACCAAGTATATTGTGTTTTTTTTTTGCATTAGCTCATTACTTTACCGCACAGATCCCTGTGCTACTCATACGCTGAGTTGGTGAGGGTCGGTATCGAACCAAGAACCTAGCGATTCTCATGCAAGTGCTCTACCGACTGAGCTAATATATACACACACAGAGACAGACAGACAGACAGACACACACACACACACACACACACACACACATATATATATATATATATATATATATCATTAGATAATATCATTAGAATTGCATATTACGTATAAAGTAAAGTCGTCGGGGTGGCCTAATGTCAGTATCAGCTAGACAGCGAGGGAGTAAATCCCCTTTTCACTGGCGCTAGACCAGGGAGTTTATTTTTTTTAACATATGAGGTGTAGCGCAACACTGAACATCAGCTCCGCACTTTACCGCACAGATCCCTGTGCTACTCATACGCTGAGTTGGCGAGGCCGGTATTAAACCCAGAACCGTGTGGTTCCTTATCGAACGCTCTACCGACTGAGTCTTGTAGAAATTTTTATAGGACACTAAATTCGAATTGTCAAATAGGCCAATCACGGCTCTCCTGGAGGTCACGTAAAGACAATGTAAGAACCGAAAGGTTTGCACTGTCTTACTTTTTGCTACTTTGCGAAGTTGCAGCTCTTATACACATCACAGGACGGTAAAACATTGCATAGTTAAAAGCACAAGATGCCGAAGATCAAACTACTGTTTTCCAACTCCACCAAAAAGCGCTGGGAGCAGACAACTAGTGGCTACTACAATTCAACCGGGCCACGAAGGATCAAGTTACCAGGGATTTAGACCCCCAATGGAACCACCTATTTGGCCGTGGTGACCCGTAATGCTTAAGACGGAATCCTGGTGGATGAGCAGTCCATGACATGCAACGCACCACTTAGAACATTACATAGGCTAGACGGGCGATCGGAGAGGTGTCCTTCGATCAATCGGCTGGCCAAGTCCTAACACCTATACGATTATCCCAACCCTACTGCCCTTATGGCAAGCCCAAACCCTTTTTATCATATGGGTGTTAGAAGGCGGTGGCTGAGGGTCTTCATGTTTTGGAAATGACGTTAAACTGTATCTGATGGTGAGGTTCCATTTATGGAGGTCTGAGGAATGTGGAGCATCCCTTCATCACCATTGCTCCCTGGCCCACTCTGACCAGGAGTGGTAGTACCTGTTAGGGTCCTATCAATGGTTTAAACAGACAAATGTGTTTATAAAACAAAATTGAGTATCCATTAAGAATCAATTTATTTCAAAACTTTGTCGGTATTAAATGACCCACTGAGGTTGATATGCCGTTAAAAAATTCCTTTCTTCATCACTAACATGGCATACTTGTCAATGCCGAACTCCATCCCTATATCTTGGCTGTATATTCTTATATTTTGTATAAGGGTTTCAAATTCTTCTTTATTTTTGGCAAACATCTTGATGTCGTCCATGTACATTAGATGATTTATTATTTCCTGAGATTTAGTAAATTTGTATCCCGCTGTACATTTCTTGAGTATGTGGTTGAGTGGCATCTTTGCTATTACATGTAACACTCTACTTTGGTCCTAACTTAGGCTAGACGGGTGGTCGAGAGAAGCCCCCCCCCACTCCGATCAATCGGCTTGTCATGTCAAGCCCTAGCACCTATATGATTGCCCCAACCCATTTTCCCTTATGGTAAGACCCAACTCTTTTTATCATATGTGTGCTAGAAGGCTGTGGCTGAGGGTCTTCATGTCCTGGGAATGACGTTAAACTCTATCTGACGGTGAGGTTCCAGTTTTGGAGATCTGGGGAATGTGGAGCACCCCTTCATCACCATTGTTCCCAGGACCACACTGACTCGGAGTGGTAGTACCTGTTAGGATCCCATATATAGGTTAAATAGAAAAATTGTTTATAAAAAAACATTCTACTAAACTATCGCTTATAACAAGCTTGAACTTTACCCTATAAACTTATCCCTTAAAGATTGGAGCACCCAGTGATAGGGCATGGAAGATGTCTCTTTGTATTTTCACCTCTGATAAGGTCTATCCTCCCGCTGTCAATTCTACTTTCCAATTTTCCATGGACTTATTGATGAATTTTACTATTCTTATTTGATATTTTGTACATCTTTAAACACTCGATTATTAAAGAAATGTTGGACTATGCCGTATGCCTTTCTGTAGTCAATCCATGTCATGGCTAAATGTTCTTTTTTCTTCTTTAAGAATGCTCTGATGTATTATTATTATCGAGTTTTTCACACCTGCCGTAGCCAGGGGTTCACTGGAGGCTGAGTGACAGCAAGTCCCATCAGGTCTCCAGGACTCTCTGAGTATTCTACTCGATCTTAACAATGTTGTAGTTTGGATGGCTTCTATTATTATTATTATTATTATTATTATATCCAGGACTCTTCTTACATCAGCGTTAGCTGATTGTATTTCACTGGAGGCTGAGGGACAACAAGTCTCATCATGTCTCCAGGACCCTTCTGAGTATTCTAGCCGATTGCAGCAATGCATTGGTCTGGATGGTCTCAATTCTTCCTCTGATTTACAGATTCTTCAGTCTTTTTTACAAGTTTATTGGGGCCGTTCCAAGTGTTCCAACTACAAGTGGTATCACTTTCACTCTCATATTGCACAGCTTTTTCAATTCTCTGCCAAGGTCCAGGTATTTATCCATCTTTTCATTTTCCTTCAGCTTCACCCTGTGATCTGCTGGGATCGCAAAGTGCACCGGTTGACGCGTTCTCTTTTTTTTGTTTTTGTTAATCAACACTAGGTCTGGTCTCCTGGCTGTGATAGGCTGATCCGTCATTATCTCGAAGTCCCAGAGAATCTAATGAGTTTCATTCCCAAGAACACATTCTGGTTTATGCATATACCATTTTGTTGTATGGTCAAAGTTTAATTTTTTGCATAATTCCCAGTGGATCACCTTCCCAACCCAGTCGTGCCTAGAATAATAATCGTTATCATTTTTTACTCCTTTTGAGTTTTTACATCAGCGTTAGCTGATGGTCTTTCACTGGAGTCTGAGTGACAGCAAGTCTCCAGGACTCTTTTGAGTATTTTGGTAGTTTGTAGCAGTGCAGTGTTCTGAATGGTATCAATTCTTCCTCTGATTTCAAAACTTTCCAAACCCTTTTCCACTCCTTTTGGAACCGTTCCAAGTGCACCAACTACAATTGGTATCACTTTCACTTTCATATTCCATAACTTTTTCAGTTCTCTGGCAAGGTCCAAGTATTTGACGATTTTTTTCATTTTCCTTTAGCTTCACCCTGTGATCTGCTGGAACTGCAAAATCCACCAGTTGACAAGTTCTTTCTTTTTTGTTAATCAACACTAGGTCTGGTCTTCTTGCTTATTATTATTATTATTATTATTATTATTATTATTATTATTATTATTTCACTCCATTCGAGTTTTTCACACCTGCAGAAGCCGGTGGTTCACAGGAGGCTGAGTGACAGCAAGTTCCTCATGTCTCCAGGACTCTTTTGAGTATTCCAGCCGATCTCAATAATGCTGTAGTCTGGATGGTCTCGATTCTTCCTCCGATTATTATTATTATTATTATTATTATTATTATTATTATTATTATTATTTCCTTTTAATCCCAAGTGACAACGACGCCGATGAGGGCAGGGATTATAGAACTTACTTATACAATAAGAAAAGCCGTGGGCGGTTTTCGAATTTCAGATTTGCATTATTTCTCTAAATGATGGCCATAGGCAAAAAAGATTGACATCGCACAAAAAGGTGTAGAGAATTATTGAGAGTAAGAAAAAAAATTACCAAAATATAAAAAGAAGTCGTTTTTTTTTCTCTTTCATCTCCCATCTACTTTTCTTTTCATAGTCTTTCCTGTATGTAAATACATTTAGTGCTGACCGCTACAATCTATGGTTTGCCTTCATTCAGTTGAATATGAAAAGCCATTTTCTTTCCTCCAGTTTAGTGTTCTGCGCATCTTTTTTGCGCATGGCAACACCTGGAGAGAGTAAATATGGCCGACAGTTTTTCAACACGTTATATTCACCGAAAAAGGAAACAGGAAGAAGTGCAGCGGAAGTGAATGACAGAAAGAGTAGTAAAAAAAAAGTTCCTGTCGGATGGATGCTTTTTATGTTTGTCTTTTTATTTTTTTTGTTTTGTTTTTTACTTATTTTATATTTTTTTCTTTTCATCTTTGTGTAGCTATTTACGTATCAGTTAAGTATTGACATATTTGACGCCATTTCTGGTCGAAAATGCATTTCACTATAGGTGACTTCTTTAGTCACATATCATTCATTCTTAATGTTGTCGGTAATGTATTTCTCTGAAAAAACATCTTTTTCTTCTTTTTTCTTCTTTCCTTTTTTTCTTTCTTCTGTTGTCTGTCTGTCTGTCTGTCTTCTTCTTCTTCTTCTTCTTCTTCTTCTTCTTCTTCTTCTTCTTCTTCTTCTTCTCTTCTCGTATTGTCTTCTTTCTTTTTCTTTTTGTTCTTCTTGCACTTTTCTTCTTGTTCTTATTGTATTCTTTCTTTCATTCTTTCTTTTTGGCTTTCTTTCTTTCTTTCTTTTTCTCTTCTATTTTTTCATTCTGTCTCTCTTTCCTTTTTCAACTTCTTGTATGTTTTCTTTCTTTCTGCCTTCTTCTTCTTCTTCTTCTTCTTCTTCTTCTTCTTCTTCTTCTTCTAGTATTATTTTTCTTTCAGTCTTTTTCTTCCTCTTCTTGAATTTTCACCCTTTCTTCTTTTTCTTGTTCTTCTTTTTCGTCTTGTAATTTTCTTTTCTTCTTCTTCTTCTTCTTCTTCTTCTTGTATTTTCTCTCTTTCTTCTTCTTCTTCTTCTTCTTCTTCTTTGGTATCTTTTTTTTATCGTTTTTTTTTATCTCTGTCTAAATATTCATATTTTGTTCATTCTAACATCGTTTTTCTTCCGAGCGTTTTTTTCGGTTCCTACATTTTCTGTTGTCTGTTTCTTTTGTACATAGATCTTCTTGTTGCTTTTCTCATTCTTTATTTATGTTAGATTCTTGTTCCTTTAGTGACAGACTTCACACTTCAAATCTACTTTATTCTCAAAAATATGGTATCGAAACTATAGTCTAGAATAACTGACAGCAAGTTTCTAACTATCGTTTACGACCATTTACCAATGCAGTATTTGCGGTAAATAGTGGGTTTATCTGTATTTATTATAGAATAGTGTAGAAAGTGAATAAGAGAATTTACTTATTTCACCAATGGGTTTGATTGATAGGCGATGACTCCGAGGAAACTTTGGATTATTTTGAGATAGGAGTGTGCTGAAGACCAAGACTGTTCCAAAACAGTGGTGGCTGAGTTGGACAATCAAAAAACGCGCAAACATGTATTTAATTTGGCTGTATTGGGAGATTATCGAAGGGAAAAATTGATCAAGGTAGAAATATCTATCCAAGTAGCATGGGTAACCTTGTTTCAGAATATATATGGTTATGGGGGTCTATTTTTAAAAACTTTGGAGCAGTTAATGAACAAACAAATAGGAGCGAAAACTTCATATAAGTCGAAACACGTGTCTGTGGATAACTATATACATGCTCCGCACCCACTAGGGTTGAGCATTCTAGGAGGGGGGATTTTGCTGACGACCGCCAACTAAAGCGTAAATGCAACGCTCTCCTATATAAGGGATGTAGCACTCTATGGCGGCATTTACATACAAAGCGATGTGTGTACTAAAACAGTTAATATCCCCTTCGCATTATGTGGGTGATAACAGCCTGGCGGTTAAGGTGTCTGATTGAAACTGAACCGATTGGATTTCTATCCCAGCTGTAGGTAGCTTACAAATTTCTAGCCACACTGAAGAGACTTGATAAGTCGAAACACCTGTCTGTGGATGACTATATATATATATATATATAGTCATCTACAGACACGTATTTCGTTTGAATATTTAGACAATATATATATATTATATATATATATATATATAAAATATATTAACAATTTGAAGGCAATTGCAATGCGTATAAAAAATAAAAACAAAAAAGATGTTATTTTTGTCTTATCGATTTCGAAGTATAAACTTCATCATCAGAGGTTCGTATCAGAAATGTACGTGCTTACGTTTTTCTTTGTGTGGTTATAATTTCTCTTCTTATTTCTTTTTCTTCTCCTTTTTTTTCTTTCTTCTTCTCCTCCTTTCTTTTTTCCTCATGTTATGAATGTATTCGCCCATTTCATTCATAACATGAGGAAAAAAGAAAGGAGAAGAAGAAGGAAAAAAAAGGAGAAGAAAAAGAAATAAGAAGAGAAATTATAACCACACAAAGAAAAACATAAGCACATTCATTTCTGATACGAATCTCTGATGATGAAGTTTCTACTTCGAAATCGATAAGACAAAAATAACATCTTTTTGTTTTTATTTTGTATACACATTGTAATTGCCTTCAAATTATTAATATATTATAACATACTTAACAATGCTTCAAGCAAATTACCAATTACTTTTATATATATATATATATAAATAAATATAGACCCTATTATATATATATATATATATATATATATATATATATAATATATAGTATATATAAAATGTAATATAATTTGTAAACACTACAACAGATCCGCCAAAACTGTAAGTATCTTTCCCTCTACCTATATACATTGTACAATAATATCATACAAATGTAACGTCCACATTGCACCACCAACGCAATAAATAACATGTTCATTATTAAACAGCATAATTTTAAAAATACATTTAAAAAATACATTATATTAATTTGCACATAACATACGTAACCAAGAATACCAAACAGAAATACGCATATTTATACGCACACACCGCGTGGAGACAATTATATCATCACAGCCTTCATACATTCCCACGCGCACACGCACGACATCACATACATACGCACAAACAAAAATACGCACACACGCGCGTGGACACAATCATATCATCACAGCCTTCACGCATTTCCATGCACACGCGCATGACATCATACACATACGCACAAACAAAAATTCGCACACGTAGAAGAAAAAAAACATTCCGCATCACGTAAACACGCAAACACGAGAATACAGTTAAAAAAACACGCACACATTTGACCATTTACACAATTTCTGTCATTTTCAAAGGAACCGTTTCGTCTTACCCGATGAATGCTTTTAGCAAGAAACCGCTGGTTGTAATACCGTTCCCGTAATTAAATAAATAAAAGCGAAAACTTTTATTTGTTTTGATTTCTCTTTGAACTATATATATATATATATATATATATATATATATATATTATATATATATATATCTTAATTTATAGGTTTTTACATGGAAACAAGTCTGCTACTATTCATTTTTGTGTGTGCTTAATTTTTTAAGCGGAGCAATCATCTGGCAACGAAAAATGGTTTGAAAATTTTAACATTTGAGAGGCATTTAAATGAATACGGGTGCATAGCCGAGTAACAAATAATAAAGTGAAGATGTTCAGTGTCTAGAGCTAAGGAACAATTCTAGATACTTTTTGATCAGAAGGATTTTGCAAATGCAGCCCCCTCCATACAATGGATTAACTGTCCACCATATCAAAAGATGAGTTTTAAAGGTCCTTCAATTAACATTGAGTAAAAGATTACAGTTACAGTGATAGATTGGCGAAATTAGTATTAACTACTTTACTAGAAAGAATGAGAGATAATCTAATTGAAATTTTCAAAATAATAAATGGAATTACTAACTATAGTAGACATATTTTTAATATTCTCCTGGAAACTTACTGTCAAGGCAGATTTCAAAAATTAAGTTTCTATTATACAAATGCATTTTATAGAGTAACATATTTTCGGAAAGAATTGCCTAATTATATCAAAAACAGCAATAGTGTACATAATTTTAAGATTAATTTGGATTATTTCAGAAAAAATAAGAAGAATTTGAAAATTTTGAAAATGATAGAAATGATACAAAAGATACCATTTGTATCATTTAAAAACATTTTTCGTTGCCTGATGATTGCTCCGCTGAAAATAATTAAGGACACAGTAATAAACCAATGGTAGCAGACTTGTTCCCATGTAAATAAATATAAACTAAAATATTTATTTATTTATTTATCTATGGGGCCAGGTTAGCTCAGTCGGTAGAGCGTTCCGCTAGAAACCACAAGGTTCCTAGTTTGATACCGGTCCTCGCCAACTCAGCGTATGAGTAGCACAGGAATATGTGTGGTTAAGTAAGGGGCTGATGGTAGGTGTGTCACTCCACCTCAAGCACAAAAAATCTCCTTGGTCTAGCGCTAGTGAAAAGGGGATAGACTCCCTCACTGTCTGACTGAGACCGACTTTATGCCGCCCCGACGACTTTACTTTTTACTTTTTATTTATCTATTAACGCTCTATCACAGATATTGAGCACTCTACTAATAACACTGTATGTTTAATTACTACAGCTCTTTCAAGTATATAGTGCCAACCATACACATTGATATATATATATATATATATATATATATATATATATATATATATATATGTATATATATATATAGAGAGAGAGAGATAGAGATAATATACATGCATATATATATATACACATCAGTATTTAAAAAATGTGATATTATTTGAAAAATAGAGCGTGTTTCAGGAAAAATATAATTTTATAGTCTAATAACTTGACTTATTCTCGTTCAAATGATCTCAGATTTTAAGAGAATCAACTAAATATTCTATGTTTAATATCTAAATGTATTCTACTGGATAATGATTTTTACTATTAAAATGCATAGGAAATGATTTTTACTATAAAAATGCATTAGACAATGATTTTTACTATGAAAATGCATAGGAAATGATTTTTGCTTTAAACATGAATTGGACAATGACTTTTACTATGAAAATGTATAGGAAATGATTTCTACTATAAAAATGCATAGGAAATGATTTTTACTATGAAAATGCATAGAAAACGAATTTTACTATAAAAATGCACTGGACAATGATTTTTACTATGAAAATGCATAGGAAATGATTTTTACTATAAAAATACATTGGACAATGATTTTTACTATGAAAATGCATAGAAAATGATTTTTACTATAAAAATGCATTGGACAATTATTTTACTATGAAAATGCATAGAACATTAATTTTACTATAAAAATGCATTGGACAATGATTTTTACTATGAAAATGCATTTGTACTGTTAAAATGCATTGGACAATGATTTTTTACTATGAATGCATAGGAAATGATTTTTACTATGAAATACATAGGAAATGATTTTTACTATACAATGCATTGGACAATGATTTTTACTATGAAAAATGCATAGAAAATGAATTTTACTATAAAAATGCATTGGACAATGATTTTTAAAATTTGTATTCCCTGGTTTACATCTAAAATATAACAAATGGCTACCTTTCAACTACGTTTATAAACGTATCATATTATATTCATGAGAATAAATACGTAGATGTGTGCTTCTCGCAAATACACCTGCACAATTTGAATCATAGCTTTATAGACTAGAGTAGGCGGCAAAGCTCATTGGCCTCTTTGTGACCTCAGATAAAACTGAGTTCATGGATTTTTTAACAAGATACATACATCTCCACACTGGGTGGTAAGCCTCTCAAATTAGTAGGCTAGTTCACATACCTAGGTAGTAATATCTCATCTACAGAAAGTGATGTCAATATACGCATAGGTAAGGTATGGACTACTATAGACAGATTATCGATCAAATGGAAAACAGTAGTCGTGTCAATACTACTCTATGGCTGTGGCATTTGGACTCTAAGGAAACTCGGTAATCCTTAAGTATTTCCTCGTGAATTCCTACCATAAAATAAACTGAACCCTCATTTTATGTCCGTGTTTTTGCAATATTTTTTTTTTCCTTGCACCCGTTATTTTACAATACTAAATATATTTTCTTTATTTATTTTAATATTCACTTCAATGTGTATATTCTAAAAGTTTTTATTTTGTGAGAATGTTTAGTATTAAAGTGGGGCTCCTTTTGTTGTTGTTATTTCTTTCTTTTTTTTTTTTTTTTTTTTTTTTTTTTTGCTTTGATACTCTAAATAAAAACGACAGATTTTAATCATCGTCGACGAAAAAACAAAATTACGGTCATAAAAGGAGGATCCAATTTATGCCTAAATTGTAAAACGAGCCCCCACTTTAAAACTAACCATTCTCACAAAATAACATCTTTTAGAATATACATATTGAAGTGAATATTAAAATAAATAAATAAAATATATTTAGTATTGTAAAATAACGGGTGCAAAAAATAAAACATCTATTGCAAAAACACGGACATAAAATGAGGGTTCAGTTTATTTTATGGTAGGAATTTACGAGGAAATAGTTGAGGATTACCGGAAACTCTTGGAGATAAAGCTTCATGGGAACTGTGCAAGTGTGATGCGTGCAGTATTAATTAAATCCTAGAAGCAGCACACTTTAAAGGGCAGCCGTACGATCACTTGCCTTGCGTCACATACACCAAGACTTGCTGGACATTACTGTGGAAGCAAGCACGAACTCATAAGTGACTCCTACACATGGACAACCCTATACAGGGGTTATCAGAACAAGGTTGAAGAAAACATCGCACTGAGGGCCGCTAGCAACTAATTTTGAATTAAGAGTTATCCTTTTCCGACTGTGTGCCCTACGAAGGCTAGTGAGCCCAGTCTCCACTAATATTTACTTGTAATATTTACCTATATTGGGAAAGATGTGGATTGATGTATTTTCCTCACACTCTCGGTTGGGTAGTAGAATACCACGACTGCACCTCTGTAGATGAGTAAAATATCCCCAATAAGACCAACTATTCGTTGTGGGCGGCGCTACCTGATGCTTAAGGATGAAATCATGCTGGATCAGTATCCCAAGAAATACAACACTCCAGTTTGGAATTTACTTAGGTTAGACGGCCGACCGGAAAGGTCCTCTATAATCAATCAGCGGGTCACGTCAAGCCCTAGCAGCGATATGATTGTCCCGTTCCTAGGGAACTCATGGCAACGCCTCATTTCTTTTTGTCATATATGTGTTAGAAGACGGTGGCTGAGATTCTTATTTTCCTGGGGATGACGCTGAACAGCATCGAGGTGAAGTCTCAATTTTGGAGCTTTGAAGCCATTACTCCCGGCCCACTCTGACTCGGAATAGTAATACCTGTTAATGTCTATTCTATGTGTTAGATAGATTTAAAAATGTGTTTACACAAATGAATACCCAGCAACAATGAATAAAACAAAACGTCTTCGGTATAAATTAACCCAATAAGGGTTCGGCATGTCGTAAAATCCGGTCAACCAACCAACAGTACTTTTTTTCTAAAAGAAAGATATTTAGTCTCGTACGGTATTTCTCTGAATTTTTGAGGATAATAATTAACACAGCTTAACACCTGTACCCCAGCTATGGTTAGCGGAATGAGAACAGGATACCTCCATGGATTGAATAAATAGTTGGGTTCAAAGTTCCGTGATGGCTCCCGATTACGACAAGAAGGTTCCCTATTACAACAAGAAGTTTGGCGAGTTCGAAAACAAGGTTCCTGAGTTCGAAAAGGCTACCGAGCCGGACAGGAAATAGCTGAAGAAGGCCGGGGGACACATCGACCGAAACGTTGTACAGATAACAATAAATATGAGGACAATAGTCCAAATAATCCAAATAATACTAATCTCCACCGGTATTTGAACTTGGATCGCTGTGTCAGTACTCCTTGGCGATAAACATTGCACCGCGTGCAACTCCACATGCAACTAACCGGGTTAGAAAACACATGCATTTTATAGATGCAAACAAACTATAAAAAAACCCTGCAACAGCGAGAAAATGAAACAAAGGCCCAGTAACCTCTTCATCATTTTTTCTCCAGAGACACAGTCACCCATGTCCTGTGAACCGTCACCTACACAAAACAAAAGATGGTCAATTTAAAAAAAAAATCTCTATCGCCATTGGCTAATTGTCGATATCTTTCCACAATTCCCGCCAAGACTTTGAGTATTAAGCATGACAGCATCAGTGTTTTCTATCAATTAGTAATGTGTTTTCGGCTTTTGAAATTAACGAGAAACTCGTAACCCAGTTGCTTCCGAGGAGAGTGTGCCAGGGTCAATGTCGCTTAGTAAAAGGGCCTTTATTGATAGGCGGAAAAATCGATTCAACCAGACAAACTACGGTTTTCAAACAAATTAGTTCAATTCTAACAAAAAGAATTTCTTGCGTAAAAATCTATATATTAATACATGTGTTCCTAAATCTTCCGTAAGTTATCATCCTGCAACACCCTTGTGTAAAAAAAGAGACCATCCAAATCGGTTTCTTGCATAATACCCAGTGGATCACCTGTCCAACCCAGTTGTATCTAGCCTTGTATTCCTGTTATTATTATTAGTCTTATTAATATCCCACTCTTCGACAATTTTTCGGACCAGCTTTATCTGGTGGTATTTCATTGAAGTATGAGAGAGAGAGAGAGAGAGAGAGAGAGAGAGAGAGAGAGAGAGAGAGAGAGAGAGAGAGAGAGTTATAACTGGATTTTAGAAGAATATATGCTATGTGATATGCAAACAGCCTCGTCCAGGATTTTAAGTCTGTTTTGTTATGTAGAGAGAGAAGAGAGGAGAGAGAGAGAGAGAGAGAGAGAGAGAGAGAGAGAAGAGAGAGGGTTATAACATGGATTTTAGAATAATATATGCTATGCGATATGCAAACAGCCTCGTCCAGAATTTTAACTATGTTTTGTTTTGTATGAGAGAGAGAGAGAGAGAGAGAGAGAGAGAGAGAGAGAGAGAGAGCGGCGAGAAGAGAGAAGGAGAGAGAGGGGCGCAAATTTCCTCAGATTACAAAGACGCTTCAAGGTAAACTCAAGATCTGTGTTCTGTAGAGTCTCGGTTCTGCCTCTGATTTCCAACTGCTATAATCTCCTTCCCAAGTGTCTTGATAACTCCCGAGCGTGTCAAATATATTTTGAATTATTTATATAGTCACTTATTATCTCAAAATCCCGGAGAATTTAATGTGTTTTCATTCTCAAGAACAGATTCTGGTTTATACATATTATTCTACTCTATACATTAATACTCACATTCCTTAATCTTCCAACCGTTATTATTTTGTAACATCTTCTGGTCAAAAATGAAAACGTACAAATAGTGAAAGATTCAATGCAAAAATATGAACAAAGTTATCTGGTTTCGCTTAATCGTAGATTTTCTATTTGTCCTATTCTAGTTCACCCAGTCTTAAAAATGAAACATTCCAGATTGTCTTGCATCGATTATATTACCAACGTGAAATTAAGATGAACTGAAAAAAAGTTTTTAAAAAAGTATTTGTTTTATTTGTAATTTTGAAATTGTGAATTACGGAATATATTTTGGTAATTTTGATCTTTTGTCGCCCCGGCACCCGGCCTTAATTTACGCTATATTTTAGCGAGTCAGGCGAATTTCCAGACCAACTTAGATTTTCCGAGTCGTGTTTTTGTCGGTAGATTAATGTAGATATTCTATCGATCGCCAAATCAATGTAATTATTTTACAACCCACCTTTATATATATATATATATATATATATATATATATATATATTATTTATATTTTGAAGGCAATTACAATGCGTATTAAATTAAATAAAATAGTGTCCAATATCTGATCAATTTCGAAGTATCTTCATCTTCAGAGACTGCTTTTGAAATGGAAGCGGTCTTGTGTGTTTTCTTTTTTTGCTTTGGACATTGTACACTATTTTATTTCATTTTATACGCATTGTAATTGCCTTGAAAATATAAATAATAATATACTTTACCTAACAATGCTTCAAGTAAATTATCAAATACTATTATATATATATATATATATATATATATATATATATATATATATATATATATACCAACAACACTTTATATATGTATAGATCGGTGGATGTCATTTTACCAAATGTGCCTATATGCATAATCTATTCTTGAGCATGAAAACACAAAATGATAACGGTTCGAAGATTAAGGAACTTGAGTATTAATATATAGAGTAGAATAATATGCATAAACCAGAATCTGTTCTTGAGAATGAAAACCCATTGCAAATGGTGACTTAATCGCATTCTAGCCACCACTGTGCCATCCTTTTAGATAATGTATTTCATTGAAGATTCACATCAAATGGTTTTCTGATATTAAAAAAAGTTTTTTCATAAAACCGTTAATTTTAATTATATTTTAACACTTGAACTCCCCCTTTTTAAAAAATGAACATCTGATAACGTTAGTTAATTGCCTGCTTTTAGCCCCCCTATTAATGATCAACCTCTTATCTAAAAATGTGTTAGCCTACTTCGGGTCAATAATCCTAAAACTATTAAACTTTGCGACAAAGCAAGGGAAGTTTTAAGCAGCCATGCGTGTAATTAAAACAGGAACCGATTGGGCTAGAGAACAAAAAAAATAAAATAAATAACCGGGGCGCCCTGAAAGTAACGCCTCTAATTTATTTTTCACAAAGGCTATAACGTTAGGTATAACAATGCCATCAAATATCAATAAAATTGGTCGCCTGTGTCTATTCTTGCTTAAATATCACAATGACATTGTAAAGCGATCGAAGGGATTCAGAGTCTGAATTTCTCCACACAGTATGGACTGTTGTGTTGAAGGGTCTGGACAAAAGTTGCTGGACACGAAGACGATGAATAGTATGAAAATTAGCGGTATGTAGCTAACACCCGTATTTTTATAACGCATTAGGTTACCACACAGAGGGTAACCTAACACGGAATAATGCTGTATACCCTTTTCATTACTTCTTACTATTCTTCTTCTGACGTCTTTTCTATCTTACGTCTTCTTCTAACATCTCTTCTAGCGTCTGGACTTCGTCTTGGGGACTTCGTGTCTGGCCTTCCATTGAGGATTTCTCTATATCAGAAGCCCTGTGTCATTGGTAGTTTTTAGATAATAACACAAGACTTCGATTTACTTAGATCATATTTTATTCTCGAAATCCCCCACCAGACTACCTGCGCAGATTGAGTCGGAGCATGTATAACACGACTTACCACCGTCGTGGTTTCTGACCAACTGATTAAAATCTCTTTCTAATCTAAACCGGAAGAGGTTCTTCTCCACCGATTCTCACGGTATCCACCGGAAGGAAAGATCAGGACAGGTCAAGCCTTGTCATTCAAATCCTTCAAGGCCGTGGGCTATAACTTATAACAGCCATTTTGATTTCTACACTACTGCACATAAATATTAAGAATCTAATAATTATGTAACAATAATCGGAGGTAAGAATACATGCCAATTAATACGATATACCATTTAATTACGCAACATGCAAAGAGAGAACCAAAGCATGAAATGATCGCAAGGTGTTCCGAGGAACATGAAGAAAGGTTAAACAACAAAAAACATTTCTCTGAATTTTTGAGATGAGGCTTGATAATTAGTATTATTTGGATAATTCGGACACATAGCATAGTGGATCAATGCGTTGGGTTAAGAGAGTTCTAAGTGACAGTCATCTCTAGGCTGCAGGTTCAATCCTGGTCGAGGGCGACAGTAACTTAGTAATTAACACAGCTTGACATCTGTATATATTTTTTATTTTTCTTTATTTCCCTTTTTTCTGTTTCTTTCTTTCAC
Organism: Doryteuthis pealeii; assembly: GCA_023376005.1. Classification (NCBI taxonomy): domain Eukaryota; kingdom Metazoa; phylum Mollusca; class Cephalopoda; order Myopsida; family Loliginidae; genus Doryteuthis; species Doryteuthis pealeii. The sequence goes on from CM042156.1 coordinate 15,869,219, forward strand.
TTGTTTTCTCACTTAGTTACATAATTCATGAGCAGCTTTTGAAGTGTGTACGTACCTGTAATAAAATATTTTGAATAAGATTCGTTAGATTTAAAATCAGAGGTGGGGAAATTTCCATAACCGTTAGGGTTATTATTGACAACCGAAAAGGGTGCCATTACAGGCGTGAGAATTAGTGATAGTTTTAGTTCAGATGCGGCTAGATTTTCCAGGAATGTGGACGCTATTGTCGACTCTGAGCGTCGCTTCCCCTTCGCTGCGGAAGAAGGGCAGAGTTGTTAAAACAAACCTTAAGATGAAAAACAAGCAACTCTTGTGAGTTAATTTAAACTAGGAATGAGTAGCCAAACAGGAAAGAAGAAAGAACAAAAAAGAAGAAACAGCCCCAGAAAAATCAGCCCGGGAAATAAGAGCCTTCAGCCCATCAGTATCTACTACTTTGTCTGTCTATCTATCTGTCTCTTTCTCCATTATATATAATAGCAAATATATGCACCCTCCGGGTGCAAGTATTTAAGTTTTAATATAATAAAATATATTACATTAGAAAGGCTAATGAAACTGACTAGAATGCAGATAAAAAGATCTGCAACAGAGGGGGTATAATCGAAAATAGAACAACTTTGAAACTAACTATTCCATCATTTTCCATTACTCCCTCTTTCATTGGTAAATTTTCCTAATTTAACTATTTAGTAAAATAGGAAGTAAAGGATAATTTACAGTTATTTCTTCTTGTAAATAAATTTCTTTTAAGATTTATCTACGAGATTTTGTTTATATTTCTTAAGATAAAACCAAACAATTAGAAATCAATAATACCAAGCACATATTTATTAAAATAAAATTTTAAATATCAATATGCAAATTAGCCTTCTCGTTCAAACTGTAAATCGCTATTTTGTTGTATATATAAATACAATTGCATGTTATTAGTACGTAGATATAATCAACAGTATTAATAATGTAAAACAATTTTTATTAATAACTGAAGGTTTAAAAGAATGAAATCATGGAGAATTTGACGTAAATAATTAAAGGAATTGTGACTTGAGTAGTAATATAGTTTCGGCTTCAGACAAAAATGCAGTCTATCTCCATTATATATAGATACTTGATGTTTTTTTTTGTTTTTTTTTGTTTTTTTTTGTTTTTTGTTTTTTGTTTTTTTGTTTTGGTGGGGGCAGTATATAACAAATTTTCCAATTCCTTTTTATTCTTCTTTTCGCTAATGTTCATCATTTTTCTTTTGTTTTTGTTTTTTCCTTCGTTTTTTTTTACCTCTCTTAAGTTTTCCCATAAGATCTTTCTTTTAGTTTCATTTTTTTATTCATACATTATTTTTTGTTTGCTTATTTTTTAAATTCTTTATTTCCTTCTTTTCTTTCTACTTTTCGTTTATTTATTTACTTATTTATTTTTCGTTCTCGAATTCATTCATCCTAATTTTCCAATCAGCCTCATTCTTCTTAACCCCTCAATCACACACCGATTTTTTTTCATTCTTTTTCTTACCCATCCCAAAAGCTTCTCTTCCATTCTTAGTGCACGTTATCATCCAGAAAATCGTGGTGTGTGTTTTTTTTTTTTGGGGGGGGGGATTTTTTTTAGAGGAATAGAGGATGTGGATGGAATAACTTTCTTTTATTCTCTTCCTTCCCATCCGTTCCTATCATTTCTGTTTCCATTTTAACAGCCAGAACTTCTTTTGCTATATACCCCCTAAAACACATTGGGTATATAAACGGGAGAGAGAGAGAGAGAGAGAGAGAGAGAGAGAGAGAGAGAGAGAGAGAGAGAGAGAGAGAGAGTAGTAGTAGCAGTAGTAGTAATAGTAGAGATGATGACTCTTAATTGCTTCTCGCTGCTACTGTTTCTACCTCGGCCGCGATCTTCTTCAGGCTGACTTCTATTCTGGGCTTTCTGTTAATGGTTGGTTTTACTTCTTGCTGATTCTTCCTCGGTTTGGGCTGGCCATTTTTTAAAATAATCAATTAACAATACTTGGTTGTTTTCTGATAAAGCTTTAAAATCGGGTCGCATTGGAAACTAATTCTCACGCGTCGGTAATGGAGCGTTTTTCAAGGGGTCAAGTAAAAAGGTTATTACCCATCAATAACTGTCGAGTAACTTTCTACTAGACCCATTTATTCTGAATCTAACGAACTTTCTTCAAAATATTCTAAATACAGGTACGTACATAAATCATGACCTGCTTATGAATTATGTAACACTTTTCCTCGTAGATAATGTGCTAATCCTCAAGGAAATCGACGCTTAAAAAGCGACAGGAATGGGTGACGAGAGGGAGAGAGAGAAAGAGAGAGAGAGAGAGAGAGAAGGAGTGAGAGAGAGAAAGAGAGAGAGAGAGAAAGAGAGAGTGAGAGAGTGAGAAGGTCAAGGGAATCCGTGCTTTCAGCACGACCTTATAATGATGGTAAATATTAAGTTGAAAAAGTCCTTTGTCATTTAAAGATGTAAAAGGAAACAAATGTTTCTTTAATCTTAATTTATCTATTCAATCAAGATAATACTTCCCCTCATTATCGATCTATTTGACAACTTGTTGATCCTTCGGGCGGAATAATCTTTAGATAAACATTCAGTATCGGTTTAACCTCTTCATAACAATTAAGAAGTTTTCCCTTTAAAAATATTGAAATGATCTGAAGAGACAATAATAAGACGAAGAAAATTTATTAAATGACATATGACAAACCCTAGAGATTTATTTACTTAAGTGGTTCGATGTTTTCTCCCTTTAAAAGTGCATTTTTAATGCTTGCCTTGCAATTCTGATGTTATAATTTATTTTCATTTACTTTCCTTTGGGACCAAATAAACACATGGATTTTTAAAAGAGAATATATGTAATGAACATGAGTACATAAAAGTTACACATATCCAGTGATGTTGATTGCATTTTGATTCAATGCGTCCTGGGACGCACCTATTTGCTTAAGTCCCCGGAAAATTTATGGTCCAAAGTAAATTTCTTAATGGTTTTTTTTTATTTCTTAATAGGGTTTTTATTTATGATCTGGGGAAACGGTTAAAGCCGTCTAACTCCTATCTTGTAACTTATCCTGTGTAATTCGTTTCTGAAAAACTATTGAAATGTATTTACAATTAGCTTGAATTTGTGGGGAAAAAAAGAAAACGAGTCGAGACAAGACTTTGATATTTAGTCATAAATTTCTATACAGGATTTCTTTTTTACAATAAATGTAAAATGATATACGAGGGTGACTCAAAAAGTAATGCCATTTGGCTTGGGTCACATCCCAACTTCTTCACATAGTCACCGTTTGTGTCAATAGTAATGTTCCACCTTCGAATGAGAGCATGTATCCCTGGCCCGTAACATGTTGCTGACTGTTCTTTGAGCCACTACAGATTTCGCTTTCTCGTCCCTGGAATAATGTTTGCCTTTCAAATCCTATTTCATTTTTTCTTTTCAATAAAAAAATTATTCCGTGCTCAGACATTCGTGAACAAAGATAGAAAGATTTGGTTCTTTGTTTAATGGCATATCAACCTTCATTGAATATTTAATGCCAAATCAACTCTTGTAGAATAACAGTAGTGGTCCAATTTAACCCATAGCTGGGGGGATAAATTGATTTATACCTTCCCCAAGGGTAATAGTTCAAAAGTGAAAATCATAGCGTGACCAGGGTTTGACCTAGCTTACCATGATGTCGGGATAAAATAACCCAACGAAGGTTGATATGCCGTAAAGTTCTAGGAACCAACCATGCGGGACTCACTGATCAAATTTTGACGCTTTTCCGTTTTCAAGAAGGTGATATTGAACTGTGTTGAACGAATACTGATGCTGGTTTCTAAGGATTTTCCCCAGGTACAGTTTGCAGAAATTCAATATTGACAGAACTTAGTCGTCTAGATTCGAGGTGAATGTTCGGTAGAAAACTTTCCCGATCGAAACTGGTCAAACGATCATCCGGACACTTGAAGCTTCAGTTCCATAGATAAAACAAATATTTCTTTCCATTCTTGTTGCTCAAGGGTCTTCTTTGAATTCATACTGCGTCTTTTATTGGGTATGATTTCATTCCGTTTTAGAAAAATCGATGCAAAAGTTACCAATTCTAATATCTAATAATACTAGCAAGAATATACGCTTTACCGGCGTAAATATTTACATTTTAATGTCATTAAATTAGAATGACTAACGAAATTAAATATGAATGCATATAATTGCCCTTATTTTGATTATATTTTCATTGGTTTCTATATAAAATCATTCATAGGATTGATTCTATACATCGGAGAATAAAGCAACAATAATGATTCATTAAACCCTGTTTTGTTAAAACCAGTATGCAAAATAACTATACCATATATTATGTAAACCTTTATTCCTTAGTGATGTATAAAACACATTGCAGCGTTTTAAATGCATTAATGACATGGGCTGTTTTGAGGTACATCTCAGATTTTCATAAACGTTAATAAATAAGATTTATTTTTTGGTATTTATGATTTTTACTATACATTAAATACTCGTTGATAAACTTACGCAATTCTCAATGGTATTGTGACGTACGCTGCAATGTAGTTTCGGTTACAGACAGAGAGACACCGAATATCCATTATAATATGATGTAGAGAAAGAAAGAACGTAAAAATGGAATTATTGAAATATTAGGTTGTTACAAAAATAATGGCTGATTGAAGTGCTCGGTTTTGAAATGTCATTTCAACATAGAATTCGTTGATTATTTCAGGTGAATTTTTGCATATATAATAATTAATGTGTGCTCAAAAATAAAATGTAATTCATTCTCAGATAGAAAGTATTTTTGAATAATAGGGGCCTTCAAAGATGAACATGCCTAAACATGACCTTCGCCTTCTTATGTTGCATGAGTTCAAACTTGGGTACAATGCCTCCGAAACTGCTGCCAATATCAACAAAGCATGGGGAGATGAATCCACAAGTGATGGGAGTGTACAAAGGTGGTTCCAGAAGTTCCGCAATGGATATGAGAGTCTTGAAAATGAAGAAGGTAGAGGACGAACATGCAGTATTGACAATGAACAATTGCAGGCAGTTGTTGAGCAAAATCCACGACAAAGTGTTAGTAAAGGATCCACTTTTCGTCACAAGTGACTATTCGGTCAAGAAAGGGGTCATTGGTGTTACGCAAACTGAGCATCGAGCACACTTCAAACCGGCTAAGTTTTTGATGCTCATTGAGCTCATGAGGAACCCATTTATCGAGCCTTTTCACCTTTCCAATACTCTGTAATGGCGAGAAACTGTTGCAATGCTGACACCAAGTGTCTGAGACATAGTACTGAATAGTATATAAGTACTTGAGTATTGAAAAAATACTTAGAAATATTGTTGCACCACCTGGATCCTTAGGAATCGCCTAGAGAATAAGCTAGATAGAAGCTAGATGCCGCGTGCGATCTTTAGGAAATCGTGGAAACAACATCCAAAAAGAAATTACTGTACGGTCACCTGCCTCCTATCATACAAACCATCCGGTGAGACATGCTGGACACTGCTGGAGAAGCAAGGACGAACTAATAAGCGACATTCTCTTGTAGAAGGCAGTACATGGGCACGCCAGTGCGGGCCATTCAGCAAAGACCTGCATTTACCTGTTCTTTGCGATATACTGAATGCTGCGCAGAGGACACCACTAGAGCAATGAATGATAGGGACGGTTGACGAGAGATTGTCATGGATATACGTGCTGCTAACGCGACATGATGATGATGATGATGGTGGTGATGATTATGATGACATACATAGGCGAATACTACATATATAGGAACTGGACACGCCTCCCTACCAGTTCAAACCCTGAAGGAGACTGTTTGCATTTAACATAGCGCTAATACCCTTGGGAAATATAAGGCCTCCCATCGTGGAATAATATTTAGTAAGCTAGTCTCGCAGATCCATTACTACCGAAAAGCGAGTTTGATCCTCGCTTGGTGCTCTATAGTTGTGATCTTGTGTCACACGGTTTAAGAGAAGGAAAACTCTGAATTCCAACCTTTTGAACGCAGCAAACCACGATCACGATTTGAACTTATTCCTGCAACTATACCCGTTAAAATAAATGTGATCATGACAGGCTATTGTCGTAGGAAAAATCCTTGTAAAATCCTTGTTGCCATTGTAGGGTTTCAGTTGCTGTGTTCTTCTCAGAATCCAGTCGGTAATCATGTTGGTTTCATCTGTAATTCCATTGTCCAAGTCTATAGTAAGTTGATAATCCTAGTCAGAAGGTTCAACAAGCAATTAATTTGAGGACAGTTGCAAATGATCTTAAATGCTTTCTGTCCTCGTCTCCCATTGGTTAATTTTTACCAAAAGTACCCGATGTTGTTGAGAAATTTCATAAATAGGAGTGACAATTTTGCGTACATCTTATAGATAATTCAATAATGGAATTGGTGACTTGAGTTGAAAAACTGGACGAGGCTGATTGCGTTTTTCATCAGGCTAATACCCTTGGGAAAGGTATGAATCAATAGGTTCTCTCCCCAATTATGGGTAAATAGTAAAGTAAACTGGGCTCAATAATCTCGGAGAAGAAAAACCATGAATTCAAACCAGCTGTACTCCACGTAAGAATTGTGTCACATCCAGCCCGATTCACGAAAGCCTTGAACTCCCGGTAATATGATGAGTGACTTAATTCATAAACCTCTATCTACACCAGGGATTTCGGATCTATAGGCCAAACTCTGAGCAAAGACACACAGACAGATATAAATAGATTGTGATAAATAATTAGATCGATAAGAATTGACGAACATAGACCAATTAGATGATCTACATTTTGGCGTCCAGTCATTTTTAACTTGTTGCAATATTTGTACCAATCGACCTTAAATGATGAGGTCAGCCTCGTTATCATCTCTCCGGCCGTCCATCTAAGCAACAAAATAATGATGAGGATGAATGTAGGACCATCAATTATGATAAGGTCAGCCAGACCCAAGAGTATTGTTCTCTTGTTTCAATAGAGAAGAAAGAGAAAATCAGGAAAAAAGGACTCACACACACACACACACACACACACACACACCACACACATATATATATATATATATATTATGAAATACTGTACAATTAAAAAGTATTTGTTACCATTGGTTTAAAAGCAAATATCATAATGCAAAAATTGATTAAAATTTAAACTCTAGGCAGTTATGATAATACAATATATCAAGTGTCTACCTGTCTAAAATGATTGTGAAAATTGATTATTGATATAAAAAATAAAGTCGGTGGGGCGACCTAAAGTCGGTAGCCACCGAACATCGAAGGTGTCTATCCCCTTTTCACTAACACTAGATCAAGGAGATTATTTTAGCGTCTGTGGTGGAGCGCCACACTTAAAATCAGCTCCTTACTTCACAGCACAGATCCCTATGCTATTCACACGCTGAGTTGGCGAAGGCCGGTATCGAACCCAGAACCTTGTGATTCCTGGGTGACATCTGAGTCATAAAACAATGATAGTGCAACTAAATGTAAAGGGATTATTTACTTAAGTTTAACCTATAAACTTATTCCCAAAAGCAATTCCCAATCATTAAGCAACAAACAAGCGTAGACAACTTACTGTCAAAATCAAGAAAGATTATTAGATAAAACAACAATATTTTGACCATCCCTCACAATTTACTGATGGCATAAAATAACACTTGACAGGTTGACGTGCCGTTAAACTGAATCAAATAATTAATATACTGTCAATGCAAAAATAAACTCAAAACTCCAGGTGGTACTGATAACTGATATTTACAAAGCTGACGCTAAAGCCTTTCGGTTTTAATTAAATCATCAACAGGTCTCAACTGGTTAATAACTCTGGGAACACAATTTTTGTTGATTTGAATCTGACACTTGTTTTTGACTATTTTGGGACCCTGAACCCAAAGATGATCTCAGTTTTTCTATATCACGTCAACTTATTGAGCTACAGGATACCCTTTTCTCAAAAAATGTTAAAATACAGCTTCTAACAAATGTTTGCTTCTTTTATGAAGGATTTCTAAAATGTCTATATAATGGGAAATAAAAAAAACATTACACTGGGCATCCCAAATAATGATGAGCTAGATCTGACATTTGTTTTTAACAAAGTTTTGGACTCTGAATAAAAAAAAATTACCCCATTTTTTCTCTTATTTCATCAACTTTTTAAGTAGCAGGATACTCTTGCTGGGTTTCAAAAACCATTAAGATGCTGCATGTGGCAGATTTGAGCTTATTTTATAGAATATTTTAAACATTTACAATGGAAAATAATCTTTTTTAAAATGCTTGGCTGTAATGTTTTTACAAATTCATCTTGTTCCTACAAAGGATATTGTTATTGTAAATCAAATTGTGTAGTTACGGTAAAAATGTACACAGTTTTTTCTAGTGTGTTCAATACGTGGACGATTCCCCTTTATGTTCCATAGTTAGCCATCATATTTACATCCCATATACTTTAATACCATTCCTCTATGAATTTTAAATCTTGGTGGAATCATTCATCTTGCTCATAGCTGACCCCATCAAGGTTTTCCAAGAAGTTACAAGGTGGCTATGCAGAAAATGGAACTTGATGCTCATGTTACAATCAAGAATTTTGTGGCTATCCAATTTCAGTGTAATTCATTGCTTGTTCATTTCCAAGAAAGTTCTTGACAAGGTAAAGAACTTGTCAAGAACCAAGAATTCTTCTTGAGTTCTGACATTATACCAACGAAATGTTAATATTTGATAACTTTCAGAATCTGTAGGTTTACAAATGTGCTGATGTTTGTCCTTTGATTGGGAATCAACCTAGTCACCAGATCTGAATAATTCTCCTTCATTTTCAATAAAATAATCAACGCAATCAGTTGAAAAGTTCTATTACTTACGGACAAACAATACAATTGTGCTTATTTGGGGAGTAAGCTGTAGAGAAAAAACTTGACGTGATAGAAGAAAACTGACTACAGTTTTGAAATCAGCATACCAATATTAGTGTACATCAAATGATAAATCAAAGTTAACAGAAATTATATCCAAAATTGTTCCCCAGTGTAATCTATACATATATAAAGGGCAGTTGTGTGTATATATGTCTAGAGGAAACTACGAAAATAAAACAATTAATGACAAAGTAAATATATATATATATATATATACACGTTCACTATTACCAGAACTTGTTTTTTGTGAAAAATAATGAACATTTTATTTATATCTGGAAAGATATTAAAAATTAGGATTTGAATAATAAAAGAAGGGAAATTCACTGTTAGAGTTTTTGATTAAGACATTAACCAATTATGTAAGTTCAAACCAATGGATCTGCGAGAGTAACTTTTTATTATCCCCCCTCTAACCAGGCAACGCCGGGTAACTGCTTGTAGTAAAATATATAAATTGACTACCTGTTGTTACTTTTTTAAGGACCATCCTTTGACCTTACAACAGAGCGCTTATCCCGTGGAATTGGAAAGAGTCCCTCGATAATTAACCCTGTGATTCCTCTGGTAAAGTGTTCTCAGTTTTTGGTAAAGAGTCCTTCGATAATGAATCCTTTGGTTACTCTGGTAACCTGGGTATTGGTAAAGATCCGGCAATCCTATGCCCGTCCTCAAAGAGTGCATTTGTAATTATGATCAGTGGGGGTTCAAATAGTGTGTCTTACACGCAGTATGTTTAGTGATTGGCTACATGAGTCAATCACGTGACTTTGGCTAGTCTATAAATCCAGGTGGGTAATTAGAGCACACCTTATATATCACAAATATAGGAAGCGCGTGGTGTAATGGTTAAAGTCATGGGAAATGGACTCGTCACCCCGAGTTCAAATCCTGGACGTGGTAGTTGCATTTGACTTAGCGCTAATACCCTTGGGAAAGGTATGAATCCTACTCTCCCTCCAGCTATGGGTAAATAGCATGACAGACTGGGCTCTTTAACCATGGCTAGGTAACCAGTCTAGGAGAAGGAACATTCTGAATTCAAACCTGTTAAACCCCGCTTAAGAAATTGACCTTGTGTAACATCCTGCCCGTGTGGAGGGGTTGGTAAATATATATATACCACAAATATGGGCACCTCATATGGTGTAATGGTTAGCAAGTTAGACACGCAAACCATTGTTAGTAATTTCGATTCTCACTGGGCGCCTCATACTTCTGGCCTTGTGCCACATCTAAGCTAAGCTTAGTAAATAACTATATACCACAAATATCTTCTTTTTTTTTCCATTTTATTTTGGGGTTTTTATTTGTAAATATATATCATTTTTCGCCTCCCCCATGAACATGTAAATAGGGGTTAGGTGTAGGACTTAACATAGAGTGACTGAGAAGTTTTGGTGACTGTTGTGCGAATTGTTTTTATGGTGAATGGATAATTTGTAGAATGAATCGGGTCACGAACGAGAATAGCTAAGTTAAAAATTAGGATAGTGTTGGCCAGACTTTTCCCCCGCCTTGTGCCAAATTTACGTGTATATTTACGTAATATATATATACCACAAATATTCCAACACCTGTTTAAATTGATTGCGAACTTTGCTTATTGAAAGATTTGGTTATAAAACCTTGATGGCGTAACTAAATATGAAGAGATTGCCTCTTTAAAGAGTGTGAACTTTATTAACACATTAGCTCTTCAAACTTTTATATTGCATCCCTGTATTAAGTGGTTTCTACTTTAATCTGATACTGAACTTTATTAATACATTATCTCATAAAAAATTGATATGGCCACTATGTACAAAGCGTTTAGCTTTTTGAAATGATATTGATTTTTATTAATACATTGGCTCATAAAGCATTGATATTGCAACTAAGTAAGAAATGTTTACTTGCTTGATATGTTTATGAAGATACATTTCTGTCGTATATAATTGGAGACCATAAATATTGAAAGGACTCCCACATAAAATAAGGCTTGATATTCTTTAGAATCAACCAATATATTCGTGCCAGTAAGCCAAGTGAGGTAGAAAATTAATTATCAGCCCACTTGGTTCTCTTCGTGATGACTTCACTGGGACAACAATAATGCACACACACACAACACACACACACACACACACACACACACACACACACACTCCTTTTTATCATATGGGTGCTAGAAGGCGGTGGCTGCGGGTCTACATGTCCTGGGAATGACGTTAAACTCTATCTGATGGTGAGGTTCCAGTTTTGGAGGTTTGGGGAATGTGGAGCACCCCTTCATCACCATTGCTCCCTGGTTCACTCTGACCCGGAGTGGTAGTACCTGTTAGGGTCCCATCTATGGGTTAAATAGAAAAACATGTTTATAAACAAAATTGTATTATCCATTTAAGAATTGATTTATTTCAAAACTTTTTAGCATTAAATGACCCACTAAGGTTGATATGCCTTAAAACAAAACAAACCAAACCAAACCAAACAACACACACACACACACACACACACACACACACACAACACATATATATATATATATATATATATATATATATATATACGAAGTTGTCAAAAAGTAATGCCATTTTCTTTCATTCATTTAAAAAATAAAACTAAGGTCTACATTAAGACCCTAACGAGGCTGACATCAAGAATCCAACGAGTTAGACCCAACTTGTCAATCGACAATGTCCTCCTTCTGCATGACAATTCTCGACTACACACAGGCATCAGGACAAGGGAGAAAATCGTCTCATTTGGGTGGATAACTTTACCGCATCCTCCATGCTGACCAGATTTAGCGCCTTCAGACGATCATCTCGTCGGCCCCATGAAAGAGGGTTTTAGAGAGAAACATTATTCCAGTAACTGAAAGTGAAATCTGTAGTGAAGAAGTGGCTCAAAGAACAGTCAACAGAAATGTATGTGGCAGGGATACATGCTCTCATTCGAACGTAGAACATTGCTATTGCGAGAAAGGGTGACTCTGTGGAGAAGAATGGGTGTGATCCACAGGGGACCAACTTTATTTTGATGTATGGAACATGTTACTGTGATGGTAATTATAGCAGTCCTGAACAAAATGGCGTTACTTTTTTACTAGTCTAGCACGTTACAAAACGAGATAAAATAGAATTGATTTGGTTTGGTTTGTTTTGTTTTGCGGCATATCAACCTAGTGGGTCATTTAATGCCGATAAAGTTTTGAATTTTTTTTCTATTTAACCCATAGATGGGACCTTAACAAGTACTACCACTTCGGGTCAGAGTAGACCAGGGAGCAATGGCGATGAAGGGGTGCTCCGGATTCCCCAAACCTCCAAAACTGGAAACTCACCATCAGATAGAGTTTAACGTCATTCCCAGGACATGTAGACCCTCAGCCACCGCCTTCTCGCACCCATATGATAAAAAGGGGTTGGGGCTGGCCATAAAGGCAATAGGGTTGGGAAAATCATATAGATGCTAGGGCTTGACGTGAACCGCCCGTCTAGCCCAAGATAGGGCCAAAGTGGAGTATTGCATGTCATGAACTGCTCATCCACAAGATAGAATTGAAGTAATATATATATATATAAATGTATACTCGGACGTTGTACGAACAAACATACAGAATTTTTCTTATCGCATTGGAGAGGGATTCTACCAACTCAGCAGAAGGGCAGACGGTGTGTTCTTCAGTCGCAGTTGACAGGGGATGATGATGATGATGATGATGATGATGATGATGATGATGATGATGATGAAATCTAACTATATTCCGAAATCAAAGTTGCCTGCATCTGATTTTTCAGATAACATATGTATTGAGTTAAAGATGGCGGATAGCGTAATGCAAAGGCAATCAATACATTCCAAGTGATATTAGCAAGTCAGGATTTTTTATGGTATAAATTCGGAATCGATATTTCTCATAGAGTGAAAGTGAAAGTTGTGTTACAATTGAAGTAAAGCCGAACAATACAAAACGAGTAATTGCTTTCACGAAATATTTTGTTTATCAGAAAGATTTAAAGCAGATATAAAGTAGTTTATCATCTAGTTTATCTGCTTACTTCATGCAATTCATTTGATTTAATGTATATATATATATATATATATGTGTGTGTGTGTGTGTGTGTGTGTGTGTGTACATATTTGTACGCACACACACACACACATATATATATATATATATATATATATATATATATGAATGCATGTGCGTGTGTGAGAAAATTACATATATATTGTATATATATATATATATATATATATATATGTGTGTGTGTGTGTGTGTGAGTGTGTGTGAATATTTTCTAATCGCACACTCAAACACCCACCCTGACACACACATACATATGCATATATATATATATATATATATATATATATATATATTTGTGAATAAAAAGGCCTAAATACCAGGGGTATATTGATTATATATATATATATATATATATATATGTGTGTGTGTGTGTGTGTGTGTGTGTGTGTTTGTAAAAAGTATACATAACTATATATATATATCTTAGATATGGTAGTGAAAGAATAAAGTTAACGATGCTGATAACCGTGCAATTTTCATGCTATGCAATTTTCAACACAGTATATATATATATATATATATATATATATATATATATATATATATATACATGTGTGTATGTGTATGTGTGTATGTGTGTGCTTTGAAAAATATGACAATGATTTGTGATTTTTTGTACTCTATTTTTGTCTGTAAAATGATTTCTAGTGCTTCCCTACTTCTCAAAATTGGTGTATAAAATTATTTCACCCAACGAATCCAGAAATAATATAAAAAAAAATTCTGAAAGTTAACCAGTTTTAAATTATTAATGATCTGATTTGCAAAATTTAACTGATGTTGTAGCTTCAGTTCTAGGCAAACACCAAACTATCTCTTTGGTACAAATATGTGATATAATAATAGAAAAAAATTATCTTAGATTCAATGCCACATCGGATATTGATATTACAATAAAAAATTCAGAAATCATCAATAACTTAAAATTGGTTGGGTTTCAGACTTTTCCGATAGCATGTTTGGATTCCCTTGGTAAAGTTGCTTTTATAAACCAACTTTTAGGAGTAGGGAAGCTCTAGAACTCATTTTACAGACAAAAATAGATTCCAAATGTCGCCATTTTTCACCAACCCCACCAGATTTGGAGAGCTAAAATCGTTAAAAAAATTTTTGGAATTGGAAGCGCAAATTTTGGGGAATGTTTAAATTTAACACAGTCCATATGTGTACAAAATTTCATAAAAACTGAAGGGGGTGGGTGTCAAATTGCGAATTAAAATGGACGACAAATGTTGGTGATTTGTCAACAAATAGAGAATAGAAATCCAGATATTTTAGGATTGCGAGCCAGATTCGGCCCAGAATCTTTTAATTTCTTCACAGAGTCGGCCTGTTAGTCAGCGATATGAAAATGCGCTCTCACTGACAAGTTAAAGCGAGAGTTCTTGAAAGCTGCACTATTTGGACCCTAACGAAGCGCCTGGAGAATAAACTAGATGGAAGCTGCACAAGAATGCTGTGCGAAATCTTAAACAAGGCGAGGAAACAACACCCCATGTGAAAACAGCTGTTCGGCCACGTGCCCCATATCACAAAACCCATCCGTGTGAGGCAAACAAGACACGATGGGCACTGCAAGGATGAACTCATAAGTGACGTTCTTCTGTGGAAGCTTTAACATGGGCACGCCAGAGTAAGTGGTCCAGCAAAGACGTACATAGATCAACTCTGCGTCGATACTTGACGCAGCGCAGAGAACCTCCTAGGGGCAATGCATGATAGGGATGGTTGGCGCGATATTGTCATGGATATCCGTGCTGCTAGCACGACGTGATGATGATAATGATGATAATGATGATGATATGTGTGGCTAGGGCCTCTAGGAATTAAGTTGAACAAATGTGACACACCGACACAATGACACACTGACTTTCTCTTTTATTATTAGAGAAGAGATTAAATCAAAGCGAGGCTGTGGGTGTAAATGGAACACAAATGTAGGTGATTGGTCGACGAATAGAAAATAGAAATCCAGAAAAAGTATCTGAGAGAGAGAGAAAAAAAGTACCGAACGAATAAAGTGACAAATAAAAGCTACGGACATAAGGCTTAGATAGATAGATAGATAGATAGATAGATAGATAGATAGTTTGAATAAATGGTATGATAGATAAATGAAATAATGATAGATAGAATTGATAGAAATTGATAGAATTTTAATGATAGATAGAATTCATTAACTAAATAAATAATTCATAGATAGAATTCATTAAATGAATGATAGATCGTTTAAATACGATAGATAGATAGATAGACCGATAGATATAAATTATAGTCAAGAGAGAAAAAAGTACCGAACGAATAAAGTGATAAATAAAAGTTACGGGCATAATGTTTAAATACGATGGATAGATAGATAGATAGATAGATAGATAGATAGTTTAGATAATGATAAGATAGATAAATGAAATAATGATAGATAGAATTGATAGAATTTTAATGATAGATAGAATTCATTAACTAAATAAATAATTCATAGATAGGATTCATTAAATGAATGATAGATAGTTTAAATTAGGTAGATAGATAGATAGATAGATAGATAGATATAAATTATAGTCAAGAGAGAAAAAAAGTACTGAACAAATAAAGTGATAAATAAAATTTACGGACATAATGTTTAAATACGATAGATAGATAGATAGATAGATAGATAGATAGTGAGACTGAGAGGGAGAGAGCGGGAGGGGGTAGAAAAAACATTTATAGAGACTATTGTCAAGAGAGAAAAAACTACCAAAAGAATAAAGTAATAAATAAAAGTTACGGACATATTGTTTAAATATGATAGATAGATAAATAGATAGATAGATAGTAATAAAGATAGATAGATAAATATATAGATAGATAGAGAGAGAGAGAGAGTAGAAAAATATCTAGAGAGATTGACTATAGTCAAGAGAGAAAAAAGTACAGAACGAATAAAGTGATAAAAAAAAGTTACGAACATATTGTTTAAATAGATAGATAGATAGATAGATAGATAGATAGAAATAAAGTGTGTGGGTGGGTATGTGTGAGAGAGAGAGAAAAAAAAAGAGAGAGAAGAGAGAAAGAGAGAGAGAACGAGAGAGAGAGAGAGAGAGAGAGAGAGAGAGAGAGTAGAAAAATATTTATAGAGACTATAGTCAAGAGAGAAAAATGTACCGAACGAATAAAGTGATAAATAAAAGTTACGGACATATTGTTTAAATATGATAAATAGATAGATAGATAGACAGACAGATAGATATGTAGTAATAAAGATAGATAGATAGATACATACATACATACATACATAGAGGGCGAGAGAGAGTAGAAAAATATCTAGACAGATTGACTATAGTCAAGAGAGAAAAAAGTACCGAACGAATAAAGGGATAAATAAAAGTTACGAACATATTGTTTAAATAAGATAGAGAGAGAGAGAGAGAGAGAGAGAGAGAGAGAGAGGGGAGAGAGAGAGAGAGTGAGGGAATAGAATCGCGGAGGTACGAAATACGTAGAACTTAGAGTGTCGCTTTTTACTGCAATTCTAATTGCTTTTCAGGCTCCTCACAAGTTCGCAGACGTTGTCATGTACGGCGATCAATTTTCTATTTTCGTCGTCTAGCTTGATCAGATTTCCGGTAAGTTGAGCGGAGTTGAGCGGAGGGCCAAATTTGAGCGGGAATCTTGATTTCACCTCAGATTGACCGGCCAAATTTATTTCCCCTCTCCAATCCAGACCGAATGGTTCGCTTCTATTTCTTTCCTAAGTGCGCACAATAAGTGATTTAGCAATCAGTGCGAGGTGTATGGCAATGGCGTCGGGCTACTGAGGAGGCTGAAGGGCATACAGATGCGATGAGGTGTTGGGATTCTGAAGCAGACAGATTCTTGTGGTAGTATTGGGCGGTAGGTACGCCATTTTGATCATACATACCTACTCACACAGATATATGCCATTGGAGGCGTGTGGTGTAATGTTTATCGTTGTTGGGAATGGACACGACGAGACGAGGCTGTTTCAATTTCACATCGCGCTAATACTCTTGGGAAAGGTATGAATCCAAATATTCCCCCTCCAGCTATGGGTAAAGTGTAGAGCAGACTGTTAGAATGTTTTGGTATATAAGGTGTGCTACAATACACCACTTAAATTTATAGACTAAGCGAGTTCACGTGGTTTAAACCTCAGCCAATCAACAGCCCGAATGCGTGGCTGGTTGACTACTTAATCACTGTTACTGAGAGACGCCCATTTGCAAGGGACTTGCAGTACTGATGAGCACCAAGGAGCAACCAAAGGATTCATTACCAATGATTTCCGCTGGACAAACACTCTTGCTTGAAGCCTAAAGAAAGGCCACTAAAATCATAACACATACGACGCTTTTAGCCTTGGTTTGGCAACTAGCCTAGGAGAAGGAAAACTCTGAATCCAAACCTGGTAAACTCCTCTTAAATATTAACCTGTGCCACATACTACTTGTGCGGAGGAGTTGGTAAATACAAATATTCAAGAGGAGCGTGGAGCGCGTGGTGTAATGGTTAAAGTCATTGGAAATGGACTCGTCGCCCTGAGTTCAAATCCTAGACATGGTAATTGCATTTCACTTAGCGCTAACACCCTTGGGAAAGGTATGCATCCTAATCTCCCTCCAGCTATGGGTAAATAGTACGGCAGACTGTGCTCATTAACACTAGTTAGGCAACCGGTCTAGGAGAAGGAAAACTGAATTCAAACCTGTTGAACTCCGCTTAAGAAATCAACCTTGTGTCACATCCTGCTCGTTCGGAGGGGTTGGTAAATACATATATACGAGAAGAGCCAGCATCATGAAGTGGCTAATATGCTGGGCTGTGACATGGGAGTAAGCGAGTTCGAACTCCAGTCACGCTATTTGTTCAATTTCAGAATACCCGCATACCCTCCAGCTATGGATTAAATAGTAGACCAAGTGTTCTTCTACGAGGGTGAGTCAAAAAGTAATGTCATTTTCTTTATTTCATGTGACCCTAACGAGGCTCAGAGCAAGAATCCGGCGAGTAACACCCAACTTGCCAATCGACAATATCCTCCCTCTGCATGACAATGCTCGGCCATACACAAGCATCAGGACAATGGAGAAAATCGACTCATTTGGGTGGACAACTTTACCGCTTCGTCCATACTCACCAAATTTAGCGCCTTCAGATTATCATCTCTCCGGTCCCATGAAAGAGGGTTTGAGAGGCAAACATTATTACAGTGACGAGGAAGTGAAATCTGTTGTGAAGAAGTGGCTCAAAGAACAGTGAATAGAATTTTATGGGGCAGGGATATATGCTCTCATTCGAGGGTGGAACAATGCTATTGAAAGAATCGGTGACTTTGTGGAGAAGTAGGGATGTGATCCACAGAGGACCAACTTCATTTTTATGTATGATACATTTTCCTGTGTTTGTAATTATACCTGTCCTAAACGAAATGGCATTACTTTTTGACTCACTTATGTGGAGAAGTAGGGATGTGATCCACAGAGGACCAGCTTCATTTTGATGTATGATACATGTTCCTGTGTTGGTAATTATACCTGTCCTAAACAAAATGGCATTACTTTTTGACTAGTCTAGCACATTACAAAACGAGATAAGATAAAAATAATATTAACCCCATTAGTGTCTGAATTTGATTAACCAGTTTATGTGTAGTTATTCATACACGCCTGCTTGATTTTGATTGGTCAAAATTTATCCATTCACTGTAGATTACTGGGCCATTAAGAGGATAATGGTATAAAATTTGGCCCGACGGAATAAGCCGCTTTATATATATTTAATTTGTGATCGTAATCTATTCATACTCAGATGAACCGGTGGTTTTCATTAGATTTAAACTGGCAAAGACTCTTCAAAACATCAGCACGATTGGTAGAACAACAACAACAACAACAAAAAAAGCAATAATAATAATAATAATAATAATAATAATAATAATAATAATCCAATTGTAATTGGTGCCCTTGGAACAGCACCCACATTTCTGGAAAAGAATTCGGAAATCAAAGGAAAATCGAGACCATCCAAAGTGCAGCTAGAATCGGCTAGAATACTCAGAAGAGACCTGAGGAGATGTGATGCCACTCAGGCTCCAGTGAACCGCCGGGTACGGCAGGTGTGCAATAATAATAATAATAATAATAATAATAATAATAATAATAATAATAATAATAATTGTGCACTTGGAACAGTCCCAAAAGGATTAGAAAAGGGCTTGGATAGTTTGGATATCAGAGGAAGGATTGAAACCATTCAGAACACTGCACTGCTGCAATCTGCCAGAATACTCAGAAGATTCCTGGAGACCTGAGGAGACTTGCTGTCACTCAGACTCCAGTGAAAGACCATCAGCTAACACTGATGTGAAAACTCAAAAGGAGTAAATAATAGCATGAAAGGCAGGACTGTGTTGGAGAGGTAATCCACAGGGAATTGTGCAAAAAACTAACTTTTAACCATAGAATAAATGGTATATGCACTAACCAAAATCTGTTGTTGAGAATGAAACACAAAATTTTCTGGGACGTATTAGAAGCTCAGACCTAGTATTGATTAGCTAAAAAAAAAAGAGAACTTGCCAACATGTAGATTTAGCAGTTTCAGCTGACCACAGAGTGAAAAATAAAATAAAACGAAAAGATAAACAAATGCATGGACCTTGTCATAGAATTGAAAAAAGCTGTGTCAAAGTGATACCAATGGTAGTTGGTGCACTTGGAACGGTTTTCAAAAAGTTTATAAAACAGACAAGAGGAACTGGATATCAGAGGAAGAATTGAGACCATTCAGGCAACAGCATTGCCGAAATCGGCTAAAATACTCAGGAGAGTCCTGGAGACCCGAGGAGACTTGTTGTCCCTCCAGTGAAAGACCATCGGCTAACGCTGGAGGAAAACACTCACGCGAGAATAAATAACTAGCGTGAAAAACTAGATTAATTTGATTTTAATAATTCATCATCATCATCATCATCATCATCATCTTCTTCTTCTTCTTCTTCTTTATTCCCTTCTTCTTCTTCTTCTTCTTCTTCTTCATTTCCTTCTTCTTCTTCTTCTTCTTCTTCTTCTTCTTTAGTCTTTATTCCCTTCTTCTTCTTCTTCTTCTTCTTCTTCTTCTTCTTCTTCTTCTTCTTCTTCTTCTTCACAGATGAGAGTGGGAATATATTACCTTTGATTGAATAAAAAAAGTCTTGTGGTATGGTCCCTTAAAGATGGATAATTTAATGTCTGAAATAATGTATAAAATATCCGACAAAATGGCCTATGATATGGTTGTTACATTTTTAAGGGCTATTCCTTGGCCTTATAGCAGAAGCGCTAATCTGGTGGAATTGGATCCTTGATAAAGAGTCCCTCGATAACGAATCTTGTTGGATACTAAAGTGTTCCCAGTTACTGGTATAAAGTCCTTGAGTATTGGTAAAGATCCGGCAATCCTATATCTGTCCGTCCTCACAGAGTGCAGTTTTAATTAAGGCCAATGTGGGGGGTTAAGCATTCTATCAGACCAGTAGTATTGCTGGTGATTCGTTACAAGAACAACCCACGTGGCTTTGGCTAGTCTATAAATAGAGGTGGGGAATTAAAGCACGCCTTATATACAAAATAACTCCAACTATGGTCTTTGGTAAGAGAATCTTTTAAAAAATGCCAGTTATAAACTTGATTACAATGGCCTTGGAAAATTGAAAAGAGGAATTAACAGTAGCCCAAACAGAGGGCAAAATCCAGAGATGCTGCATAGCCGTATATACATTTCTGACATACTCGGGTATACAATCGAGAGAGGAAACTCGGGTGATAGAGAGAGAGAGATAGAGAGAGAGACAGAGAGAGAGACAGAGACTTGAGACTTGAGTGTTGGGAAATATTATTTTCTTCACTTCTACTTTACTGCTTCTGCTAACTTCATGTCTAGATGTCATCTTGTCGTTTTCTAGTTGCTGTCTCTAACTAAGGGCTTCTTCCAGGCTAACACTAGTCATTGTAATTAGTTAAATGAACTTCAAGACTTTTATTTCTTGATCAAGATTTTTTTAGGCTAGCCCATATCTTATTCGCCGCGCGGCTGAGAATCAATCTCGCAGTAGCGCGTCTACTCTGCTTCAATCTCAGGTTGAAACTAAAATCTAAATCTTGTCACGTGTTTCTCGTGACGTGTTCTCTAGGGGTCAGCGATCTATAACCGTTACGGGTATTTTTCCACTCCCTGATCTGAAAGCCAATGGCCCCATTGGAGTCTCGCTACAGGGTCTGTCAACAATTTAGCCTACCACATAAATTGAAACATGTAGATCTATTAACGCTGCTACTATTTGCTATAGCAATGTAGCCACTAGATTGTATATTAGATTGGTTGGTTGATTGGTTGGTTGAGTTTTACGGCATGATAGCCCTTGTTGGGTTATCTTATGCCGAATACGTTTGTTTGATTCCTTCTTGATTGGTATTTTACAACTCAGTTTTTCTATAAAAAAATTCGAAACTCATGATTTTTTCTATTTAACCCATAGATGGCACCCTAGCATGTACTACCACTCCGGGTCAGAGTGTACCTGTGAGTAATGGCGCTAAAGGGGTACTACATAGTCTCCAGTGCTCCAGAATTGGAACCAACATTAGATGCAGTTTAACGTCATATCCAGGACCATTAGACCCTCTACCACCGCCTTCTAGTACATATTCTAAAAAGCGTTGGGGGTTTGCCATAAGGGTAATCGGTTTGAAACAACCATATATATATATATATACTAACCCCTCCACACGAACAGGATATGACACAAGGTCAATTTCTTAAGTGGAGTTTAACAAGTTTGAATTCAGAGTTTTCCTTCTCCTAGACTGGTTACCTAGCCATGGTTAAAGAGCCCAGTCTGCCGTACTATTTACCCATAGTGGGAGGGAGAATTGGATTCTTACCTTTCCCAAGGGTATTAACGCTATGTGAAATGCAAACAGCTTGGTCCAGGAATTAACTCGGGTCGACGAGTCCATTTCCTACGACTTTAACCATTAGACCACGCGCCTCCACCAACCATAGAGGTGCTAGGGTTAACAGTCTTCTAGATAGACTCATAATCGCCGCTACTATTTGTTATAGCACTAAGGCAACAAGATTATATACTAAATTGATTAGTTGGCTGGATTTTATGGCATGACAAACCTTGTTGGGTTATTTTACGCCGAAGATGTTTTGTCATATTCCTTCTGTTTTCAAACTCAATTTTCTTTAGACACTATTTATTAAAACCCATTTTTCTATTTAATCCATAGATGAGACTCTAAGAGGTACAGCCATTCCGTGTCAGGATGGAATTGAGAGAAATGGCTATGAAAGGTTTCTCCACATTCCCTAGAACTCCAGAATTGGAACTTCGCTAAAAGATGATGTAAAATGTCATACCCAGGACTCTCGAACACGACTTTCTATCACATATATGATAAAAAGTGAGGCGCGTGGTCAAATGGTTAGAGTCGTAGGAAATGGACTCGTCAACGCGAGTTCAATTCCTGGACGAAGCTGTTAGCATTTCACATAGCGCTAATACCCTTGGGAAAGTATGAATCCAATTCTCCCTCCAGCTATGGGTAAATAGCAGTGCAGATTGGACTCTTTAACCATGGCTAGGTAATCAGTCTAGGAGAAGGAAAACTCTGAATTCAAACCTGTTAAACTCCGCTTAAGCAATTGACCTTGTGTCGCATCCTGCTTGTGCGGAGTGGTTGATATATATATCTTATTATAATGGAGATTGTATGTTTTTCTGTCTGTAACCGAAACTATATTACTATACAAATCACATTCCCTTTGTTATCTGCATCCCATTCTCCATGATTTTATTTTTAATTTAAACCTCAATTATTAATAAAATTGTTTTACATCATTAGACTTTGACTATATCTACATACAAGTAACATGCAGTTGTATTTATATATACAACAAATAGCGGTTTACAGTGTGAATGGGAAGGGCTAATTTGCATATTGATCTTTAAAAAATTGATTTTTAATAAATATGTGCTTAATATTATTGATTTCTAATTGTTTTGTTTTAATCTTATTGAATATGAGCAAAAATCTCTTCAATATATCTTAAAAGAAATCCCTTAACAAAAAGAAATAACTAATATTATTCTTTACTTCCTATTTTACAACTAAATAGTTAAATTTAGGAATAGAAGTAATAATATATAATGAAGAAGAGTTAGTTTCAAAGTTGTTCTATTTTTCAATCATACCCCCTCTGTTACAAATCATGTTATCTGCATTTTTATTCAGTTTCATTGGCCTTTCTAATTTAATATGATATTTTATTAATATAACACTTAAATACTTGCACCCGGAGGGTGCATATATTTGCTAGATATATATAATAATATATTATATATATATATATATATATATATATGATAAAAAGTGTTGAAGGTTTATCATAAGGGCAATAGGACCAGAACAATCATATAAGTGTTAGGGCTTGACCTGACCAGCTGATTGATCAAAAAGTGGCCTCTCTGACGCCCGTCTAGTCTAAGTAACGTTACATGCCAGGGACTTCTCAGCCAGCAGGGTTCCATTCTTACGCACCACCCCAAGATATTGAATAAAATAAAGACCAAATGCAATACGACATTCATCTTTTAGAATTTTGTTTTTATTTATTTATTTTTTCTCTCTTAATATTACCAAAAACGTTGCCAATAACACACACGTATATATATATATATATAATATATATATATATATTATATATTTCGATACATACGCACACACACGCACACACTCACACACACACCACAAAAGAATACTTGACGTCATATTCAAACAGTTTACCTTTCCAGCGTTTCTTCGAATTTCAAATTTTGAACAGATTGATGAACAAGGAGTATCCACATTCTTCCACATTATTCTGTGATAAATTTGTTTTATTCTTCCCTATATCAACAAATGCTCTGAAGAAGATCTACTAAACAGATCGAAACACTGCAGTAAATAAACTTACCACTCATTTTATTTAAACCTGTGTTTTTCAAATTTCTCACTATACCACACACACACACACACACACACACATATATATATATATATATTTATTTATTTAAGAATGGAAATGAGTAACCTACTCGAGTTTCATCGATAGATTCTTCAGGGTTACTTTTAAATTAATCGAGTTTACGATTAATCTTTGTGTTATAAACATGCCCGTTGGAATGGGACTTAAATTTAGTAGAGGAACGCTTGTTTACAAGCGTTCCTCTACTGAATTAAGTCCCATTCCAACGGGCATGTTATAACACCAAAGATTAATCGTAAAAACTCGATTAATTTAAAAGTAACCCTGAAGAATCTATCGATGAAACTCGAGTAGGTTACTCATTTCCATTCTTAAATAAATTTATGCTCTACATTGTATTGAGCACTTTGTATTTGTTTTTCCTCAACTTTAACCTCTGGATATTGTGCGCTTCCAACGATCGTTCTTATACCCACCGGTAAGTTAATACTTATACATATACAAATATATATATATATATTATATTATATATATATATATATATTATATATATATATATAAATCCAAAAGTCCAGAAAAAATCTTCCTTACGACATAGGATTTTTTTTTAAACCTGTCGCAGTTTGAGAGCCTCAATGTGTGCGCTAATTTATGAGGAAGTGCGTTCCGGTCTCCTGCCTCAGAAAATTGCTACCCGGTGACTATTAAAATAACGTCCCCAGCTATTGTTTATTTATAGAAATTTCGTAATTCTTGTTTAGATATAAATATGGTATCTATCTATCTACCTCAATTCGTTCATTTTTTACTTTGTTTATATATCTATCCACCCATCCATTTGTTCATATCTATCAATATTATTTTGTTTGTTTATCTATCTATCTATCTATCTATCTATATTCCAACTATGTATCCATCCATATCTAAACAAGAATTACGAGAAATTACGATAAATAAAACAAGAATTGAGCGACAAAATTTTCCTATAAAGAAGAACAAGAAATAACGACACATTTCTATACACTAAAGAATTACGATAAATTTTTATAAATAACAAGAATTACGACAAATTACGATAATAAAATGAGAATTCGACAAAAAAGAGGAAAACCCTCCCCGAAATAATTTTAACATCCTGAGTTGGGTGTTTTTTCTCAGTAACACAGCGAGATAAATACGCTGGGGAGCCGTTATTTTTAATAGTCACGCGGGTAGCAATTTCTGGAGGCAGGAGACCGAGGACGTTGCACTTCTCATAAATTACCTGTGTGTGACTTAATTTTTAGACTCACAGAGCAAATCTATAAGTAGAAGAATACGAAAGACTTAGAGATTTTGCAATTATAGTATTATTTAGGGAGTCTTAAAACAAAGTTGTCTACTCTCACCAACTCATCATGCGAATGATGAATTCTTTATTAACTTTAAAAGGCATTTAAAGACAGATTGACACTGTGGTACCGACCATCAAGCATTCTGACACTCAAAACT
Source organism: Doryteuthis pealeii (assembly GCA_023376005.1). Taxonomy (NCBI): domain Eukaryota; kingdom Metazoa; phylum Mollusca; class Cephalopoda; order Myopsida; family Loliginidae; genus Doryteuthis; species Doryteuthis pealeii. The sequence continues at coordinate 15,894,771 of CM042156.1, forward strand.
AGAGAGAAGAGAATCCATAACCAGAGAAGAAAATCTTCCTACGGACACATAGAGTTTATTTAAAAGACTGGTTTGCAGTTTGAGAGCTCATGGTGTGCTCTTTAAAGTTAGGGTCAGCAGAGCAAAATATAATAAGTAAAGAAATAACAAAAGACTATAGAGATTTGTTAGCTTATAGTCTAATTTCAGGGAGCTTAGACAAAGTGTACCCTAACTCTGTCACTCCATGCAGATTCGAGATGATGAATACGAATGTATGATGGAAACGACATTTTTTTTTCACAAAAGATGAACTATCCTTATACAAATAAAATAGTGATAAAATCAGCCGCGTGCAATACTTTCAGATTAATATGATACTGATCTTTGGGCCGGACTAGAACTCGCAATTGCGGCTCGTCTCTTTTCTTCTCTTTTGTTTGTTTTTTTTTTTTTTTTGGGGGGGGGGTGGTAAAAAAATGCGATCTATAATTACGAAATACGAAATGTCCTGCCTCAACTCAGTATCTCTCTCACTACGAACGCCAATTTTCTCTTGGTTAATATTTGCAGTTCAGAAAGTTTAAAAAAAAAATTAAAAAATTAAAAAAACCAGGCAATTCAAGATAACAGAAACTTAATTCGCTTTGCTTAAGGTGACTGGCTGCAAGGGGCGTGTTAATATCTGCAGAAATCAGTCCCGAATTTCTTTTCGAGAGATGAAAAGAATGTAGTTTGTTGTTTTGAGTTTGTTGTTGGCTCTTCCAATGTTTGGTTAATCGTCATTCAATCAATAAGTGTTAACTATGCATTTGCTTCTATTTATTTTTAATGTTATTTCGTTTGTATTGAACGATTAAGTACTACGCACCGTGACGTGTTTGCAACTAGTTTCGGAGGTCGAGTTGTGCTGCTGCCGTGTTGGGAGATAAATGAGACGCTGCTAGGATGGTGAGGAAAGGTGCCTTCTTATTGGTGAGTGCAATGCATTGTGGGTAGTAGGTGGGATGTGAATAGACAACCGACGTTGATCGAGAGAAAACAGGGTCAATCTCTGTTGAACAAGGTCGCAAGTGAGAAAGAAGTAAGCAAGGAGAAAAAGAGAGATGAGGGGAGAAAAAGAAGAAAAGCGGCAGGGGGAGACGAAGGATACACGGAAGGGGAGGCGAAAAGGAAAGTAGGGAGGTAGGAGGAAAAAAGAGGAATAAGTCACTTAATGACAATCACGGAATTGTTTTTGAATTTTTTCAAAAATTATTTGTTGACCATCGTAGACCAAGTTTTCTGCTAAACCAGAAGCGCAAGCGCACAAGAAAAAGATCTTGGAAACACATATTTTAGCTAACTTTCTTACTCCTCATTTCAATTTTCTTTTTTCGTGGGGCTCGCATAATGAAAGATAAGATTACTTTTTGTTGTACCGGCCGTTCCTACGAGTGGACGAATATACAACCGGTTCTCACTATATTAATAGGTAGCACGAGTGAAAAGGGTTGTACTGTTACCATGTTAACAGGCAAGGCTAACCAGGTTCCTGTACCATTATTGTAAATACACTTGTCCTTATTTTACCCCTTGACTTCTTTTTACTGTTGGAGTTAACTCCACAGACACTTTATATTCATCGACGAAGCGGCCCGGAAAATATATTCTCTGCGGACACAAATTACATTCATGATTTTGCCAGGGAATCTGGAATTCAATTGTCCAGGAGTACAACCCCAAGTTCCTATAGAGAGATGTTTACAGGTTGAGAACAACCTTATCATGAATGGAAGGACAAAATTGGGATAGGAAAGATGACAAACATGGGGATTTCGATGAGTAAAGGTGTTAAATAAGTCAATAAAGAACGAAAACAAGTACAAAAGGATTAGCATAGAAATCATAGAGCGATAGTTTCTTTTGTTGTTTGTTGTGTTGTAAGGTGGCTCATAGGGAATATGAAGATAAAAGATGAAGACAAATAAGAAAGACACACACTGTTTCGAGTATACGTGAGTGGGCACGATTTATTTGATCCGAGATCCGTTAACTCATGGACGCAGAATCCAGATGCCAAGTGCGACTTTTATTTATTATATTTATCTTATTTAATTTAATTTTATTTATTTATATTTACTTTTATTAACTCCGTTACTCTGATGCCAGAGGTCCAGACGCCACAAGCAAGTTTTTTGTATTTATTTTTTATTATAATTTCAATTTTAATTTAAACTCACCACAGAGTGGTGAGAATAATTTGTAATATTTCTTTGTGAAGATAAATTGTAAAAAATGGAATTTACCAATCAGTATATGAGAGTTATCCAAGTTTGAGCGAGATGGTCGGATAGTGTCACCGGTTTTTTTAACGTCGTTTTATCTCAGCTGTATTTAATCAACATTTGTGGTCTTGACAGATAACTCAGAACGCGTTATGTTCTCGTTATATTCTTTCTTAAAAGAGCGTTTTTTCAATTAGTACTTAAGCTGCCGGATGTCGTGCACGCCGTGCATTCAATCCTACCGCTGCTGGCTGCTTTTTCTGTTTAACGCTCAAAGGGTTCTTCTCACGTCACGAGCTATATCTAACGTCAGATGTACTTTGATTAAGCGTAGTTTATTTCACTTCTGCTTGTAACTAGAGAAAAGCTATAGAACAGATAATAACTACTATGAAAAGCGTAATCATTCGGTTTAATTATTAATGGAGATTATTATTTTTCTGTCTGTAATGAAAACTATATCACACTAACTGACAAGTCAGTTTCCTTTGTTATTTACGTCAATTCTCAATGATTTAATTTTGGTTTTAAACCTCAATTAAATTAATAAAAGTAGTTTTAGATTATCCAACCATGAATCAATTTTTATAATCTGACTGATATGCTCAGAACGAGTATCACTCATATTAGTTGTTCAGCCAATGGGTATCATCTGCCCAAGCCTTCTTCATTATGTTGTGTAGAATCTTTAAACTCTTTATTCAATACCATGGGAGAGGGCAATTGCACTGTTATTTTCCGTCGTCCGCACTTGGAGAAATATCTCTTTTGCATGTTCAGAAAAGAAAGAATTACAAATACTAAGATGAAGGATACTCATCAAGAGTTACAATCATGTAAATAGAATGAATGTGTAACGTTGTTTAATTGCCATTTCCTGAAAACGCACAGTTGTTTTTGTGGGGCGACTTCATGTAAAATGACAATTGTAAAAGTATTAGATCATGTTGTTTTTTCTTTCAGATAAATGAAATTATATTATTCTTCTTCCAAGTAAATAACTGTATACCTTAAATTAACTATGTATTAAAAAGTGTTTGCATATGGATGAGACATCCGGTTAAGCGGTTAAACAATATTATGTTGATCCAAGTTAAACCGGGAAAATACAGAGGTTAATATAGGATTTGTGATTTGTTGATCTCTAACCTTATTTTGTGACCTCATCTTCCTGTTTTACCTGTTTTAAGTTGCTAGTCAGTTTCTATCTGGCTTGAGTCGAAGTGATAAACTGTACAATAGCAGTAGCTAGACTCTCGGTTGTTTTCTTTTTTGTAGTTTATTTGATGTATAACCTAAATAATCGACGATATAATATAGTAAAAAACAACAAACAAAACCCAAAACGAATTAAACAACTCAAAGTGGTCACTACATAGAATAGAAATAGTCCTAATTAGTGACATCACCCCACACATAATTCCAACACCAGCATTTACCATCTCTATTGGTTGTTGTAACAATTCTTTATATTTGTTATTGTGGTTAAGCGTCGTATGTATAAAAATAACCAGTTATCTTCTTATTCTTCCGTTCTTACTGTCTGTCTTCTCTCTTTCTCTTCTTCTTCTTCTTCTTCTTCTTCTTCTGTCTTCTCTTCTTCTGGAGTGAATTCCTGGTTGTAAAGGTTTTTAAGCGGCCAATTCTTTTGGTCTTAAAGCAGAGAGCTGTATCCAGTGGAACGGGATTGATCCTCTTGATAAGAGTCCTCGATAATGATGCTTTTGTGTTACTAAAGTGTTTTCCGTTACTGGTAAGGTGATCATGTGTTGCTTGAGGTGCTCCTCATAATGAATCGCTTTGATTTAAGTGCTTCTGGTTAATCGTATAGAGTCGCTTCTAGAGTGAGTGTTGGGTAAAGATTCGCGGCAATGACTGTTATGTCTGTTGCAAAAGTAAGTAAAAAGTTAGGAGATGTGCAAGTGTGGTTTTTTATAGTAATCTCATCAGCCGCAGCGCAGTAGTTTAAGTGATTTGGTGCTGCAGGAAGTCAACAGCTGACCGACTGGCGAAGTCTATAAATCCTGATGGGCGTAATTAGAGGCTATCATTATATCTCAATTAATGATTCCAACAACTGTGTCCGAGTTTAAATAAATGACATTGTGAATAGTAACCCAATAGCTGATTCTTGAGTTGTTAACGCAAGAACAAGCTAACAAACACAGTGGTCGATATGCGTCAACCAAGATCTTAATGAAGAAGGAACCTGAAAGCGTAAGAAGACTGGCCGGATAGCAGGAGGATCGGACTGAGTGCAACTCACTATAGGAAACTTCTCTGGACAAGTAGTTGGAATACTTTGGAATATAAGATATGGCTCTTACATTACCCATCCTTGGATCGTATAGACTGGTCAAAGGGTCACGTGATTTAGACTCCTGCGAGCCAAGTCACGAAACAAGTGACTGCGTGGCTGGATAGATACTTAAAAACCCCACATTGGAACAGTCATCCTAAGCTTTACTCTTTGAGGACAAGACCATGAGTATTGCCGATCGTTTACTAATTACTCAGGGGAAAGGGTTACTGTAAACGAGTCACAGAGTAGCACAGCTATAGGTCCGATCATGTATCGGAGGAGACCACTATACCAGTAACTGGGAAGAACACTGTGTAGGAACAAACAGATTCATTATCGAGGACTCGTTTAGCAAGGATCCATTCCACTGGATAAGCTCTCTGCTTTAAGATACCAAAGAATGGCCTCTTCAAAACTCTTACAACCAGAAACTTACATAGGAAGAGAAAGGAGAGAGAGAGAAGAAGAAGAAGAGGAGAAGAATGAAAGAAAGGAAGAAGAGAAGGAAGAAGAAGAAGAAGATGGATGGTGATTTATGTTGCTTTAGTCCTACAGTTAATCAATACCAAGCAGATGATGATGAACAATGGGGGTACAGCAAAACGAAGACTGAAGGTAATGGGGCCTGGTTGGGTGAGTGGGGGTGGGGCGGATGATACTGATTTAGGACTACTTCTATTCTGGTAGTGACCACCTAGGTTTGTGTTTATGTCTTTGGTTGTTTGTTTGTTTGTTTGTTAACATAGTTTTGAGTAGTCGTGTTATTATTAAGTTTACTTAGCTAATAAACTACAAAAAAAGAACAAAGAAGTTAGCTTACTGCTATTGATCATTTTATTACTTCGACAGCCAGAATAAGAAAAACTGACTAGGACTAAACAGGTAAAACAGGAAGATGCAGGCGTACAATAAGGTTAAGAGACATCAAATCAAAATCCTTGATAGTTAACCTCTGTATTTTCCCGTTAGACTTGGATTCAAGCATAATATTGTGTATAACGCTTACCCGGATGTCTCATGCAGTTATGCAACACTTATTGTAATCAAATAAGTAATGTAATGGGTAATAGTATATCTAGGAAAAAAATATATATTTTCATTATTGAAAGAAAAAAACAACATGACTAGATTACTTTTACAATTCGTCTTTAGTACATGAAGTGCCCACAAAAAACAACTGTGGTTTTCAGGAAACTGGTCATTAAAAAAATTCAATTCATCTATTTATCATTGATGTACCTGATGGTGAGGTATCTTCATCTTAGTTGTGTTAATTCTTTCTTTCTGAATGAAGAAGAGAAATACTTCTCAACAAGGTGCCTGACGGAAAAGAATAACAGCTAAGTGTGCCTTCCATGGATGATAAAGAGGTTAATAGGATTCTCCAAAAATGAAGAAGGCCGTTGGGGTAACCTGGGCTGAAGACAACTAATATGAGGAACTCCGTGCTGAGAGAAGCAGATTATAAAATATGGATTCATGTTGATAATCTATGAAGAACGACTTTTATTAATAATGTGGAGTTTAATGACAAAATTAAATCATTTGAGAATGGGACGATAAGATCAACAAAGGAAGACTGACTTGAGGTAGTGATATAGTTTTTTCATTACAGACAGAAAAATAGCATCAATTCGCAGTTATAGGATAAAATGATTACACTCTTTTAAGGGTAGTATATTTTCTATAGCGTTTTCTTAATAGTTACAAGCAGAAGGAAATTAAACCGTTAATTCAAAGTACGAGATCTGTAATATAGTGTGACGTGAGAGAGACGTTTGGTTAAACGAGAAAGCAGCAAGGCAGCGTAGGATTAATTGGGCACGCGCAACGACACGGCAGGCTTAATCTAGATTGAAAAACGGCTCTTTAAGAAAAATATGACGAAGAATAAGCGTTGCTGAAGGTTACTGGTCAACGACGGCGCATGTGATTAAAAACAGCTGGAAGATAAAAGACGTTGAGAAAAACCGTTGAGCATATGGACCATCGAATTGGATCTCATAGATAGGTAATTCCTTTTGTACATTGATTTGACAAAGAAATAATTACATAATAATGTGCTCACACCTGTGGTGATTAAATTAAATTGTGAATTAAATAAAATAGAATAAAAACTTCTTGCCGTCTGACTCTGGCATCCAGAGTAACGAGTGTAATAAAGAGTAAGAGATAAATGGAAGTGATTATTAAGGTGATAAATAGAATATAATGAAATAAAAGTTCGTTGGCATCTGACGCTCTGGCGTCAGAGTTAACGGTCTGATCAATAGAAGGTCTCCAGGCGTGATACTTCGAGAACAGTTGCGTGGTCGCGTTTTTATTATGTCTTGCTATCGTTGTTCAATTTCATATTCCCTTATCAACACCTTACAACAAACAAGAACAAAAAGAAACTTCGCTCTATTATTTCTATGCTTAATTTTGTTTGTTTTGTTCTTTATTGATTATTAAACTCTTCTCATCGAAATCCCAGTTTGTCATCTTTCCCTATCCAATTCATTGTTCTTCATTCAGATAAGGGTGGTTCTCACCTGTAAAGGAACAGTCTCTTCTATAGGAACCTTGGGGTTTGTATCCTGGACAATTGAATTACAAGATTCCTGGCAAATAATGAATGTATTTTGTGTCCGAGATATCGGCCGGATAATAGTAAAAGTGTTGTTGATGTTAATCCAAACAGTAAAAAGAAGTCAAGGGTAAAATAAGCAAGTGTATTTATCAATAATGGTACAGGAACGGTTTAGCTTCCGTTAACGGTAACAGTACAACCTTTTCCTCGTGTCCTCACTATTTATAGTGGAACCGGTGTATATTCTCCACTGTAGGAACGGCGGTAAACAAAAGTAATCTAGTTTCATTATGCACGAGCCCAGAAAAAAGAAGAAAATTGAAATGAGGATAAGAAGTTACTAAAATATGTGATTTCCAAAAGATTTTTTATCTTGTGCGTTGCTCTTCTGGTTTTAGCAAGAAACTTGGTCTACGATGGTCAACAAATAAGTTTTCTGAAAAATTTCAAAAACAATTCCGTGTTGTCATTAAGTGCTTGTATTCCCTCTTTTTTCTCCACCTCCTACTTTCCTTTCGCCTCCCTTCCGTTGTTCCTTCGTCTCCCTGCCGCTTTTCTTTTTTCTCCCCTCATTCTGTCTTTTCTCTTTGCTTTTACTTCTTTTCCCTCACTTGCGCCTGTTCACAGAAGACCTGTGTTTTCTCTTAATTAACCGGGTGTCTTTTCTCATCACTACTTGACCACAATGCATTGCACTACCAATAAGAAGGCACCTTTCCTCACTTCTGCATCTCATTATCCCAACACGGCAGCAAGCCCGACTCGACTCCAAACTAGTTGCAAACACGTCCCGTGATACTTATCGTCACATAAACAATATGAAGTTAAATAATAGAACAAATGCATGTTACCAACTTATTGATTTGAATGAACGAATACAAACATGGAAAAGCCAACAACAAACTTTAAAAAACAAAAGCCTACCGTTTTCTTGTCATCTCCGAAAAATTGCGAGCTGATTTTGCAGATATTAAACGCTCTCAGCCATTCACCTTAAGCAAAGCGAATTAAGTTTCTTTTATCTTGAATGCCTGTTTTTTTAATTTTTGTAATTTTTTTTTTTCAATGTTCTGAAGTCTGCAAATACTTACCAATGAGTAAAATGGCGTATTCGGCTGGATTCAGTGATGAGAAATGTATACTGAGTTAGGCAAGGACGATTTCGTATTTCGTAACAGTAGGAGTCGATGTGTTTTTTAACCCTCTCCTTCCCCAAAGAAAAAGATAAAAAAAGAAACAAAAGAAGTGAAAGAAAAAGAAGCAATTGGCTGAGTTTAAGTCGCAGAGAGGATGTATTATGCATATCTGGTATCTGAGTATTGGGCACGCGGCTGTTGTAATTAGCTGAAGTTTTAATTGTGGTGATCAGGAATTAGTTCATTCTTTGTGAATAAGATAATAGCTTTCGAGTGTTGCTGCTATACACTGTCTTCAGTCACAGTTCGAATTCTGATATGAGTCCGAGAGAGTAGTTGACACGTATGTGATCTAAGCTCTGACAAATAACTCGAAATGGCTAAATCTCTAATCTTTTTGTAAGTATTCTTTACTTTATAGTGTTGCGTGCTGTGACTCTAACTGTTAAAGAGCACACATTGAGCTCTCAAACTGCAAAGGATCTTAAATAAACTCGTTGTGGTTAAGAGAAGATTTCTTCTTGGTTAGGTGGATTCTCTTCATCTCTCAGGTTGTTAGGATGTCAAGATTGTAGATGGTGGTACACAGGTGGTCAATTGTTTTTTAAACTGCCTTAAAGTAATAAAGATTTCATCATTCGCATCTGATGAGTTGGAGAGTTAGACCACTTTGTCTAAGCTCCTAAAATATACTATAATTGTTCAAAAATTCTAAGTCTTTTGTTTTTCTTTACTTGATAGATTTGCTCTTGACTCTAAAGAATAAGAGACACACAGGTAATTTATGAAGGAAGTGCGTCTGCGGTCTCCTGCCTCAGAAAATTGCTACCAACCCCGGTGACTATTAAAATAACCGTCCCCAGCCTATATATCTCGCTGTGTTAACTTGAAAGAAACCAACCAACTCAGGATTGTTAAATTATTTCGGGAGGGTTCTCTTTTTGTCGAAATCTCATTTAATTTATCGTAATTTGTCGTAATTCTTGTTTATTTATAAAATTTTAATCGTAAATTCTTGTTTATGTATAGAATGTGTCCGTAAATTCTTGTTCTTTTAAAATTTGTCCTAAATTCTTGTTATTTGATCGTAATTCTCGTAATTCTGTTTAGATATGAAGATGGATACATAGTTTGGAATATAGAATAGATGATAGATAGATAGATAACAAACAAAATAATATTGATAGATATGAACAATGGATGGGTGGATAGATATACTAAACAACAGTAAAAATGAACGAAATTGAGGTAGATAGATAGATACCCAAAATATTTTATATCTAAACAAGAATTACGACAATTCTATAAATAAACAATAAGCTGGGGCGTTATTTTAATAGTCAACCGGGTGCAATTTCTGAGGCCGGAGACCGGAACGCACTTCCTCATAAATTAGCGAGCACACATTGAGCTCTCAAACTGGCGACAGGTTTAAAAAAAAATCCTATGTCGTAAGAAGATTTCTTCTCTGGAACTTTTGGATTATATATATATAATCTATATACTATATATAGGTATCAGTTATATTATATATATATTATATAGTATTTTGTATATGTATATGAGTATTAACTGTTACCGTGGGTATAAGAACGATCGTTGGAAGCGCACAAAATATCCAGAGTTAGTTTGAGGAACAACAAATACAAAGGCCAATACAATGTAGAGCATAAATTTAAATTTAAGGAATGGAAATGAGTAACCTACTGCGATGTTTTCATCCATAAGATTCGTTCAGTTACTTTAAATTAATCGAGTTTTACGATTAATCTTTGGTGTTATAAACCATGCCCGTTGAAGGGACTTAAATTCAGTAGAGGAGAACGCTTGTAAACAGCTTCCTCTAACTAAATTTAAGTCCATTCAACCGGGCATGTTATAACACCAAAGATTAATCGTAAACTCGATAATTAAAAGTAAACCCTGAAGAATCTATCGATGCAACTCGAGTAGGTTACTCATTTCCATTCTTAAATAAATAAATATATATATAGTATATATGTGTGTGTGTGGTGTGTGTGTGTGTGGTAATAGGATGAAATTTGAAAACACAGGTTTAACAATAAAAGTGAAAGTGGTAATGTGTATTGTCACTGCAGGTGTTTGTCGATGCTGTTTTAGTGAATTTCTTCAGAGCATTTGTTGATATAGGGAAGAATAAAACAAGATTTATCACAGAATAATTGGAAGAATGTGATAACTCCTGGTTCATCAATCTGTTCAAAATTTGAAATGCGAAGAAACCGCTGAAAGGTAACTGTTTTGAAATATGACGTCACGTATTCTTGTTGCTGGTGTGTGTGTGAGTGTGTGCGTGTGTGGCGGTATGGTATCGAAATATATATTTAGGTAGTATATAAGCTAGTGTAATATATAATATAATATAGCGTGTGTGTTAATTGGGCAACGTTTTGGGTAATATTAGAGAGCAAAATAAATTAATAAAGAAAAGTTCTAAAAGATGAATGTCGTATTGCATTTGGTCTTTATTTATTCAATCATCTTGGTGGGTATCAGTACGCATCAAGATGTGGACTGAACCCGTCTGCTGGCTGAGAAGGTCCCTGGATGTTAACGGCTTACTTAGACTAGACGGGCGGTAGAGGGCCACTTTTGATCAATCAGGCTGGTCAGGTCAAGCGCTGAAACACTTATATGAGTGTTTCTTGGTCCATTGGCCGCCTTATGATAAACCTTCAACACGTTTTTATCATCTATATGAGTATATGTACTATTAGTATAGTATTAATTAATCAGTATACTATGTAGCTGAGCAATATATAGCACCCTCCGGTGCAATATTGTAAAGATGTTAATATAATAAAAATATCATATTGAAATTAGGAAGGCCAATGAAAACTAATAAAATGCAGATAATCTGATTGTAACAAGGGGGTATTGATTGAAAAATAGAACACTTTGAGAAACTAACTCTTTCTTCCATCATTTTCAATGTTTTACACTCACGCCTATTCCATAATTTCAGCTAATTTAGTTAAAGTGAGGAATCGTAAAAGAATAATTAGGTTATCATTCTTTTGTGTGGTTAGAGGGACTGTTCTTTAAGAATATTTTAAAGAGTATTGTTTGTCTCTATATCATATAAGAATAATAACAAACACTTAAATTCAAGTAGAAGTTATTTTAACATCACTATGTGTATGGTAAATATATTTATGTCAGGAGTGTAATGTGCAATCCTATAACACTGAGAACTTACTTACTTGTAACCGCTATTTTTGTATATAAAATACAGACTGCATGTTATATGCTATCTACGATGATAGTCACAGTCTTTAATGATGATAAAGAAATTTTATAATAATTGAGGTTTAAATAAAGGAATAAAGAAGATCTGAGAGAGCGAAGGGAATGCAGATAGACAAGCGGATTGCTCATTTGCATATAAGGTAATATAGAGGGTTGTCGAGTTACTAGGGAACGAAGAAAAAGCTACATCTCATTGATAATATAGATTTAGATATCACACTCACTCCGCAATGCAGAGGAATGACGACAGCTAGAGTCCATACAATTGCGTCTGAACGCAGTTTAATTATGAGATTCGTATTTCCTTCTCACTAGACTGCATTATTCCTAGCCGTGGTTAACCAGAGTGCCAGACTCTGCTTACTCGACTGATTTCCTCACTAAGACTGGAGAGGGAGACTTGGAAATTCATGACTTTATCCGCACGCAAGGGATTAAAGCGCTATGGTTGGACATGCTAAGCGAGCTCGTCCAGGAATGTGAACTCAGCGTTGAATCGAGTCATTTCCTTAACGTACTCATACACCATTTGACACGCGCGCTCCACTTTTTATCATATATTGTGATAGGCAAGTCGTGTGTGAGAGTCCTGGGCTATGACCATTCTACATCATCTTGTGTAGCAGAAAGTTCCATGAGGAGTCGTAGGGAACTAAGATACACTTTCAATAGCGCATTTTCTCATTATGAAAACAGAGGAGATTAGATGATTTTATATATGAGATAAGATAAGAAAAAGATGGTTTTATAGATATTAGTGTCGTAAAGCAAATTTGGAGTTGAAAACAGAAGGAATATGAGCGAAAATCATCGTCGCGTAAAAGTAAACAAGGTTTGTCCATCGCCATAAAATCACAGCCGAACTATCAATTTTATTCTTGTTGCCTTAGTGCCTGTAATACAGCATGAGCAGAGATATATGAGCGTAATCTAGAAGACTTTAACACTCAGCCACCTCTAGTGGTTGGGCTGGAAGGCGCGTGGTCTAACTGGGTTAAGAGTCGTAGGAAAGTAGAGGACACTCGTCGACCCGAGAGTTAACATAATAACTGTGCCGACGCAAGCGTTGTCTATTGTCACATAGCAGTTATATACTCCTTGGAAAGGTAAGAATCACCAATTCCTCTCTCTCCCAACTAATGGTAAATAGTAAGGGGTGCAGACCCCTGGTGGCTATCGTTGAACCATGGCTAGGTAACTCAGTCTAGGATAGAGAGAACTCTGAATTCAAACTATGTTTAGAATTACCCACCTTAAGAAAATTGACCTTGTGTTCATACGAATAGACTAGGGTTGAAATACTTAATTATATCTCTGGTTGTTCAAACCGATTACCTCTTATGAGCGAAAACCCAACGCTTGTATATAGAATATGGACTAGACAGGCGGTGGGTAGAGGATCTGACATGGTCCTGGATATGAATATATTATTGGTTCCAATCTGGAGACTGAGACTATGTAGTAAAACCATTAGCGCCATTTACTCACAGGACACTCTGACGCCGGATGTGGTAGTAGCATGCTAAGGGTGCCATCTATGGGTTTAAATAGAAAATAACTCATGAGTTTACGAAAATTTTTTTATAGAAAAACTGGAGTGATAAATACCAATCGCAAGAAGAGAAGATTCAAACAAACGTATTCGGCATAAGAGACTATACCCAACGAAAGGCTTATCATTGGCGGTATAACACTCAACCACCAATAACCATACCATATTTAATATACAATCTTAGTGGTACATAATGCTATAAGCAGAAAGTAGGTAGCAGCGTGTTATATTAGATCATATCAATATTTGTGGTGTAAATTGTTGCCAGACCCTGTAGGGGAAGACTCACAATGGGGCATTAGTTCAGACTCAGGGAGTGGAAAACTACCCTAAGGTACTGGTTCATCACGATCTTGCATGAGATCGCACATACATCAGAGAAACGTAGCAGACACCATCTAATATTGATATGGTTAAACCTGTAGAGTGAAGCAAGTGACACGCGGTCTAACGGCTAGATTATCTCACCCGACCGGACAGATAGATTGGGCTAATACACAATAACCACGAGTGAGTCTAACGAAAAAATAAAAGTCTTGAAGTTCATGTCAACTACATTCAAACTGACTTACTACAGCCTGGAAGAAGCCTTAGTTAAGAGCACCAACTAAAGAAGAAGACGAACCAAGATGAGCATCTAGACATGAAAGTTAGCAGAAGCAGTAAAGTAGAAGTGAAGGAAAATAATATTTCCACACTCAAGATCTCAAGTCTCTGTCTCTCTCACTTGTCTCTCTCCTTCTCTCTCTCTATTCACCCGATTGTCCACTTCCTGCTCGATTGTATACCGAGGTTATGTCAGAACTGTATATTACGGCTATGCCGCAGTCTTCTGGATTTTTGCCCTCTGTGTGGGCTACTGTATTGATCCTCTTTTTCATTTTCCAAGGACATTAGATAGATCGAAAGTTATAACTGTCATTTTTATTAAAAGATCTGCTTCTTACCAAAGACCATAGTGTGGGAGTTATGTTATGTGAAATAGAAGGCGTGCCTTTAATTCCGCCACCGTCTATTTATGAGCTAGCACAAAAGCCAAACCGGTGGGTTGTTCTTGTAACGAATGCACCTAGCAGTACTGAACTGGTCTGTGACACTACACAACAAACACTCACACGTGAGATCAGCATGCTATAACCCACCCAACCATAGTGGCCCTTAAAAAAGAGAACTGCAGATCTGGTGGGAACGGACAGGATATGAGGATATTGCTCACAGGAGTCTTTACCAATACTGCAAGGGACTATTATACAGTAACTGGGAAACACTTAGTATCCAACATAGATCGTTATCGAGGGACTCTTTATCAAGATCAATTCCCACCAGTTAGCGCTTCTGCTATACAACCAAGGCCGAAGGAATAGCCTTTAAAAATGTACAACATTATTCATTTTGTCGGATATTTTAATACTTTTCAAGACATTAAATTATCCATCTTTAAGGGACCATAGTTATTTTTATCAATCAAAGGTAATATATCATACTCTCATCTTGAAGAAGAAAGAAGAAGAAGAAGAAGAAAGAAGAAGCAGAGAAGATAGAAGAAGAAGGGTAAGACTAAAGAGACGAGAAAGAAGAAGAAGAAGAAGAGGAAATGAAGAAGAAGAAGAAGAAGAAGAAGAAGGGGAAACGGAAGAAGATGATGATATGAGATGATGAATGATGAGAATTATTAAGACCAAATATCTGAGATCTAGTTTTTCAAGGTCTAGTTATTTAATTCTCGCGTGAGGCTGTTTTTGCCCTCCAGCGGGTAGAGCCACGGGAGGTTAATGTAGGAGCTGTGACGTCAGTTCGGTATTTGGATTGAGGTGGAACCTGCATAGCGATGAGATTTATGGCTACAAGGACTCCTCGGGTCTGACTCCTGAGTCTTTTAAGCCGATTTCGCAATGCGTGTTGCCTAGTACGGCTGAGATGGGTCTTCTCCATGTCTTCCTCTGATCTATCCCAGTTGCCTCTTGTCTGGTTTTATAAACTTTTTGAAACCGTTCCAATGGCACCTAACGGTACCGATTGGGTATCCTTTGACACGAGCTTTTTTCAATTCTATACAAGTCCATCATTTGTGTGTTATCTTTTCGTTTTATTTTATTTTCACTATCTGTGGTCAAACTGTATACTACAATAGCATATGCAGCTCTCTTTTTTTGTTTAGCTATCCATACCTAGCTCTGAGCTTCTAATAACGTCCAGAAATGTTTGTGTTCACTATCTCAACAACGAGAGTTTTGGTTAGTGATATACCATTATTTCTATGGTTTTATAGGTTAGTTTTTTGCACAATTCCCTGTGGATTACTCTCCAACCACAGTTCTGCATTTCATGCTATTATTTTACTCCTTTTTGATTTTCACATCAATGTTAGCAGCTGATGGTCTGTTCACTGGATGACGATGAGATGACAGCCAAGTCTGCCTCAGTGTTTCTCATGGTAATCTTTGGTATATCTGGCAGAATTGAGCAGCGTGCAGTGTCTGAATGGTTTTCATCCTTCCTCTATATCCGAAGACGTGATCTCAACGCGCTTTCTAATTCGCTTCTTAGTGGACGCTGCGTATGATCCAAGATGCACAAGGTGTATATTTATTATTGTGTATTATATTATTAATTATTATTTATTTAATGTATTACATGAATAGTGATGTTAGCAAGCACCGCGTACCCGGCGGTTACATTGGAGCCTGAGTGGCTTTCTTATCGACATCTCCTCAGGGTCCTCTTCTGAGTTATTCTAAGCCGGATTCTAGCTGCACTTGGATGTCTCGATTTTCCTTTAGATTTCACGATTCTTTTCCAGAAATGTGGGTGCTGTTCCCAAGGGCACCAATTACAATTTGGATTATTATTATTATTATTATTATTTATCGTATTATTATTATTATTACTGCTTTTTTGTTGTTGTTGTTGACTTGTTCTACCAATCGGGTGCCGAGTTCTGAAGAGTTTTGGCGCAGATTTAAATCTAATGAAACCACGTTCATCTGAGTTATGAATAGGATTACGATCACAAATTTCGAAATAGTATATAAATTCTGTCAGGCTACATTTCCGTCGGCCTAAAGTTTATATCCATTTATCCTCTTAATGGCCCAGTAATCTAACCGAGTGAATGGATAAATTTTTGACCATCAAAATCAAGCAGGCGTTGTTGAATAACTACACATAACAGGGGGGGGGGGGGGTGGTTATATCAATCAGACACTAATGGGGTTAATATATTTTGAGCTATCTCGTTTGTAATGTGCTAGATCTATGTCAAAAAGTCTAATGCATTTTGGTTTAGGACAGTATATATTACCAACGACAGGACAGGTTATTCATACATCAAATGAAAGCTGGTCGCTCTGTGGAGTCACATCCCTACTTCTCCACATAAAGTGAGGGTCAAAAGGTCATGCCATCGTCGTTTGAGGACAGGTAATATAGTTACAAACAGGTAATGTATCATACACTAAAAATGTAAAGTTGTGTCGTCTGTGGATCACTCCCTACTTCTCCACAAAGTCACCGAGATTCTTTCCAAGGATTTTCCACCTCGAATGGAGAGCATAATCCCTGCCCCATAAAATGCTATTCACTGTCTAGTGTGAGCACTTCTTCACAACAGATTTCACTCTCGTCACTAGTAGTAAGTTTGCCTCCTCAAACGCATCGTTGCATGCATAGGGCGCGGAGAGGATGATAATTGAAGGCGCTAAATTTTGGTGAGTATGGACGAAGCGGTAACCGGAGTTGTCCACCAAATGTAGTCGATTTTCTCCATTGTCCTGATGCTTGTGTATGGCCGAGCATTGTCATGCCAGAGGGAGGGATATGTCGATTGGCAAGTTGGGTGTTACTCGCCGGATTCTTGCTCTGAGCTCGTTAGCGGTCACATGAAAATAAAAAAATTGACATTACTTATAATTGACTCCCCTCGTAGAAGAACAACTTGGTCTACTATTTAAATCCAAGCTGGAGGTATGCGGGTATTCCTGAAAATTGAACAAATAGCAGGTGACTGGAGTTGCGAGCACTCCTTACTCCCATGTCACAGCCCAGCATAATTTAGCCTCTTCCTGATGCTGGCTCTTTCGTATAGTATAGTATTCTACACACCGGAGGACGAGTTTGACCGGATATGTGTCGAACGACAGCAGGATGTGCACCATCAAGGTTGATTTCTTAAGCGGAGTTCAACAGGTTTGAATTCAGTTCCTTCTCCTAGAAAACGCTTGCCTAACTAGTGTGTTAATGGCACAAGTCTGCCGTACTATTTACCCATAGCTGGAGGGACATTACGGTATGCATAGCCTTTCCCAGGGTGTTAGCGCTAATCGGGAAATGGCATACATGGTCTAGGGGATTTGACTCAGGGCGACGAGGTCCATTTCCAAATGCCCTTAAAAGTCCATTACACCACGCGCTTCCAGCTCCTCTTGAATATTTGTATTTACCAACTTCCTCCGCACGAAGTAGTCATGGTGGCACAAGGGTTCATATTTTAAGAGGAGTTTACCAGGTTTGGATTGAAGAGTCTTTCCTTCTCCTAGCAGTTGCCAAACAAGCTTTAAAAGCGTCGTAATTAGTTTATGATTATTAGTGGCGCTTTTCTTTGGCTCAGCAAGAGTGTTTGTCCAGACCGAAATCATGGTAATGAAGATCCTTTGGTTGGCTCTTGGTGCTCATCAGTAACTGCAAGTCCTTGCAAAATGGCGTCTCTCAGTAACAGTGTTTTAACGTAGTGCACCAGCCAGCGCATCTCGGGCTGTTGATTGGCTGCGGTTTTAAACCACGTAACTCGCTTAGTCTATAAATTTTAAAGTGTATTGTAGCACACCTTATATACCAAAACATTCTAACGTCTGCTTCTACACTTTTACCGATTAGCTGGAGGGGGATAATTGGATTTCATACGCTTTCCAAGAGTAATTAGCGGCGATGTGAAATTTAGAAACAGCCTCGTCTCGTCGTGTCCCATTCCCAACACGATAACATTACACACACGCCTCCAATGGCATACTATCTGTGTGGAGTAGTATGTATGACGAAAATGGCGTACCTACCGCCAACTACTACACAAGAATCTGTCTTGCTTTCAGATCCAACACTCATCGCATCTGTATGCCCTTCAGCTCGCTCAGTAGCCCGACGCCATTGCCAAATAACACCCGCACTGATTGCTAAATCACTTATTGTGCGCACTTAGAAAAGAATAGAAGCGAACAATTTCGGTCTGGATTGGAGAGGGGAAATAAATTTGGCGGTCAATCTCGAAGGTGAAATCAATATTCCCGCTCCAAATTTGCCCTCCGCTCAACTCCGAATCCAACTTACCGGAAATCTGATCAAGCTAGATCGAACGAAAATGATAAATTGATCGCCGTACATGACGTCTGCGAACTTGTGAGGACCTGATAAAGCAATTAGAATTGCAGTAAAATGCGACACTCTTAAGTTCTACGTAATTTCGGTACCCGCGATTCTATTCCTCACTCTTCTCTACTGTCTCCCTCTCTCTCTCTCTCTCTCTCCTCTCTCTCTCTCTCTCTATCTTAATTTAACAATATGTTCGTAACTTTTATTTATATCCCTTTCATTCGTTCGGTAACTTTTTCTCTCTTGACTATAGTCCAATCTGTCTTAGATTTTTTCTTACTCTCTCTCGCCCTCTTGTATGTATCGTAATGTATGTATCTATCGTATCTATCTTTATTACTACATATCTTTGTCTGTCTTCAAATCTATCTATTTATCATATTTAAAAATATGTCCGTACTTTTAGTTTATCACTATTATTCGTTCGGTAGCATTTTTCCCTCTGCATTGACTATAAGTCTCTATAAATATTTTTACTTCTCTCTCTCTCTCTCTCTCTCTCTCTCTTCTCGTTCTCTCTCCTCTTCTCTCTGTGTCTCTCGCTCCTTTTTTTCTCTCTCTCTCACACAATACCCACCCACGACACTTTTTTCTATCTATCTATCTATCTATCTATCTATGCTTATTTAAACAATATGTTCGTACTTTTTTTTGATTCACTTTATTCGTCTGTACGTTTTTCTCTCTTGATCTATAGTGCAATCTCTCTAGATATTTTTCTACTCATCTCTGCGTCTCTCTATCTATCTATATATTTATCTATCTATCTTTTATTAACTATCTATCTATCTATTTATCTATCTATCATATTTAAAACAATATGTCCGTAACATTTTATTTATTCTTGTATTCTTTGTAGTTTCTTTTCTCTCTTGAACAATGAGTCCTCTATAATGTTTTTTCGTACACCCTCCGCTCTCTCCCCTCTCAGTCTCACTATCTACTCTATCTATCTATCTATCTATCTATTTCGTATTTAAAACATTATGTCCGTATTTTATTTATCACTTTATTTGTTGCAGTAACTTTTTTCTCTCTTGACTATAGATTTATATCTATCTATCTTATCCTAGTCTATCTATCCTACTAATTTAAACTATCTATCATTTCCTTTAATGAATCCTATCATGAATTATTTATTTAGTTAATGAATTCTATCTATCATTAAAATTCTATTCAATTCCTATCCTACATTTATTTCATTTATCTGTCTTATCATTTATCATAAACTATCTATCTAATCTAATCATCTATCTATCTAATCCATCCGGTATTTCAACATTATGCCGTAAACTTTTATTGTATGCACTTTATTCGTTTCGGTACTTTTTCTCTCTTGACTATAATTTTATATCTATCGTCTACTATCTTCTCCTCAGTATTAAACGATCATCATTCATTTAATGAATTCTATCTATGAATTATTTATTTAGTTTAATGAATTCTACTATCATTTAAAATTTATCAATTTCTTCATTCTATCTATCATTATTTCATTTTATCTAACATCCATTTATTTCAACTATCTATCATCTATCTATCTATCTATCTATCTATCTAACTTATGTACCGTAGCGCACTTTATTGTCACTTATTCGTTGCGTACTTTTATTTTCTCTCTCTCTCAGATACTTTTCTGGTTTTCTACTATTCTATTCGTCGACCAATCACCTACATTTTGTTCCATTTACACCCACAGCCTCGCTTGATTTAATCCTTCTCTAAAATAAAAGAGAAAAGTCAGTGTGGTCCATTGTGTCGGGTGTGTCACATTTGGTCTCAACTTAATTCGTAGAGGCCCTACCACACTATCATCATCATTAATCAATCATTAATCAAATCATCACGTCGTGCTAGCAGCACGGATACCATGACACATATCGCGCAACCATCCCCTATCATGCATTGCCCTAGGAGTTATCGCTGCGCTGCGTCAAGTATCGACGCAGAGTTGATTCTATGTCGTCTTGCTGGACCAAATCTTACTCTGGCGTTTGCCCAATGTTTATCGCTTCAACAAGAAGAACGTCACTATATGATTTCATCTTGCAGTGCCGCATCGTGTCTTGTTTGCCTCACACGGATGGGTTTTGTGATAGTGGGGCACGTGGCCGAACAGCTGTTTTCACATGGGTGGTTTTTCCTCGCCTTGTTTAAGATTTCGCAGACAGCATTCTTTGTGCAGCTTGCATCTAGTTTATTCTCCAGGCGCTTCGTTAGGGTCCAAATAAGTGGCAGCTTTCAAGAAACTCTCGCTTTAACTTGTCATGAGAGCGCATTTTCATCATCGCTGACTAACAGCCGACATCTGTTGAAGAAAATTAAAAGATTCTGGCCGAATCTGGTCGCAATCTAAAATATCTGGGATTTTCTATTCTCTATTTTGCAAATCACCAACATTTGTCGTCCATTTTAAATTCGCAATTTGACACCCCCCCTTCAGTTTTATGCCAATTTTTGTACACATATGGACTGTGTTAAAATTTAAACATTCCTCCAAAATTTGCGCTCCAATTCAAAAAAAATTTTAACGATTTTTAGGTTCTCCAAATCTGGGTGGGGTTGGTGAAAAAATGGCGACCATTTAGGTAAATCATCATTTTTGTTCCTAAGTACGATGAGGCGTAGTTCGGTGCTAAGAGCTTTCCTACTCTAAAGTGGTTTTATAAAATGCACTTACCAAGGGAATCCAACATGCTATCGGAAAGTCTAAACCAACCAATTTTAAGTTATTGATGATTTCTGAATTTTATTGTAATAGTATCAAATATCCCGATGCGGCATTGAATGATGAAGATAAGTTGCTCATTAATGTATTTCACATATATTTGGTACAAACACGAGATAGGTTTGGTGTCTTCCAGAACTGAAGCTACACAGCATGTAAAATTTTGCAAATCAGATCATTAATAATATTAAAACTGGTTAACTTTAGAATTTTTTTTAATAGTTTATTTTCTGGCATTCGTTGGGTGAAATAATTTTATACACCAATTTCTGAGAAGTAGTGAAGCAACAGAATCATTTTTACAGACAAAAAATAGAGTCAAAAAATCACACAAATCATTCATATTTTAAAGCACAACATACACACGATAACATCAACACACATGTATATATATATATATATATATAATAGTAATATATATATATATATTGTATATATACTGTTTGAAAATTGCATAGCATGAAATTCCACGGTTATCCAGCATCGTTAACTTTATCTTTCACTACCATACTAAGATATATATATATCAGTTTATGTATACGGTTTTTACCAAAAGCACACACACACCACACTACACACACACAACATATATATATATATATATATATATATATATTAAAGATGTCAAACAAAAGTTAAAACCAACCTGGGTATTTTTTAAGGGGCCCACCCTTTTTTATTCAGCAAATATAATAGTATTAGTTATATATATATATACTAATAGTAGTAATTATAAGTGCATATATATGTGTGTTGTCAGGGTGGGTGTTTGAGTATGCGATTATGAAAATATTCACACACACCACACACACACACATATATATATAATTATACTATATGATATATATATATATAATATAATATATAATAGATAATACATAGATATATATGGTAATTTTCTACCACACACGCACATGCATTCATACTATAGTATTTATAATAATATATAATATATATATATGTGTGTGTGTGTGTGTGCGTATCAAATATGCTACACACACACACACAACACACACACACACATATATAGTATAGTATATATACTATACATTAAATCAAATTGAATTGCATGAAGTAAGCGAGATAAACATAGATGATAAACTCTTATATCTGCCTTTAAAACTTTTCTGATAACAATATTGCGTGAAAGCAATTACTCGATTTTGTATTGTTCGGCTTTTACTTCAATTGTAACACAACTTTCACTTTTTCCACTCTATGAGAAATATGATTCCGAATTTATCCATAAAAAATCCGCACTTGCTAATATCAGCTTGGAATTTTGATTGCCTTTGCAAATTACGCTACCGCCATCTTTACTCAATACATATGTTATTCTGAAAAATCAGATGCAGGCAACTTTGATTTCGGAATATAGTAGATTTCATCATCACTCATCTCATCATCATCCATCATCATTTAATCACAATCATCATCATCACCCCTGTCCAACTGCCGACTGAAGAACACACCGTATGCCCCTTCTGACTGAGTTGGTAGAAATCCGCTCTCCAATGGCGAATAAGAGAAAATTCCATGTATGTTTGTTCGCTACACCGTCCGAGTATACACTTTTATATATATATTATATAAACTTCATATTTCTATCTTGTGGATGAACACAGTTTCATGAAATGGCAGATACTCACTTGTGGCCCTATCTTGGCTAGACGGGCGGTCAGCGTCAACCCAGCATCTAATATGATTTTCCCAACCCTATTGCCTTTATGGCCAGCCCAACCCTTTTATCATATGGGTGCGAGAAGGCGGTGGCCTGAGGCTACATGATTCCTGGAAATGACGTAAACTCTATCTGATGTGGAGTTTCCAGTTTTGGGGTTTGGGGATCCGGAGCACCCCTTCATACGCCATTGCTCCCTTGGTCTTCTCTGCACCCGAAGGTGGTAAGTGACTTGTTAAGGTCCCATCTATGGGTTAAATAGAAAAATTTCAAAACTTTATCGCATTAATGACCCACCACTACGNTATCCCCCTCTAAACCAGAGCAACGCCGGGTAACTGCTTTGTAGTAAAATATATAAAATTGACTTACCTGTTGGTTACTTTTTTAAGGACCATCTTTTGACCTTACAAACAGAGCGCTTATCCCGTGGAATTGGAAAGGAGTCCCTCGATAATTAACCCTGTGATTCCTCTGCGTAAAGTGTCTCAGGTTTTTGGTAAAAGAGTCCTTCATAATGAATCCTTTGGTTTACTCCTGGTAACCTGGATTGGTAAAGATCCTGGGGCAATCCCTATGCCCGTCCTCCAAAGAGTTGCATTTGTTTTAATTATGATCAAGGTGGGGGTCAAATAGTTGTGTCTTACACGCAGTATGTTTTAGTGATTTGGCTACATGAGTCAATCACGTGACTTTGGCTTTAGTCTATAAATCCAGGTGGCGTAATTAGAAGCAACACCTTATATATCACAAAATATAGGGAAGCGCGTGGTGTAATTGGTTTAAAGTCATTGGGAAAGGACTCGTCACCCCCCCGAGATTCAAATCCTGGACGTGGTAGTTGCATTTGACTTAGCGCTAATACCCCTTGGGAAAGGTATGAATCCTACTTCTTCCCTCCAGGCTATGGGTAAATAGGCACTGGACAAGGACTGGGCTCTTTAACCCATGGGCTAGGTAACCAGTCTAGGAGAGAACATTCTGAATTCCAAAACCGTAAACCCCGCTAAAGAAATTGACCTTGTGTAACATCCTTGCCGTGTGGAGGGGTTGGTAAATATATATATACCCACCAAAAATATGGGCACCTCATATGGTGTAATGGTTAAGCAAGTTAGACACGCAAACCATGTTAGTAATTTCTGATTTCTCACTGGGCCGCCTCATTACTTCTGCCTTGTGCCCACATCTAAGCTAAGCTAGTAAATAACTAATACCACAAATATTTCTTTTTTCCATTTTTATTTTTGGGGGTTTTTTATTTGTAAATATATATCATTTTTTCGCCTCCCCATGAACATTGTTAAATAGGGGTTAGGTGTAGGACCTTAACATAGAGTGGACTAGAAGTTTTGGTGACTTTGCTTGTGCGAAATTGTTTATGGTGAATGGATAATTTGAGAATGGAATTGCGGGGGGTCACGAAACGAGAATAGCTTAAGTTTAAAATTTAGGATAGTGTTGGCCAGAACTTTTCCCCCGCCTGTGCCAAAGTTTACGTGATATTTACGTAATATATATATACCACAAATATCCACAACCCACCTGTTTAAATTGATTGCGAAACCTTTGCTTATTGAAAAGATTTGGTTATAAAACCTGATTGGCGTAACTAAATATGAAGAGATTGCCTCTTTAAAGAGTGTGAACTTTATTAACACATTAGCTCTTCAAACTTTTATATTGCATCCCTGTATTAAGTGGTTTCACTTTAATCTTGATACTGAACTTTTATTAATACATTTATCTCATAAAAAATTTGATATGGCCACTATGTTACAAAGCGTTTAGCTTTTTTGGAAATGGATATTGATTTTTATAATACATTGGCTCATAAAGCATTGATATTGCAACTAAGTAAGAAATGTTTACTTGCTTGATATGTTTTATGAAGATACATTTCTGTCGTATATTAATTGGAGACCATAAATATTGAAAGGAACTCCCCACATTAAAATAAGGCTTGATATCTTTAGAATCAACCAATATATTCGCCCAGTAAGCCAAGTGAGGTAGAAAATTAATTTCAAGCCCACTTGGTTCTCTTCGTGATGACTTCACTGGACAAACAATAATGCACAACACACACCACAACACACACCACACACACACACACACACACCACCACACACTCCTTTTTATCATATGGGTGCTAGAAGGCGGTGGGCTGCGGGCTACATGTCCTGGAATGACGTTAAAACTCTATTCTGATGGTGGAGGTTCCAGTTTGGAGGTTTGGGGAATGTGGAGCACCCCTTCATCACCATTGCTCCCTGGTTCACTCTGACCCGGAGTGGTAGTACCTGTTAGGGTCCCATCTATGGGTTAAATAGAAAAACATGTTTATAAACAAAATTGTATTATCCATTTAAGAATTTGATTTATTTTCAAAAACTTTCTTAGCATTAAATGACCCACTAAGGTTGATATGCCTTTAAACAAAAACAAACCAAACCAAACCAAACACACCAACACACACACAAACCAACACACCACACAACCACACATACATATAATATATAATATATATAATATATATAACGAAGTTGTCAAAAAATTAATGCCATTTCTTTCATTCATTTTAAAAAAATAAAAACTACGGTCCTTACTTAGACCTAACGAGGCTCACAGGCAAGAATTCCAACGAGTTAGACCCCAACTTGTTCAATCGACAATGCCCCTTCTGCCATGACAATTCTCGACTACACACAGGCATCAGGACAAGGGAGAAAATCGGTCCATTTGGGTGGCATAACTTTAACCGCATCCTCCATGCTGACCCAGATTTAGCGCCTTCAGGACGATCATCTCGTCGCCCCACGAAAGAGGGTTTTAGAGAGAAACATTATTCCAGTAACTGAAAGTGAAATCTGTAGTGAAGAAGTGGCTCAAAAGAAACAGTCAACAGAAATGTATGTGGCAGGGATACATGCTTCTCATTTCGAACGTAGAACATTTGCTATTGCGAGGAAAGGGTGACTCTGTGGAGAAAGAATGGGTGTGATCCACAGGGGACCAAACTTTTATTT
Source organism: Doryteuthis pealeii (assembly GCA_023376005.1). Classification (NCBI taxonomy): domain Eukaryota; kingdom Metazoa; phylum Mollusca; class Cephalopoda; order Myopsida; family Loliginidae; genus Doryteuthis; species Doryteuthis pealeii. The sequence continues at coordinate 15,920,648 of CM042156.1, forward strand.
TGATGTATGGAACATGTTACTGTTGATGGTAATTATTAGCAGTCCTGAACAAAATGGGTTACTTTTTTTACTTAGTCTAGCACGTTACAAAACGAGATAAAATAGAATTGATTTGGTTTGGTTTGTTTTTGTTTTTGCGGCATATTCAAAACCTTAGTGGGGTCAATTTAATTGCCGATAAAGTTGTGAAAAAATTTTTCTATTTAACCCATTAAGATGGGGACCCTTAACAAGTACTACCCACTTTCGGGTCAGAGTAGACCAGGGGAAGCATGGCGATGAAGGGGTGCTCCGGATTCCCCAAAACTCCAAAACTGGAACCACCATCAGATAGAGTTTAAAACGTCCATTCCCAGGACATTAGACCCTCAAGCACCCGCCTTTCTCGCACCCATATGATAAAAAGGGGTTGGGGCTGGCCATAAAAGGCAATAGGGTTGGAAAATCATATAGATGCTAGGGCTTGGACGTGACCGCCCCGTCTTAGCCCAAAGATTAGGGCCCCAAAGTGGAGTAATTGCCATGGTTCATGAACTGCTCATCCAACAAGATAGAATTGAAGTATATATATATATATATAAAATGTATACTCGGACGTTGTACGAACAAACATTTACAGAATTTCTTAATCGCATTGGAGAGGGATTTACCAACTCAGCAGAAGGGAGCAGACGGTGTATAGTTCTTTCAGTCGCAGTTGACAGGAGTGATTTTGGGATTTTTTTTTTTTTGGGGAGGGGAATGATGATTGAATGATAATGATGATGATGATTGAGATGATGGATGATGATGAAAACATGCTAACTATATTCCGGAAATCAAAAGCTTGCCCTGCATCTGATTTTTCACGATAACATATGTATTGAGTTAATAAGATTGGGGCGGGATAGCGTAATTGCAAAGGCAAATTCAATATACATTCCCAAGGTGATATTAGCAACGTCAGGATTTTTTATGTCATAAATCGGACATTCGATATTTCTCTTAGAGGAAAGTGAAAAGTTGTGTTACAATGAAGAAAGCCGAACAAATACAAAACGAATAATGCTTTCACGAAATATTTTGTTTATCAGAAAAGATTTAAAGCAGATATAAAAGTAGTTTTTATCATCTAGATATATCTCTCGCATTACTCACTGCAATTCATTTGATTTAAAACTGTATATATATTTATATATATATGTGTGTGTGTGTTGATGTTGAGTGGGAGTGTGTGTGCATAATTTGTACGCACACACACACACCACATATAATATATATATATATAGATAATATATATATTGAATGCATGTGCGTGGTGTGAGGAAAAAATTACATATATAAATTCATATATATTATATATATATTATATATAATAATATATAATAATATAATAATATATATATATATATGTGTGTGTGTGTGCGTGTGTGTGATATATTTCATATCGCCACACTTCTAAACACCCCACCCTGAGACACACATATATAGCTATATATTAATATATATATATATAATATAATATATATATATTATATTGTTGAATTAAAAAAGCCCTAAATACCAGGGGTATATTGATATATATATATATCAATTTATATATATTACACATCATAAAATAATGTAATAAGGTGTCGTGGTGGTCCTTCGTGTGGTTGGGCATCATAGCGATCTGTGCGCGTGAGCTCTCCCATATGTGAATGGTTGTGAGTATACAAAAAAGTAATGGCCATAATTCGAGTTTACTAGGAGACATGGAGACTATATATTTAATATATTATCTCAAATTATACATCAGATAGATAAGTGAATACATAGACATATAAAGTTAAAAATCTAGATGGTTCTTGGATAACGGTTCCTCTGCCAATGATCTCAATCATCTCATCTGCACTCACATTCTCTCAACAAACAGCCAGCGGATCTATCCAAAGTCAAGATTCCCCTCCTGAATATAATAACATATATAATCTCACTGCCTACCATAAATAATTACTATCCTAAAATACATATTACTTATTAGGTAACCTACTATCTATATCCAATAACATGTGCTAGGATTATCTCCAGTGCTATTGCCTGCGTGTATCCGTCCCGTACCCGTGTGCCATATTGAAAGTACCAATCCAAATACTCCCCACACCCATGATTCTTGTGAGGTTTTTGTTGTAACTCCCTATTTTGTCGGGATGATGTAAAAATATGGATTTCTAAGTGGGCCTTCCCTAAAACTTTCTCCAAAAATGGTGATCCAAAAATAATTTCACCCAGACGAAATCCAGAAATAAACGATCAACTACTAAATAAAACAAATTCTGAACGTTAGAATCCACCGTAAATAATATAATGAGATTCTCAGATTGCAAAAATCTATTAATAAACTTGATGTATTAGAGCTTCAGTTCTGAGCAAACCAACCAAACTATCTCTTTGGACCAAAATATATGGAAACTAATAATAGAAACAAGAAAAACATCTCATCTTTAAGATTCAATGCCAACATTAACGGGATAAAGTTTGATAATTAAACAATAACCTAATTACCAAACATAGTCTCAGAGATCATAGCCACAAACCTCAATCAACTATTAAACATATAGGGTGTTCAGAACTTTTAACCAGATAGCATATGTTCGTGATCTTCCCTTGGTAACAAGCTGCTTACTTTAATCAACCAACTATTTAGAGGAACGTATGGGAAAGCTTCTGAACTCACTTATACAGACAATATACAAATACGATACCAACAAATGTACGGACACCAATATGATTTCACCAAACACGCCAGCACAGATCTTGGAGAGCTAAAATCGTTAAAATTTTTTGAGGAATGAAGCGCAAATGGGGAAAGTTTAAAATTTACACAGATACCATATGTTGTACAAAATATTCATAAAAAACTGAAGAGGGGTGGGGATGTTCAAAATTGCGAATTAAAATCCGGACAGAACAAATGATTGTGATTTGTCAACAAATAGAGACATAGAATCCGATCATTTAATAGGAGATTGCGAGCCAGAATTCGGCGCCCAGATCTATTCTAATTTTCTTCACAGAGTTCGGGCCTAGTAGTCACGCATAATGAAAATGCGCTCAACTGACAAAGTTAAGCGAGAGTTCTTAGAAAGCTGCAGATACATATATTGGACCCTAAAAAGCCGACCTGCGAGAATAAAACTAGATGGAAGCTGCACAAGAATTGCTAGTGCGGAAATCTTAAACAAGGCGAGAGAAAAAACAATAACAACCCCACATGTTAGAAAACCAGCTGATTAACGGCCAACAGATGGCCCATACATCACAAAAAAAAACCCATGGCCGTAGTGAGGCAAAACAAGCACCACAGTATGGGACACTGCAAGGATGAAATATAAGTGACGTTCTTCTGTCGGGAAGCCTATAACCTGGCACAGCACACGGAGTAAGTGGATCCAGCAAAGGGACACAGAGTAACATAGCAGTCAACATCTAGCGTCGCATACTTGACGCCAGCGCAAAGAACCTCCTAGGGGCACATGCATGATCAGAGGATGGAGCTTAGGAACGCGAATATGTCATGAGAAATATCCGTACTGCATAAGCACGAGTGATGAATGATAAAGATAAGATTAATGATGATGATATGTGTGGCCGGATCTAGGAATTAAGTGAAACAAACACGTGACAACGACAACAATGACACACCTGACTTTCCTTAATTATTAAGAGAAGAGATTAAATCAAAGCCGAGGCTGTTGGAGTGTAAATGGAACACAAATGTAGGTGATTAGGTACGAACGAAATCAGGAAAATAAGAGACACCAGGAAAGAAAGGTAATCTGAGAGAAAAGAGCGAAAAAAAGTACCGAAAACGAAACTTAAAGTGGACAAAAAAAAGCTACGGACATAAGCGCTTAGATAGAGAGATCTCTTGCTCATCTTAATCGTAATTTATAAGATAGAATAAGATATTGATCTTCAGTGTTATGAAATCTTCTAATGGTTAATTGTGATTAAAATCGCCATTAAATCCGAAATTTTCGAGGAAGAACTTATTTGATTCTATTCGTACTTTAGAGCAATAAATATTTCTCTCGAATATTGGATACTATGATTTATATATATTAGCTACATTCTACTCTTCGCACCTCACTTCATATTGATATCGTATTAAAGTAAATGGTAAAATTCTATCTAATTCACTATAGTACTTTATATGACAGTACAATATTCTTATTTCACTGGTCTTAGATACTTATGCGTAATCATTATCTGAGATTTTACAATTCATTGTGAGATTATAAACAAATATGATTCACGTAACTAGGTTTTAAGATAGTTTATCAGGTACTCATTGATCGGTAGATATTCTGGTAACAAAATTTACTTTACTCTTATGGATCCTCAAGAGTGAAGAAAAAAGGATCAGTATCCCTGATCTATACGAATAATTTATGCTACGATATCTACAATCATACTTCTAAAGTCTCTTCCTCGTCTGGCTCCTCCATGATCTATCTCTGTCTAATAATCTTCTACCTCTGCATTGGTATTCTCTTGTCTATCTGGACTCTCATGTTTTATTTCTCTCTCTCTCACAGCAATATCCCACCAGCAACTACTAGTATTTTTACTATCTATGCTATCTTTCACTATTCTTAGATCATATACATTATATATAATGACAATAATGCATCTGACGATAAAGCTATTTTTAATATGTAAAATATCATAGACTCATTGTAATTATCAGTTTGATCTATGTAATTTATCAATGATTAGATTTCTAGGAATTCCATTAACTAAATAAATAATTCATAGATAGGATTATCCTGACATCAACCTCTTATCGTATATTAACAGCTTACTAACATCTCAATCTCTCTCTCTATCATAGTACTATTGATAGTATCTATAGATTTCTTATACAATTATTATCGGACTAGTATGCTTATCAAGTAAATAATCCGATAGATATGATAGATTATCAAATTAAAAGTCATAGACAGATATACAAAATATTCAACTATTAGTACTGAACAATCAAACTTTTAATAGTGATAAATTAAAATTTTACGGTTAACATCATGTTTAAATACGATATCGATCATATTTAAACAAAATATTTAGTGTTCGTAAATCTTATTATGTTAATTACTTATGAATTCTTTTTGGTCTGAGTTGTTTTTCATCTCTTGATCAGTATAGATGTCGTGTAAGTAACATAAGTGATGTGTGGTCATAACACCCCCGTCAACCGCCCTCCTCGTCCCTCTCAGTCTCTCACTATCTTATCTATTCTATCTATCTATCTATCTATCGATATTTAAACATTATTCCGTAAATTTTATTTATCACTTTATTTGTTCGAGTACTTTTTTTCTCTTCTTGGACTAAATTTATATCATCCTATCTATCTACTATTCTATCTACTTAATTTGTTAAAACTATCTATCAAGTTCTCTAATGATCCAATTCTCAAATATTATTAGTTAATGATCCCTACTATCGATAATAAATCCTATCATTTCTACTTCCTATCCATATTTACGGGGGGTATCAAAAAAACATTTATAGGAGAACTATGTCAAGAGAGAAAAAACTACAAAGAATTTAAAGTAAATAAATAAAAGTACGGGACATATTGTTTAAAATATTGGATAGATAGATAATAGATAGATAGGATTAGTAATAAAAGATAGAATAGATAAAATATATAGATAGATAGAGAGAGAGAGAGAGTAGAAAAATATCTAGAGAGATGACTATAGTCAAGAGAGAAAAAAAGTACAGAACGAATAAAGTGATTAAAAAAAAGTTACGAAACATATTGTTTAAATAAGATAGATAGATAGATAGATAAGATAGATTAGAAATAAAGTGTGTGGTGCGTATTGTGTGAGAGAGAGAGAAAAAAAAAATAGAGAGAGAAAGACTCGGGGAGAAAGAGAGAGAGAACCGAGAGAGAGGAAGGAGAGGAGAGAGAGAGACGAGAGTAGAAAAATATTTATAGAGGACTATAGTCAAGAGGAGAAAATGTTAATCCGAGACGAATTAAAGTGATAAATTAAAGTTACGGACATTATTGTTAAATATATAAATAGATAAGATAGATAGAACAGACAGATAGATATGTAGTATAAAGATAGATAGATAGATACCATACATACATACATTACATAGAGGCGAGAGGAGAGTAAGAAAAATATCTAACAGAATTGACTTAGTCAATAGAGAAAAGAAGTAACCGAACGAATTAAAGGGATTAATAAAAGTTACGAACATTATTGTTTAAATAAGATAGAGGAGAGAGAGAAAGAGAGACGAGAGAGCAGGAGAGAGAAGAGGGGGAGAGAGAGAGGAGAGTGAAATAGAATCGCGAGGTACGAAATACGTAGAACTTGAGTTCGCTTTTTACTGCAATTCTTAATTGCTTTTTTCAGGCTCCTTCACAAGTTTCGCAGACGTTGTTCATGTACGGCGATTTCAATTTTCTATTTTCGTCGGTCTAGCTTGATCCAGATTTCCGGGTTAGTTTGAGCGGAGTTGAGCGGAGGCCAAATTTGAGCGAGGAATCTTGATTCACCTCAGATTGACCGGGCCCAAATTATTTCCCCTCTCCAAAATCCAGACCGATGGTTCGCTTTCTATTTCTTTCCTAAGTGCGGCACAATAAAGTGATTTAGCAATCAAGGTGCCGAGGATGTATTGGCAATGGCGTCGGGCTATTGAGGAGGCTGGAAGGCATACAGATGCCGAGAGGTGTTGGGATTCTGAAGCAGACAGATTCTGTGGGTAGTATTGGGCGGTAGGACGCCATTTTTGATCATATCATAACCTACTCACACAGGATATATGCCATTGGAGGCGTGTGGTGTAATGTTTATCGTTGTTGGAATGGACACGACGAGACGAGCTTGGTTTCAATTCACACGCGCTAATTACTCTTGGGAAAGGTATGGAATTCCTAATATTCCCCCTTCCAGCTATGGGTAAAGTGTAGAAGCAGACTGTTAGAATGTTTTGCGATATATAAGGTGTGCTACAATACGACACTTAAATTTATTAGGACAAGCGAGTTCACGTGGTTTAAACCTCCAGCCAACAACAGCCCGAATGCGTTGGCTGGTTGACTACTTAATTCACCTGTTAACTGAGAGACGCCCATTGCAAGGGACTTTGCAGTTATGATGAGCACAGAAGCAACAAAGGATTCATAACCAATGATTTCCGCTGGGACAAACACTCTTGCTTGAGCCTAAAGAAAGGCCAACTAAAAATCATAAACACATACCGACGCTTTAACCTGGTTTGGCAATAGGCCTAGGAGAAGGAAAACTCTGAATCCAAACCTGGTAAACTCCTCTTAAAATATTAAACTTGTGCCACATACTACTTGCTGCGGAGGAGTTGTGGTAAATACAAATATTCAAGAGGAGCGTGAAAGCCCCGTGGTGTAATCGGTTTTAAAAGTCATTGGAAATGGACTCGTCGCCCTGAGTTCAAATCCTAGACCATGGAATTGGCATTTCACTAGCGCAACCCCTTGGGAAAGGTATGCATCCTAATCTCCCTCCAGCTATGGGTAAAAATAGTTACGCAGACTTGTGCTTCAATTAACACATAGTTAGGCAACCGGTCTAGGAGAAGGAAAACTGAATTTCAAACCTTGTTGAACTCCGATTAAAGAAATCAAACCTTTGTGTCACATCTGCTCGTTCGGAGGTGTTGGGTAAATACATATAATACGAGAAGAGCCAGCATCATGACGTGGCTATATGCTGGCTGTTGACATGGGGGAGTAAGCGGAGTTCGAACTCCAGTTCACCGCTATTTTGTTTCAATTTCAGAATACCCCGCATAAACCCTCCAGCTATGGATTAAATAGTAGACCAAGTTGTTTCTTCTACGAGGGTTGAGTCAAGTAAATGTCATTTTTCTTAATTTCATGTTGACCTAACGAGGGCTCAGAGCAAGAATCCGGGCGAGTAACACCCAACTTGCCAATCGAACAATTATCCTCCCTCTGCCATGACAATGCTCGGCCATACACAAGCATCAGGACAATGGAGAAAAATCGGACTCATTTTGGGGTGGACAACTTACCGCTTCGTCCATACTCACCAAATTTAGCGCCTTCAGATTATTTTCATCTCTCCGGTCCCATGGAAAGAGGGTTTGAGAGGCAAACATTATCAGTGGAAGGAGGAAGGAAATCTGTTGTGAAGAAAGTTGGCTCAAAAGAAACAGTGAATTAAATTTATGGGCAGGGATTATATGCTCTCTTCGAGGGTGGAACAATTGCATTGAAAGGAATCGGTGACTTTGTGGGAAGAGGGATGTGATCCAACAGAGGACCAACTTCATTTTTTATGTTTGAACATTTTCCTGTGTTTGTAATTATACCTTGTCCTAAAACGAAATGGCATTACTTTTTGACTCACTTATGTGGGAGAAGTAGGGATGTGATCCACAAGAGGACCAGGCTTCATTTTGATGTATTGATACATGTTCCTGGTTGGTAATTATACCTGTCCTAAACAAAAATTGGCATTACTTTTTGACTAGTCTAGCACATTACAAAACGAGATAAGATAAAAATAATATAACCCCATTAGTGTCTGAATTTGATTAACCAGTTTATGTGTAGTTATTCATACACGCCTGCTTGATTTTGATTTGGTCAAAATCTATTCCATCCACTGTAGATTACTGGGCCATTAAGAGGATAATGGTTATAAAATTTGGCCCGACGGAATAAGCCGCTTTATATATATTTAATTTGTGATCGTAATCTATTCATACTCAGATGAACTGGTGGTTTTCATTAGATTTAAACTGGCAAAGACTCTTCAAAACATCAGCACGATTGGTAGAACAACAACAACAACAACAACAAAAGCAAATAATAATAATAATAATAATAATAATAATAATCCAATTGTAATTGGTGCCTTGGAACAGCACCCACATTTCTGGAAAAGAATTCGGAAATCAAAGGAAAAATCGAGACCATCCAAAGTGCAGCTAGAATCGGCTTAGAATACTCAGAAGAGACCTGAGAGATGATTGATGCCACTCAGGCTCCAGTGAACCGCCGGGTACGGCAGGTGTGCAATAATAATAATAATAATAATAATAAAAATGAATAATAATAATTAATAATAATAATTGTGCACTTGGAACAGTCCCAAAAGGATTAGAAAATGGCTTGGATAGTTTGGATATCAGAAGAAGGATTGAAACCCATTCAGAACACTGCACTGCGCAATCTGCCAGAATACTCAGA
>CM042156.1:15934894-15954894 GCA_023376005.1 Doryteuthis pealeii
TAGGTGATGAGAAAAGACACCCGGTTAATTGAAGAGAAAACAGGTCATTCTGTGAACAGGCGCAAGTGAGAAAAGAAGTAAGCAAAGAGAAAAGACAGAATGAGGGGAGAAAAGAAAGCGGCAGGGGGAGACGAAGGAAAAACGGAAGGGGGAGGCGAAAGGAAAGTAGGAGGTGGAGAAAAAAGAGGAAATACAGCACTTAATGACAACACGGAATTGTTTTTGAATTTTTCAAAAACTTATTTGTTGACCATCGTAGACCAAGTTTTCTTGCTAAACCAGAAGAGCAACGCACAAGAAAAAGATCTTGGAAACCACATATTTTAGCTAACTTCTTACTCCTCATTTCAAATTTTCTTCTTTTTTCTGGGGCTCGCATAATGAAATAGATTACTTTTTGTTGTACCGGCCGTTCCTACAGTGGAGAATATACACCGGTTCTCACTATAAATAGTGAGACACCGAGTGAAAAGGTTGTACTGTTACCGTTAACGGCAAGCTAACCGTTCCTGTACCATTATTGTAAATACACTTGTCTTATTTTACCCTTGACTTCTTTTTTACTGTTGGATTAACATCACAACACTTTTACTATTATCACGGCCGATAATCTCGGACACAAATTACATTCATATTTTGCCCAGGAATCTGGGATTCAATTGTCCAGGATACAACCCAAGGTTCCTATAGAAGAGATGTCTTTACAGGTGAGAACACCTTATCTGAATGAAGACAATAATTGGGATAGGAAAGATGACAAACATGGGATTTCGATGAGAAGAGTTTAATAATCAATAAAGAAAAACAAACAAAAATTAGCATAGAAATCAATAGAGCGAAGTTTCTTTTGTTTTTGTTTGTGTAAGGTGTATAGGGAATATGAAATGAAAAGATGAAGACAAATAAAAAGACACAACTGTTTCGAAGTATAGATGGAAACTTTATTGATCAGACCGTTAACTCTGGACGCCAGAGTCCAGATGCCAATAACTTTTATTTTATTTTATTTTATTTATTTATTTTATTTTATTTATTTATTTTTTAATTTTATTTACTTTTATTAATCCGTTACTCTGGATGCCAGAGTCCAGACGCCAAGAAATTTTTATTTATTTCATTTAATTCAATTTTAATTTAAATCACCACAGGTGTGAGCAATATTTGTAATATTTATTTGTGAAGCCAATGAAAAAAGGAATTACCTATCTATGAGTATCCAATTCGATGGTCGATATGTCAACGGTTTTTTAACGTCTTTTATCTCTGCTGTTTTTATCACATTGTGACTTTTTGACCAGTAACTCAGAATGCTTATTTTCTTCGTTTATATTTTTCTTAAAAGAGCGTTTTTCAATTAGATTAAGCTGCCGTGTCATGCGCGTGCAATTAATTCTACCGCTGCTGCTTTTTCGTTTAACCAAAGTCTCTCTCACGTCACACTATATACAGATGTACTTTGATTAACGAGTTTAATTTTCTTCTGCTTGTAACTATAAGAAAAGCTATAGAAAAATATACTACTTAAAAGAGACAATCATTTTATTATAATGGAGATTATGTATTTTTCTGTCTGTAACTGAAAACTATATCACTACTCAAGTCACAATTTCCTTAGTTAATTACGTCATATTCTCCATGATTTTATTCTTATTTAAACCTCAATTATAAATAAAATTGTTTTACATTATCAACCATGAATCATCTTTATGATCTGATATGCTCAGACGAGTATCCTCATATTAGTTGTTTCAACCAATGTACTCTGCAGCCTTCTTCATTTTGGTAGAATCTTTAACTCTTTATTCAATCCATGGAAGGCAATTGCTGTTATTTTTTAAGTTTTTAAGGGCCATTCCTTGGCCTTAAAGCAGAAGCGCTTATCCAGTGGAATTGGATATAAAGAGTCCTTCGATAATGAATCCTCTGGTTACTAAAGTGTCCTTAGTTACTGGTATAGAGTCCTTCGATAATGAATCCTTTGGTTACTCTGGTAATCGTATAAGTCCTTCCTGAGTATTGGTAAAGATCCGGCAACTATGTCTGTCCTCAAAGAGTAAAGTTAGGATTATGTCCAATGTGGAGAGTTTAAGTATTTTATCAGCCACGCAGTATGTTTAGTGATTGGCTGCAGGAGTCAATCACGTGACCTTGGCCAGTCTATAAATCCTGGTGTGTAATTAGAGCATATCTTATATCCAAATATTCCAACACTGGTCCGAGTTTAAATAAATGACATGTGAATTAACCAAAGAAATGTCTTGAGTTGTTAACCAAGAACAAACTAACAACACATGGCATCTCAACCAGATCTTAAGAAGAAGAAACCTGAAAGCTAAGAAGACTGGCCAGATAGAAGAGGATCGACTGATACACTGATAGAAACTCAAAATCGTAAGAAGAGCTGTTACTCAGACAGACCAAGATAGACAAGATTAAGAATGGTTGTTGGAATATTTGGCTATATATATATTTACCAACCCCTCCGCACGAGCAGGATGCGACACAAGGTCAATTTCTTAAGCGGAGTTCGGCAGGTTCAAATTCAGAGTTTTCCTTCTCCTAGACCGATTGCCTAACCAAGGTTAAAGAGCCCAGTCTGCCCTACTATTTATCCATAGCTGGAGGAAGAGTAGGATTCATACCTTTCCCAAGGGTATTAGCGCTAAGTGAAATTCAATTACCACGTCCAGCATTTGAACGCGGGGCGACGTGTCCATTTCCCATGACTTTAACCATTACACCACGCGCTTCTTATTTGGCTATATAAGGTGTGCTGGAGCCCAGCACTTAAATTTATAAACTCTTAGTCGCCCATCAACACGCCAATCGGCCAATCAACACGCTCGAATACGTGGCTGGTTAACTATCTAATGGCCGATCTTGAAAGTCATTCAGTTGCTCGTATTTGACACTGACCAAAAACACAAGGATTCTGCTTAACACTAAGGAACAAAAGGATTCTTCTTAACACTAAGCAACACAAGGATCCCCACTGTAAAATTTTCTCACCTGCAGCCTAGAAATGGCCACAAGAATCTTAACAATGGTATAGACCACATGTATAACACGACAGACGTACAATCGGCTGGAATTAATCAATTTTGATTAATTCTGTGGATTTAACCCTGAAGATCCTTAGGGTGAAACTCGAGTAGATTATTCTTGTGTATACCATTGTAATATATATATATATATATAAAGGGCCGGTTTAGCTCGGTCGGTAGAGCATTCATCTAGAAACCACAAGGCTCCTAGTTCGATACCGGTTCTCGCCAACTCAGTGTATGAGTAGCACAGGGATCTGTGCGGTAAAGTAAGGAGCTGGTGGTAGGTGTGGCGCTCCACCTCAGATGCTAAAAACAATCTCCTTGGTCTAACGCAAGTGAAAAGGGGATAGACTACCTCGCTGACTGGCTGATACCGACTTTAGGCCGCCTCGACGACTTTACTTTACTTTTATATATATATATATATATATATATATATATATATATATATATATTCAGAGATACTGATAGGTATGCGTCTTGCGTCTGTGACGCACTAAAATATAAAAGGACGCAGTAAGATCGTGACCTCTGACCCTGAAAGGACGAGTAATTCAAATAGTGGATTTAAAATTATTTTACTATAGAAAAACATGTCAAAGAATGTTATGTCAGAGTTCAATCATTAAAAAGAGAGTTACTGACATATTAGGTTTCATTCTATGCCCTACTAAACGTCATGAAGATTTTATCTCAAGCCAATCAGTCACAATTCTAGACAAAGTAGAGACAGACCAAATAATTATTGTTACATCTGGTCTTATTTACTGATCGTGTCCTCGTAGGGTACAAAACTAGGGCTCCAGTTGGCAGGCTCTGGAGAGTGTCACCCATTGAGCTCTGGTAGATTTTTGGACACACATATACATATATATATATATATATATATATATATATATATATAGCATAATCTTTACAGATCATTGCCGTCCCTCAGAATTCTATAACTCCATTACCAGAACCCTTCTTGCATGAGCCTCAAATGACTCATCAAACCTGCTGCAAATCCACAAAGTTTGTTGCAAATATGACATTGAGAGGACTTCCTTCCCGATGAATAAGATATATATATAATATATATATATATAATATTATATATAAAATTATATATATTACGTATAATTTATATTATATATAAAATACATTATATTATATATAAATTTACAATATATATATATATATAATATAATATATATATATATATATTACTGTTTCAGCTTTTGCTGAACGGTGTACCAAAGGCAGTATTATTGGTAGAGTGCTCAATATAAGATAGAGCTCTTATATATATAATAAAATAGATATATAAAGGTTTTACATATATATTTATTAGGTGAGAAAGGAACATTCACAACCATATTGGTTTCATGCGAGACAATCGTTTACCTGACGATTGCCTTGTATGAAACCAATATGGTCGTGAATGTTCCTTTGTCACCAAATGAATAGATATGTAAAACCTTTATATATTTAGATTTTTATATTATATATATATGTATATATGTATATATATATGTGTGTGTGTGTGTGTATGTGTGTGTGTGTGTGTATGTGTGTGTCTTATAGGTAGATATATAAGGTACGATTGTTACCACGCGGCTTTGAAACCAATGGTAACAATCACGCTTTAAATGTATTGAACTCTATAACAAATTAAGACAACTCTTACACCCGTAATCGATCACTTTATTTTCAATTCTCCAATACTAAATAAATACGAATATATATATATAATATATATATATATATATATATATATATATATATAAGAGAGTTTCATAATTTGCTTGAAGCATTGTGTATGTATTGGTTAGGAGGTTGATTTGAAGGCTATCACAATGCAGTTTGGAATAATAATAAAAAATAATAATACGGTAACAATGGTGTTGTGTGTTGACCTGTATTTTTAATATAATAATAAAAATACAGGTCAACACACAACACCATTGTTACCGTATTATTATTTTTTTTATTTATTCCAAACCGCATTGTGATAGCCTTCTAAATCAACCTCCTAAATAATATATATATATATATATATATATATTAGACAAAACATGACCCGTTGAGTCACCCATTGAGCTCTGGTAGATTCTTGGACACATATATTTATATATTTAATATGATTCAAAATTGTTTTTGAAACCAGGATTACTCAGGTGTTATAGCAAGCCAATCAGTCACGATTGTGGACAAAGTAAGACAGAGAAAATATCAGGTGCTATTCACTGATTGTGTTTTCGTATTTCATTACGGTTAAATCGGTTCTGTGATATTTTCCCTGGTTTTATTTACACAAATCAAATTTTAAAAATGCGAAACTTGAGTCGTAATTGTTTTTTTACCCACAATGAATATTATAAATGTTACCGTATTATTATTTTTTATTTATTCCAAAATGCCCATTTTCTCCTTCCCCTTCTCCACTCTGTCGGCTGGGGCTGTAGTAAACACCGACCGCTCCTCTGCAGAGGGAAAATATCTCCAATTGGGTCACCTGTTGGCTGTGATTGGTGACTTGTGATGCTTAACGACGGAATCCTGATAACTGAGCAGTCCATAACATGCAACACGCCACTTTGGCCCTTACTTAGGTTTGACGGGTGTTCTGCAGAGGGGGAAATCTCCCAAATTGGACCACCTGTTGGCTGTGGTCTGAATATTTTCCCCGTAATCAGTATTTTGCTGGAGAATTTCATGGTAATTTTGATTCAAGTTATTGACCTATTGTTTAATTCAACTCGTGTGGAGGGGTTAGTAAATATGTATATTTTTCATGTAATCAGTATTTTGCTGGAGAATTTCATGGTAATTTTGCTTCACGATTTTGCACGAAAACATTAGCAAAAAGTGAATAAAAAGTGAGGGTGGTTGTTTAGCTGAGAGGAAATTAATGTTTTTGATAAGTATATAAATAAATAATGGGATATTCATACGGGTTTCGAGCAGTGAAGAAATTGTACTGGCATTGAGTTAAGTTACGATTAAATATTGCCTGAGGCTGAAACAAGATGTAAAGACAGGTACTATTTCTTTTTTGTTGTTTTTGTTATTTATTTATTTATTTTCTTTATTTATTGCATCGTGCTTATTTGTGAAGGGAAATTAGGCTGAAACTTGTTTTGCATTTTCTTTTCAATTATTTGTTGAACTTTTTATTGTTGATTCTTTTTTGTTGTATTCTGTTATGTGTTTTTTTTTGTCTTTTTCTTTTTTTTTTTGTTATAATAGTAAGTAAAGTAAAGTCGTCGGGGCGGCCTAATGTCGGTATCAGCCAATCAGCGAGGGAGTCTATCCCCTTTTCAAAAGCGCTAGACCAGGGAGATTATTTTTAGCGTCTGGTGCCACACCTACCATCAGCTCCTTACTTTACCGCACAGATCCCTGTGCTACTCATAACGCTGAGTTGGCGAGGACCGGTATCGAACTAGGAACCTTGTGATTTCTAGCCGAACGCTCTACCGACTGAGCTAACCCGGCACATTACTTTTTGTTATAATAGGGCCGGTTAATCTCAGTCAATTAAGCATTTTTTTATTTTTTAAAATTTTATTTCCGATGATTGTAACCATTACATCACGTGACCTTTGAGAAATATATACTCCCACCTAAACGACATAGTGTTGTATACCCACATCTCGAGTATATAATGGGAGAGAGAGAGAGAGAGAGAGACAGAGAGAGAGACAGACAGACAGACAGACAGAGTAGAGATGGTATGAGGGTCTCTCACATGTTACTCGTTGCTTCTATTTCGTAGGTCACTTACTGTGTGCTGCTAATTCGGCCGCCATCTTCTCTGGGGCTTATTTCTCGGGGTAATTTAGTGGGTTCCTTCTTCTTTCTTCTTCGGTCTGAGGGTCCGCGCATTATATTACATAATCAATAAAGCAAGATTTGTTTTTCTTATAAGTCTTTTATTTCAACAACTCAGCCCATATTCCGCAACGGATCGAGAGCGACGCTCAGAGCGAGCGATCTTCGAGTAAACTCGCTCTGAATCTCTGGTCCCGTCTGATTAAAAGTCTCTTACGTCTGTAATCGCGTGCGATTGGACGGTTCAAGGTGGCATCATCCACATGCCAATCACAACCCCAACGGTTAAAGGAAATTCCCCACTTAACACCATTTTAAATCTAAAGAATCTAATTAAAAATATTCTTACTATAGGTACGTACATTATTCATTGACAACGCATGAATTATGTAACAGCAGTTCTGAACGACATACATAAATCGAAAAATGTTTTTTTTTTTGTTTTTTTTAAATATGTTTTTCGTGTGTTTAGCAAGCAGAGGATCTATCTCTATTTCTTGAGATTTCTAAGTTTCAGAAAGCGTTGATTTTTTATCGATTTCCGAAATGAAGCTTCTGTTTACAATGTAATCACTATGACCAACCATCCATGACTCAACCACACGCTTGCATATCAGTTATCTTTCGTTTGGTTTTACTTTTACTTGGTTAGTGGGCTGATTCTTTTTTTACGGCATATTAACACTTTTCGGGTAATTTAATGCCGAATCAAGTCATTTTGATAAATGACTTGATTTCATTTTAAAACTTATTTTAAACTAATTTTTTAACCAAATAATGTTTGCACTCGATATGACGTTAAACTGCATCTAATGATGAAGTTCCAATTTTGATTTTTCGGGCTATTGTCCTCATCTTTATTGCTATATACACCCCGGTCGACTGGGGCTTTAGAATACACTGAATGCACCTTTGCAGAGGAGTAAGACACCCGCCCCCAATGAGGCTACTTATTGACAGTGAATAGTGACCCGTGATACTTAAGGACGGAATCCTTGTAGCTGAGCTGACCATGATACGCAACACCCCACTTTGTCTGTTATTTGGACTAGACGGGTGGATGGAGAGACCCCTTCAATCAATCGACTGGTCACATCAAGTCCTAGCGCCTATATGATTTCCCCTACCCTATTGTCCTTATGGCAGTATCCAACACTTTGTATCATACATGTTCTAGAAGGCAATGGCTGAGGGTCTTAGAGTTCTGAAGCTCTTGAGAGTGCGGAGTATTTGTGGAGTATCCTTCATTGCTATTACTCCCAAGTCCACTCTAACTGTTGTGTAATCTCTTTATTCTTCTTCTTGTCATCTTTTAGTATCTTATGTTCTTCTTCTAGCGTCTGGACTTCATCTTGGAGACTTTGTGTCTGGTCTTCCATTGGGGATTTCTCATCTATCATAAGCCCTGGGTCATTGGTAGTTCTTAGCCAGGACTTTCATTTTGATAAATGACTTGATGCATTGCAAGTATTTAAGTTTTAATGTAATAAAATATCTCTAATCCAGAGTGGAGGTATAATAGAAAATAGAAATGAAAATTCATTGCTGAATTTTAGTTATTTAACTGACAGTTATTTTTCTTGTTAATGGATTTCATTTAAGATTAATTGAAGAGATTTTGTTTATATTCATTAAATAACAGTTAGAAATCCTAAGCACATATTTATTAAAATCACATTTTAAATATCAATATGCAAATTAGCCTTCCCGTTCACACTGTAAACCGCTAGCATGTTATTAATATAGATATGGTTAACAGTATTAATAATGTAAAATAATTTTATTAATAATTGAGGTTAAAATTAAAATAAATTCATGGTGAATGTGACGTCAATAACTAAGGGAATTGTGACTTGAGTAGTGATTTAGTTTCGGTTACAGACAGAAAAACACACAATGTCCATTATAATAGGATTAAACACTCGCTCTGAATCTCTGAATATTTTTGTTATCTTAGGATTATTATGACACCGCTTAAGCTCAATCAGTAGAGCATTGAGCATAGTAATCGCAAAGTTCCAGGTTCGATACAGGTCCCCGCCAACTCACTACATGAGTAACACGGCTTGGGTAATGAGATGTGTGGTAAAATTGGGAGCTGCTGGTTGGTATGACGAACCACTTCACGTCTCTATGGCAATTACAGTTATCTATAACGAAGAAAAAGGAAACAAAGACGGATGTTTTTCTCTTCATCTTTTCTTTCGTTTTGTGTTGTAATTACGAAAGGTCGATCTAAAAACCAAACAGTTCTTTATCGTACCGAAACGAACCTGTTCATTGCTAACCTGTTGTCCACTAAATACTCAATGACCTTTTCATCTAACGTTCGCCACTTTCAATTCATTGTCCGTTACAAGAGCCACATAGTCATGTAAGGTTAAATATCAAAGTGCTATTATTTAAAACTAGTTGGTATTCTTACCTATGCAATTTTCCCCTCCCCAGTGGACAGCCGGAAAAATAAGAATACCCAGCGCGATAATGATGAAGGTAGTTTTCATTCACTGTTTGATTATATCGTAAAATAATAAAATGTGGAAAAACCCAAGATTTTACTTATACTTGATGTAATAGTGAAAATAAACTAGATTAAGGATGACGTGTGAATAGCGGACCTGTTGGCTTCTGATTGGTTAAAAAGTGCGAACATGGTGATGAGTAAAATGTAATATAGTGAGAGGAGACAGTCTGGACTAAGTATTTTAGGAGAACAGATGGGAGTTACACTCTATCCTCCTAGGTATATATTTGCGTTAATGAAAAGAAATAAATGAGCTCAAAAGAAAAAACCTCTTGTGTTCGTTATCTAAAAAAATTAACCGCAAAAGATAAGATATCGCAGAAAGAACCCAAAAAGATCACAAGATTACAACATGATGGTTGGTTGATTTTAATGGCATATCAACCCGTCAGGGGTTATATAATGCCTAGTTATTAGGGAGTAATATATGTTGTGTATCTATATTTACACAATTGTAGTAATTGGCTTTAACAATGTGTTAGCATCATATTGTATAGTATTGTTTATGTTCATGTCTATATTCTATGATACAGTGTTATTTCCTTCAAAAAGGACAGAATGTCTTCTACGTTGATTTAAAATAAAATAAATCTTGCGTATAATTTGAATTAAAATAACGGTTTCCGATGTGAGCAAAAACCGTTACAATATGAGATTAATCCCAAATGTAAGGTCGCCAAAACACTGTAGGTTGAAGAAATTGTCAGTGTGGCTATTTGCAACACTGTTGTGTGTGTTGTGCATACTCCTACGCCTGTCCCTGTGCGCGACCCACTTCTACCCTCAGTCCTGGCTAGCCAGTCTTACTGTTTTTTGTTTTTTTTGGTTTTGTGTTTTATTCAGTCAGCTAAAATAGACTCTTCCTGAATAAACCACAAAAACATCTTCCAGACGAATAAAACTCGCACCAAACAAATACTACAACCAAAAATCTCCCTGTGGACGACCAGAGAATTGTTGAAACCGCTTGGATAAAAAATATGGGATATTTTCTTTACCAACTAAATCCCGATGTACTAGAAACGAGTAAAAGACACGAACGTCTCTACCTGGAAATCATAAAGAAAAATATTCCTGGATACCTACTTAAATAATAAGTTGCTGCCAAAATGCTCAATATATATATATATATATATATATATATATATATATATATATATATGGGAGTAAATATGGAAATAAATCCGACAATATTAAGAAATTTGAAAAAACAAGTGTTCCAAAAATAAGATGAATTTATTTATCGACGTTTAAACGTTTCGGTTTCTTTAAGGGTTATGGGTGAAGAAATTAATGGATGTTTATAGATGACAAGAGATAAAAAAATCTTCATGAATTTTTTGTTATTGTTGTTGTTGTGTAACTGTATTTGTTCAGCGTTATATTCAGTTTATATATATATATATATATATATATATATATATATATATATATATATAAACAAGTTTTTGGTACAACTAAATTTGTATACAAGTTTAAACGCTATCATACTTTATTTGATGCTCAGCTAATTAAACGAATTATTTTCATTTTAAAAGGAGGCGGAAGAAGATACAGAAACTTAAGGGCCCTTTCGACCGGTGTATTTTCAATAGTCATGCAACCGGTAGATCGTTTAAAATTCAAGATGTATAAATTGGGTAAAAGGTGAATAAGACAATAAAATATTTGGAGCAACAAGAAGTGGAAAAAACCCTTCACGTCACCCCAACTTCAGTTACAACATCCCTAGCAAATATTACCAGGGAATGTTTCAAATGCCATTGCCTACACAAGACCGGACAGTGAAGAAACATTGTAACTGCCTCAAGGACATGCAGATGGTAATTTGTTCAAACCTTGTATAGTACGGAAAATTGCTGGTCACTATAGTTGATTCTGCAGCTATTTAAACTGCACACAGGTGAGGGCCCGGATGTTTTTTGAGGAATACTTCTTATTCCCTTTTGGACATGTTGGTTTATTCTTACACCCAACCTCTGAGTCTTCCTTCCAATATACTTGGCATCACATCAGCAATTAAATTTACAAGCTTTGTTCAAAGATTTGTAGAACGTTTTTTTGAATTGAGCGAATTGGAGATCTAATTGTGAAGATTGTTCTGACCATAACTGCATTGAAACAACGCATTACGGAAAATGTGATCTTATTAGCCAACATCTGACCAACAGGTCCTATCCATAGCAACCTTAAATACAAAGGGCATTTTGATGGTCCATCTCTTAGTTGCAATTGCATTTAGATATGGTTTTATTGATTATATCCATTGTCAAATCACCCGGGTACCCATTATTATCAAAGATGTTTGTAATTTTCTCAAGTTCATCTTCAATTTTGCAATCAGAGCATATCCTTAGTGTTGAGACTTTCTTTGATATAAGGCGTGCGTCAAAAGCCACTTCTACTTATAGACTCGGCAAGAACTATGTGATCTCTCTTGGCCAATCACTGGCAGTACTCTGCTGCTGATATAATATTTATACTGGCTGTACTGGCATAACTACTTATAACTGCTTTGACTTTCGTGGACGATGGACAAAGGATTCCATAACTCAGGACTTATTCGCAGGATAGGACTTATTCACTTACCAAAGGATTCCATAACTCAGGACTTACTTACTTTAAGCCCTTTTCAACTGGCCAAGTATGACATTTAAAAACTTAACACTAGTGCTCTGTACGTCAAGCATTTGATCGGGTCCATTTTCCTTGATTTGGGAGCAAATGAGCCCCAACTCAAGTAAAACCCAGTAAATTTTGGCTTTCGATAAATACTCGTCACAAATGACGAGGAACGCTTTTCGACTAAAACGTCCAGGAAGGGCAAACTGTTATTTTTCCCCTCTTCATTGTGACACTTAAAGAGAGTGTAAATTATTTATGCTCTGCAAGAATTTTAGAACTTCGTTACGTGCGCTAAAGCAAGCGAAAGTATCGTCCACGTAACGTGTATAAAAATAATATTTAGGAAGCTCATTAAATAATTTCTTTTCAAGAAACCCGCAAAAGGGGCCAAGGGGGTTGCCCATCGAGATCCCATCAATTTGCCTATACATCGTGTCATTGAAACTGTCATATATATATATATATATACTAATATAAATTTACACGGTAATAACTACTCGAGTTTCACCATAAGGATCTTCAAGGTTCAATCCACTGGATTAATCAAGATATTGATTAATTGCAGTCGATTTCACGTGTGTTTTTTTGTGTTTTTTTGTGTTTTTTTTGTTGTTGCGATAAACGGTTGATTATAGGTCCGCTGTCGAAGAACGCTGGTTTTAAATTCAAAAATTCGAAAAGAGCGGAAGTTGCATTTTTTTCAAAGGATCAAAATATAAACATTGTTAGAAATCCGCTTTGTGCTATTGTTTTAAAGGTTTACGACAATGATGAGGATTTCTATATTATTATAGAGTCTGTAGTGATTAAACGTGGTTTTAATGATGTATGTATAAAGTAATTTATTTTGATTAAAGCCAGTAGAATGTGTATATATGTATTCACACGTCGGGGTGTTTTTTACCATCTCAATGGTCTTATTATTATTAAAAATATTTTCACCTGTAAGTCACTTTTTCCACAAATACCATATACATATATATATATAATATATATATATATATATATATATATATGTGTGTGTGTGTGTGTGTGTGTGTGTGTGTGTGTGTGTGTGTGTGTGTGTTAGTTGGTATTATCTGCTTATATAAAGGCATATATTTTTTTAGATAAATATATACACATGATTCTAATTGAAAACATGACGTTGATCCAAGTTTATACAAAGAGATTTGTTTTTAATGAATAAACAATACAAAAATCGCATCGCAACAAATGAAGTTATGTTTCCTCTTTCGGTCAACGATATCGAAAATGAACATTATTTAAGAAGATCGAGCGAGCCCAAATCAAATTAAGGGATGGTGGGCTGGAGAATGAAAATAAAAATAACCCATAAACCACACGAACTGGAGAGCACGTTGAAAATAGTGTGCTCAAGGCAATAAAGGAGCTGTCCGATCTAACTTAATTATTTCTAATATATAATTTACCAAAAATATAAAATATTTAGAAATTCTGTTAGGGCACTTACGTTTTATCATCCGCTTTTCATTAACGTCATTTGGTCCTGGCTATATTAAAGTACTTCATAGTTTATTCGTTATTTTCTATCTATCTATCTATATATCTATCTTCATATGGTCTCTTCATATCTATCTAATCTGTTTATCTATATATATGCCTATGAAGTAAATAGAAGTAAATCCGACAGTATGAATAGAACATTTTTATAAAAAACAAATGATGTTATTAGTTTGCTGACAGATCTGTTTCGACTTTTTAATAAAGCGGTCTTCATCGAGAGCAACTATATTTATGAAGGAAAGACGGAATAAATAAACCGTTAGTCACGAGAGGTACAAACAACACTCTCGTTCGGGGTCGGAATGTTTTTTAAACTTGCTTTTGTAGCTGGAATGCATCCTGAACATTTTTGCTACCTCTTTTATACATTTTTACTTCAAAGTCTTTTGAGTTTTTCTTATGGATATTAATGCTTCTGGTTTTTAAAAATAAAAGTTATTTTATTTTTAACACAAAATACGCATTTTCAAAAATGTATATATATGAATATGATATATTATGTTTACAAATGCATAATCAATGTGCAAATACAAGCAAATACGGTTTGCACAATGAGCCTATGCATAAACATCAATATATCATATATCAGATAGATTTTATTTTATATATATATATATATATATATATATATATATATATATATAATATATATGATGTGTGTTTGTGTGTGTGTGTGTGTGTGTAAGTTGAGTATGGAAGTGAATCCGACGGTATGAAGGAAACAATAAAGGAAAGAAAATGCTGAATGGATAAAATAGAGTTTTTTTTTATTTTATTTTACTGACACGTATTTCGGCCAGGAGTTTATTCATGTATATACGCATTTTATCTATTATTATTTTAAATACAAAATAAAATAACAATAATAGAAAACTAACTTTTTTTAGTATACAATGAATAACGGAGAATTTCAGAAATGTTCGAAAAAATTTTTTTTTGAAATTGCTTGATGAAAAAGTTGATAGAGAAAATGTTGACGTCATCGTCACATGCGATGGAATTTGAAAAGAAAGAAGACGGCTAGAGAATATATGGAACAAAGTCAGGTGGAACATCAATTTTCAATGCATGGGGGGTATTTGAGTTTTATTTTTTCAGTTCAATATATATATATATATATATATTATAAAATAATGAAATTCGAAGGCAATACAATGCGTAAAAAATAAAGACAAAAAGATGTTTTATATGTCTAATCGATTTCAAAGCAAAGCTTTATCATCAGAGATTTTTTCAGAAATGGCGTGCTTATGTTTTTTTATTTGTGTGGTTATAATTTCTCTTCATATTTCCTTTTCCTCTCCTTTTTTTCCTCTCTTTCTTCTTCTCCTCCTTTATGAATGGGTGAATAACTGTAATTTCTTATTTCTCTCTTCCTCTTTTTCTTCTTTAAAAGTTTGTTGAGAACAAGGCTGACATCTGGTAAGATGTTGCAATATGTTGCGACCGTGTGGACATGTCAAAGTTTTTTTTTTTAAACAAAAATGAACAAACAAATAAAAACCGTTAATAGAAATTTTTTTACATACTTAGCTTTTGTTTCGCTTTCACCTTTCCTTTCTTATTCTTTCTCCTCTCTTTCTTTTTTTTTGTGTTATTTCTCTTCTTTTTCTTTTTTTTCTTTTTTATCCCCTTTGTTCTCTAATTTAAATTTTTTTATAGTAAATAAGTAAATAAAAGATTATCTTAAATTATGTATTAGTATTGATAGAAAAAAAAAATCTTTTTTATTATTTTTTTTAAGAAAATATCTTTTATGAGTACTTTTTTCTCTTTCTTTTAAACTTAAATAGATATTATATATATATATATATATATAATATATAAGTATATTGTGTATATATATATATATATATATATATATATATATATATATATATATATATATAAGTGTATTTTGGCAGCATTTTTTGTTGAACTGTATAGACAATTCTTGTCATTCTATCCTCCTTCCACTATACCCCTCCCCTTCTCACTACTTGTGCCCCCCTCCCACAAAAAAAATCACTACAGCATCGCTCGCTTGAACCACTACCATTCCTCAACCTCCCACTACCAATTGTTATCACCTCCCACTTCTAATTCCTTGCTACTACTCGTTCTCGTTAAAAACGAGACACGAAACCATACCCTCATTTCCTACCTGATGATGGCAAACTGTATTGCCGAAAGCGCTCGTTTTGAAACCTTTGGTGGACTGTTACACCAGTTACACCCCGACACCAAAAAGATGGCCCGAAAATTAGAAAAGATCAACCAAAAACTTGTCCGACAAGAATTGTCTGTATAGTTCAACAAAACTTATATATATATATATATATATATATATATATATATATATATATTTTTTTTTTTTTTTTTTCTACCAAACTAATGCTCTGAATCTATATCAAATTTTTATCTGCATTTTAATGCACCGAGTTGGTTCTGCCGTAAAAAAAAAAAAAAAAAAAAAAAAAAAAAAACAAAGCCTTTAAGTTTGAACATTTAATAGTCAGTTCGACATTCTTTCCCGCCAGTCTATGTTGATTGGCACGCTGAAATCGACAATATTAAAATGGCCGCGAAATATCTCCTAATCGCCTTTCCGCGGGAATAATCAACACTAGTATTTATTCCTTTTTGTTTATTTTGTATTTCTAAACGTATTGCTTTTATGCATTAAGAATGGACACTCTGTTAGAGTCGTCGATTTAAACAGCAGAAATACCCAAAAGTGGTTTGTAGCCTCGAGCAAGTACTCAGCAAATAAGGCGAAATCAAGAACAGTTTTTTACTTGATTATTTTAGATTGTCAACTTTCATAAATGACTATATGCAAACCATTCATTCCATATATACATACATACACACTCACACACTTACATATACATACATATATATATATATATATATATATATATATATACACTCACACATTTACACACACACACACACATATATATATAGACATACATACATACCATATATATATACATATATATATATATACACTCACACACTTACACACACACACACACACATATATATATATATATAGACATACATACACACAAACATACGCATCTATATACATATATATATACACACTCACACACTTACACACACACACACACACACATATATATATAGACATACATACACACAAACACACGCATATATATATACATATATATATTTATACACACTCACACACTTACACACACACACACACAGATAATATATATATATATATATATATATATATATATATATATATATATATAGACTTACATACACACAAACACACGCATATATATATATACATATATATATACACACTCACACACTTACACACACACACACACATATATATATATATATATATATATATATATACACACACACATATATATACATACACACACACACACACACACACACACATATATATATATATATATATATATATATATATATTGTGAAAATGCATTTGCCTGTCAAAATTGATCGCTTGTAGCGTTTAGTTTTTCCTTTCTCCAAATAGAATAAAGTCTTTCCTAAAAATAGCGTATCAAAATTTACCAACGTGTCGGGTTACGAACTTATTGATCCACCTTCACTTTTGTCTCTCAGTCGATTTGATTCTTTCTGATTGATTGGTTGATTAACTGATTGATTTGGCAAACCGTATATATCATCATCATCATCATCATCATCATCATTTGTTGTATACCCTTTCTTTTCTTACTTCTATTATTCTTCTGCTCATCTTTGGTATGTCTTATATATCACTAAGAAATAAAATTTTATATAATATATATGGTTTGGTTAATTTGCATACTGATTTTACCAAAACCAAGTTGAATAAATAATTACTTGGTGTTATTGATCTCTAATATTATTGTTTTATTCTTCAACGTATTAAAATCAATCCATTCAATGAATGATTTTATATGGAAACCAATTAAAATATAATTAAAATAAGTATAATATTCTATATGTGTTCTCATTTAATTTTGTTAGTCTTTCCAATTTAATATATTTCATTACTTTAAAACTTAAATATTCATGCCCGAAGCGTGAATATTTTTGCTAGTATGTATGATTATGTGTATAAAATTTTTGCATCCAACTAAATTTTTTTGTAAATACAATTCAACAAATCTATGTATATGTACAGGTTTGCACAGCTGATACTTGACAATGGATCTTTCTACAAAAACCAAAACTATATTTCTCTTTATCTGTTCTATTTTTCAATAGCGTCTCTTCTAACGTCTCTTCTAGCGTCTGGATTTCGTCTTGGTGGTCGATTGCATTTAATTCATTCTTCTTCTAGATCAGTCTTGTTGCCAAGACATTCATCAACCACAAAACCGTATTATTTATGTAAACTTTTATTTACTTAAAACATATTTCTCTAACTAAACATAACGCGCGTGGCAAGTGAGTTCCAGCTAAGGCAGTACATCTCTGCCTGACGTCCAAGCTGAAACTGAGAGCCAACCAGGTCCCACGTGACTTCACGTATTTCGCGGGCTTTCTGTAATATTCCATGGAAAGTCCCGCCCTTGATATGAAAAAAGGCCATCTCTTCAGAAATACAGGGAGTTGACAATAATCTATGCATAGATTATGTAACACATTTTCATCGCTCTTTTAGCACGGATTCCCATGATTTTCCCTGGCCAAACGTCCCTCTTGTTCATTGCTCCTGGCAGGTCTTCTGTAGGGCACCCATAATCTGCACAGGGCTGATTAATGTAGATTTTTGCTGGTTGACATCCACTGGTGTGTCCGCAAGTAGGGGTCGACAGGAGAACGTTATCTAAGAGCCACTTCTTCACTACAAATTTAACTTCCTCGTCCCTGGAATAATGTTTGCCTCTCAAACCCTCTTTCATGGGACCGGAGAGATAATAGTTTGACGGCGCTAAATTAGGTGAGTATTGAGGATTCGGTAAAGTGGCTCAAAGAACAGTCAACATAATTTTACAGGCCTGGGATACATACTCTCATTCGAACGTGAAACAATGCTATTGAGAGAAATGCGTAGAGAAGTAGGGATGTTATCCACAGGGGACCCGCTTGACTTTGATGCACAAAACATGTTTCTGTGTTGGTATTTATACCTGTTTAAATGAAATGTAAAGTTAAACAGATTTTTTGTTCAGGTGGTTGTCTGTTGATGTTAAAGACTCCAATATTTTGAATTTTTCCGTCACACATAGATTACAGTTTTTAGAACCATTTATGTAACATTTGGGCTGGTTTAATATCCTTCACTTTAACTTGTATGGTATATTTTGTTCTTTTAGCTTCCATATTTTCTCGCTAAAGTTGTAGCATCTTTTTTATCTTTCTTCCTGAACGTTTCCTAGCGTGCGTAGAATCTTTGTTTGAAGCTGCCTTGTGTCATTCCCATGTATATTTCGTTGGTCTAGGGATGATTATCACAGGTAGGTGTAATTTCCGCTTCATATACAACAGAATTAACATTACACTTTTGGTTCAGGGGACAGTCTTTCTTAAGTCTGCAAGAACAGGTGGGGTTAAGTTTAGGTTTAAGTTTTGAGATGATAGTTTGACGGCGCTAAATTAGGTCAGTATTAAGGATTCGGTAAAGTGGCTCAAAGAACAGTCAACAGAATTTTACGGGGCTGGGATACATACTCCCATTCGAACGTGAAACAATCCTATTGAGAGAAACGCTGACTATGTAGAGAATTAGGGATGTTATCCACAGGGGACTCGCTTGACTTTGATGCACGAAACATGTTTCTGTGTTGGTATTTATACCAGTTTAAATGAAATTGTGCTACTTTTTGACTCACCCTCGTACAATAGTTCGGTGCCAGATCTACCATAGTTTTCCGAAAACTGAAGTGTCTGATATAGACAGTGAAATATGCGCAAGAGTGGTCTCCAGATGGCACTAGAATGAACGATATTATTTGAATTCTTCTGTCGAATAAAGTTAAACACGTTACCCCTGGGGATTCCACGGATATGACAGAATGTAAAGCCGAGATATTTCAGTAACTCTTGCTATAATTCGGATAAAATGATTTCTGATCACCGTATATATATATATATATATATATATATATATATATATATATATATGAAGATAGGAGGGTTGGAGTAAATCCGACAGAATGAGGTAAGGAAAAAGGAAAAGTGGATAAAAAATTGATGTAATGAATATGTAAATACCTTGGTACCCCTCACTATAATCTGATTGGACAGTGTCCTCTATAAATATTCGACACTGTGGTGGTACAAGCGCCTAAGTTTACTCGCCTACTAGCTAACTACCACCAAGCCTCCTCGTAAGAGGTACTGCTACTCGACGCACCAGCTACTACTGCGATAATATACCTTACTACCAACTTCATAATATATCCCTTAACCCGGATATAAAAAAAAATAATAACTCAAATAAATAGATATAGGAGAGAAATATTTCGTTCCGCTTT
>CM042156.1:15959894-15984894 GCA_023376005.1 Doryteuthis pealeii
TATTTCATTAAAAAAAACTTTATCGCCCGGTTTATACATTTTTGTATTAAAATTCATTTTTCTTTTTGGAATTTTCTTTTTCGGCCTTGGTAGTAACCTGTCGAATACGGATCTCATCCTCGTCGCCACTTGTTATATAGTAAGGTCAGGTGAGTATTAGGAGGAGAGTCCGTCGTCTAAGTACTTCAAGTGAGTTCTGCACAGAGTAATCTGTGTGTTCTTAAATAGTGAGTAGAACCATCGCCACTGTTAAGGTATGGGGGAGATGGGTCATTCCATTATATCACAAACCTATATATATATAGTACAAATTTATTTTGTATTTGAACCTTTAACCTAGAGAAAGCAGTAAGAGAATGTGAACTCGGGAAAAAAAAAACAAATTCTATTATTATTTCACATATATTGAACATTATTCGTACTAAAATGTCGCCATTTTTCGTGCCCCCACCCAAATTTGGAGAGCTAAAAATTGACATAAAAAACAACAAAACATTCCATGTGTTGCAACCAAGATAGAGATATCTCCATACTAGATAGTAACACCCTGCAATCAGTAAACCCGTTCACTTAACTAGGTAGTAATATCTCATCTACAGAAAGCGATGTCAATATATCGGTAATTACATGCCAAACCATCCAGAAAATTGTCACCCACCCACTTCAATTTTTCTGAAGTTTTTTTTTCAGGTGTGGACTATATTAACGTTAGACAATCCCCAAAATTTGATCTTCCAATTCCAAAAATTGGCGGAGGTAAGTCGATTTTTAGCTTTCCAAATTTGGTTGGGTTGGCGAAAAATGGTGACATTTTGTAATCTATTTTTGTCTGTAAAATGAGTTCTAGAGTGTCCCTACTATTAGAAATCGAAAAATGCTATTAAACAGCCATAAAGTCAACCAATTTTAAGTTATTGATAATTTCTGATTTTTTCATAGCAAGATAGCCGATGTGGCACGGCATCTATGATAATTTCTATTCTGTTATTATTTCATATATATTGAACATTATTTGTACCAAAACGTCGCAATTTTTCGTTCCCCCACCCAAATTGGGATTGACATAACTTCGCCAATTTTTGGAATTGGAAACTTTAATTTTGGGGATTGCCTAACTTTAACACAATCAACACACTACAAAAATTGAATGAGGTGGGTGACATGGACTGGATGACTGACAAGGAGTAACTGATACTACAATCATTCTACCAAGGAATATTAAAGATTGACTGACAAGTAGTAACTGATAATACAATCATTCTACCAATGAATACTAAATTGACTGAAAGTAGTAACTGATAATACAATCATTCTACCAATGAATACTAAGATTGACTGACAAGTAGAACATACAATCATTCTACCAATGAATACTAAAGATTGACTGACAAGTAGTAACTGATAATACAATCATTCTACCAATGAATACTAAAGATTGACTGACAAGTAGTAACTGATAATACAATCATTCTACAATGAATGCTAAAGATTGACTGACAAGTAGTAACTGATAATACAATCATTCTACCAATGAATACTAAAGATTGACTGACAAGTAGTAACTGATAATCAATCATTCTACCAATGTAAAGATTGACTGACAAGTAGTAACTGATAATACAATCATTCTAATGAATACTAAAGATTGACTGACAAGTAGAACTGATATACAATCATTCTACCAATGAATACTAAAGATTGACTGACAAGGAATATCTAGGAACACCACATTCTTTCTCCCTTATAATCAAGGAATTCATCAAACTTTATGTACAAGGAATTTCTTCTGAAACTACACAAAATACCAACAGAGGAACTAAACCGCCTAAAATGGCGGCAAGTATTGTAAAAAATATATGTAATCAGATGGTTTCCGAGAGCAGTATTCGAACCAGTTACAATGATTTTGTCTTCTGTCATTACTGCACCAGCGCTTTTGATCAATATCATGATACCATATGAAAATCATTATTATCATGAAATAAAATGTCATCTTTTTTATCGACTATTTCTTTATCAAGATTTACATCAATACTTTTGTTGACAGATGTCGTCAGTAACATAGAAAAAATGGCTGACTTTACTCATTTTGATGAGATTGAATTTAATAAGAAAAAATAATATCCATTAGATGATTACACACACACACACATATACGTTAATATATACATATATATATTGTATGTTTTATTATATATATATATATATATATATATATATATATATATATATATATATAAGTTAGAGAAGCGCAGAGATAAAGTCATTGGCTCTTGATAAATGCCAGTTTCTCGCCTAGGTGATTTTCATATCGAATTTATATATATATATATATATATATATATATATATATATATATATATATATGGGAATATGAGTTTTATGATATTTCTTTTTTATTGTTATGAACTTGTTTCAACTTCAGGTCTGTTGTGGAAAGAAGTGTTTTTTTTAAGTTTTTTTTAAAGTTTTTTTTCTATCCTGTCGAGTAGGGCAGAAGAATACACCAACTGTCCATCTGCAGAGGTGTAAAATCTCTCCAATGGGTCCGCCTGTTGGTCGTGAGTGACAATTTGTGATGCTTAAGGACGGAATCATCATGGGTGAGAAGTCCAATCTACTTTGGTCCTTACTCAGACTAGACGGTTGGTTGGAGAGGCTCCGTTAGATAAACAGGCAGGTCCAGTCCAATCCAAACACCTATATGAGTGTCCCAACTCTATAATTGCTACCATGGCTAGCCTCAACCATTTCCATCATATAAATGATTTTAGAATGTGCTTAAAAATTGAGTTTTAAAAACTTCAATTCCCTTTAAAATAAAAACACACACACACACACACACACACACACACACACACACACACACACTCACACACACACACATATATATATATATATATATATATATATATATATATATATATATACTAGCTAAAGTACCCGGTCCATGACCGAACTAAAAAGAATTAGGAACACCAATTGTGCTTTCAGACATATTTACATCCAAAGGTAAATAGTTATGGAAACTTTCATGAAACTCGGACCATTAATTGTCGTTTTGTTTTCAAACATAATTTTTTATTATTTCCGTAAGCTGAAAAATCTTTTTAAAAATCAGCAGAAGTTTGTTAAATGTTTCTTCTTTCAAATAAATTTTTTTTTTTTCAAGATAATATTAATTTTAATGCAAGTTTCATTGTGTTAAATATAGGGGGGGGGGGTAAATTTCAGTGGGAAAATTGGTGGTACCAAATATTAGTCGAAAGACCATTTATTTAACGGTTTTTAGTAATAAAAAAGAAGAAAAAAAAAAAAGGGAAGTGATGACTTAATTTTTTTTAAAAATCTGTTTATTTATTTATAATTAGAATTATATTCTTTATTAAAAACAAATGTTCTTATTCAAGTTACATACATTAGAATCATGTGTTACTTACGTTTGTTTAATCATTGTTACTTATGTTTGTTTAATGTTTAGTGTTTAAACACTAAACTTCATATAAGTTATTCTACTACCTCGAATTTTTACTTTTAAAATTTCATTATTGTTATACGTTTACTTGTTATTGTAATTTTTAAAAAAATACTTAAATTTAGCATTAAAACATTGTATCAATTGCAGTACATTGTATTTCACATTTAAATGTTAAGCTAAGTGTTACTAAAAAATGTAAAGATAAATAAACTTTCGACAACTATATGTATGTATTTATTAAGATATTTCTTTATTATTCTTTTACTGTTTGACAAACTGCAAAAGAATTTCGTAAATAAGTAAACAAACAGTTTTTCTTATTTATGAAATGTAAGTTAAGTTTCTTCAAATAAGTTATAACTTAACTACCTCGTATTTTTTTAATTCATGTCTAGATTTTTGTAAAAGGCTTCTTTTTTTTCTAAAACTCTTTTGTACTTACGAAAAAAAAATTAAATACTGATTATAATTAGATACCGGGTACTTTTGCTAGTTTATAATAAAAATAAAGTTGGGTTATTATTAATCGTTAAATTTAAATGTTTTCAATTATTATTGTTATTTACTTCGCTGTAAAAAATAATTCAATCAATAAAACCACATACAAATTACATATTTAGAAATATTATTTGATTTTTTTCTAACCAAATAATTATTCTAGATTAGACCGGTGATACGCGAGAAATTCCATGCTGAAACGATTAGAGCAAAAATTTGTCAACTTTAAATTACCAGCAGAGGCGCCATTTTACTATTGATACAGCAGCAGTCAGCGGAATTTTTCTTATATTATCAGCAGCAGCTATGCCACAATTATCGCAAATAATTTGATTTGTGTTTAATTAATTATATCCCTTAATCAGTAAAAATCAATATGCAAATTTGGTGTATTTTTTTTTTTAGTTAGACGAGTTTAATATGTATGCAAGATTTCGAATCTGAGTGACCTCCAGTTTTGTAGTTATACGTCGACACCTACATACCAAACTTCCTTATACATATATACTAGCACGGGTAGACGAGATAAAACATGGTTTGATAATCGTTTGCAGATATATTACTACTGAATAGCGAGTTCGACCCTCGCAGGATGACCCATAAAAATCATCACGTAAAAATGTTCTTAATTTAATCCGGCCTGGTAGAAGGTCAGGAAATTTTCTTTTCGTCAATTTTGAGGGAATGACATCACATAATGATATAGTAAAATATCTTAATTCAATGATTAACTATATTTTTTAAATAAAATATGAATGACGCGATTTGCTAAATTTCAAATTAATATTGGAAAAAAAAGAATTAAATAAAGTAATCAAATTTATATAAAACGATAAATAATCTTTTTAAAAAATAACATTACTAATTCAAAGCGTAGCCGATTGAATGTCAAATTATTATAGTAAAGTATACTTTACTATAAATTTGATAACAATTTGAGTTTTCAGGTATTTCTGCGAAATGTATTAGGTAATCTAATGGTATATATATATATATATATATATATATATATATATATGATGGACTCACCCGTCGATTTCGACGTATGAGGTTCAGACAACCTTTTTCATCTAATCTTGTGTGTTAATCGCAGGTGACATTTCAGCTCTGCCAATGACTTGCAAAGAAGTCCACAGATGGAACAAGTGTGTGAATTATTTGAATGTATTGCTGGGACACTAGCCAATACTCTAGTCCTTTCTCTAGCTTGACGCAGCTTGGTGACCTCCGATGCTGCAAAATCCTTAATACCATTGCAACACAAAGTCCTCCACATTCTACGATTGAGTGCTGTGCTCTCAAAAGTAGCGTAATCTATATTTGCAGCTGAGAGGTTACTTTGCAGCTTGTCCTTAAATCTGAGCAATGGTCGACCCATATATATATTATATATATTATATATATATATATATATATATATATATACTAGCAAATATATGCACCCTTCGGGTGCAAGTATTTAGGTTTTGATGTTAAAAATATTGTATCAAATTATCTATTTAGAAAATTATAAACTGAGGGGGTATAATCGAAAAATAGAACAGCTTTAGATTTAACTCTTCCATCATTTTCTTTCCCTCCCGTCTTTCATTTTTCCTAATGTATCTATTTAGTTAGATTATGAAGTATTTAATAAAATTACAGTTCTTTCGTCTGGTTTATGGATTTCTTTTAAGATTTATCCCCGAGATTTTTGCTCAGATTCGTTAAGAGAAAACCAAACAATTAGAAATCAATAATACCAAGCATATATTTATCAAAATCAAATTTTAAATATCAATATGCAAATTAGCCTTCTAGTTCACACTGTAAACTGCTATTTTGTTGAATATATAAATACAATTACATGCTATTAGTAGGTAGATATGGTCAACAGTATTAATAAGGTATAACAATTTTATCAATAATTGAGGTTTAAATAAATTCATGGTAAATGTGACGTCAGTAACTAAGGGAATTGTGACTTGAATAGTGATTTAGTTTCGGTTACAGACAGACACACACATTCATTATAATAAGATATATATATATATATATATTTATATATCAACTCATACACACTACATTATATGTCTGGTACTTTGAGAAAATAATAATCATGACGATGATGATGGATATGTTGTTTCTGCACTATTTAACCAGAAGGAATGGTCACACGTCGTGTTAATGTGAAAAACCAGCATTAGAAATGATAGCATAGATTTCTATTGATTTTGCAAACTCGGTAGAATCGGAGAGACAATTCAGACGGAGCAGTCGCAACCATTTCAATAGGCACTGGCGTTTTAATTAAATAATCACGCGTAATATATGATGAAGAGGTGATAAGCACGCTTCGATAGTCACAATCCCTGAGGAAATCACCTACAGACAAAAGGTTATTAAGAAGATTGTTTGAAAAATGATCCTATCATAGAATGAAAATAGGTCTGATGTCGCCACTGGCCGGATACAATCTGATCTTATACGTTTGTCAGGAGAGCAAAAGAGTGACAATGGGCCTCAGGTTTATTAGGTATTGTTTATCTTCAATTTTTATTCTAGTTATTATGTTTGTTTATTTTTTGTATACATTCCGCGATCTCTAAATATTGTGTAGGGTCAAGTCGTGTACTACTTCTAGTAGTAGTAGTAGTAGTAGTTGCGATTGTTGTTGTTGTTGTTGTTAATTAGGAGAAACAACATACGAAAGTCAAAAAGGCGTTGTTTATTTCTATCTAAGCTTGTGGGTTCTTTTTCAGAGAGAGATTGAGAAATTAAGTCCAAACTGTTCTATCGTAAATCATGTTCGCTACTACTATGCGAAACATATCACGGGGAAACCCGAAAAGCCACGTTTGCCCCTTACGAAGGCCCAGTCAGAAAAGAGGCCGAGGTTTCTTTCTTTACTTCCGTTTGTAGTCCTTGAGTGGGGAAAGGGAAACATCCATTTCCGCTCCTCCGCATAACACCTGGGACTTCCGTTTTTATTTTTAAATCTAGTTTAGGGGTCATTGACCGGTTAGTGGCTGACGCCCGTTGATGTTTGTAGAATTCCAAACTTTATCTTCTTTCTGGTCTTCTTTTTTTTTTTTCTTCTCTTTCTCCAAAAATACGATTACCGTTTTCTTTTCAATCCCAAATTCTCCATAGACGATATCAATTACGCAACATAAAAGTAGTAGCAAGCCAGATTACAAATTCTACGTATATTAACCAATTGGATATTTTTGTTAATAGAGAATGTCTAATGAATAATTACGTGTTATGAATCTCTAATATAGAGCCGGTTTAGCTCAGTCGGTAGAGCGTCCGACTAGAAAACACAAGAGTCCTAGTTCGATACCAGCGATCGCAAACACAGCGTATGAGTAGCATAGAGATCTGTACGGTAACGTTGAGAATTGGTGTTAAATGTGGCGCTCCACCTCAGACGCCAAAACAATCTTTTTGGTCTAGTACTGGGAAAAGGTAATAGACTCCCTCGCTGTCAGGCTGGTACCGACTTTAGGCCACCCCAACGACTTTATTATTGTTTTATTCTCCCGCGTTCAACATCAATCATATGAATGATTTTATATAGAACCCAATTAAAATATAATTAAAACAAGTGACATCTTTTTGTATGAGTTCTTATTTAATTTCGTTAGTATTTCTAATCTAATATAGTTCAATACATCAAGATATAAATACTTACATCCGCATGACACATATTCCTGCTAGTCTATGTAATTAAGTAACCTCTAACCACCACCTCTGCGATCAAGTACAAAATGTCAATCATGAGAACTCTCCTGCTAGGTGCGAGAAACGGTTACACACGATAGATGATGATTTTTGATAAGGAATAGTCAGTTAGAAATTGGCCGATCAACTAGGAACGTCTTAAATTTCGGCGCTAGCATAGCGCTCCACCATAACTGGGAGTTGGTTACGATTTAGCAAACAAAAAATATTTATTTCTCTGGATTTTTTAGAGGAGGCTTGATAATTTGTATTTGGGCACAGTGTTGTCAATAAAAGTGTTGGGTTAAGACAGTTCTAAGTGACAGTTATTTCTAGGCTGCAGGTTCAATCCTGGTCAAGGGCGACAGTAATAATCAATACAGCTTAACACTTGTACCTAGTTATGGTTAGCGCAATGAAAACAGGATATCCCGGGGATTGATTTTTGTTTATTTAATTAATTATATCCCTTAATCAGTAAAAATCAATAAGTAAATTTGGCGTGTTTTTTTTTTTTTTTTTTAGTTAGACGGGTTTAATGTATATACAAGATTTCGAAGGTTGGGTTCAAAATTCCGTGATGGCTCCCGATTACAAGAAAGTTCCCGAGTTCGGAAAGAAGGTTTCCGAGTTCGAGAAGGTTCCAGAGTCCGACAAGGAATACCTGAAGAAGGCGGGAGGGCACATCGGACGAAACGTAGTACAAATAACAATAAAGGTGAGGACAATAGCCTGAATAATCCAAATAATCCAAAATAAACATTTATTTAATTGATTCTAGAATACCGCTTTACATATTCCTGGTTGGTGACCGTTGAAGAGGGATATTGCGATAGAATAGGAATGGCATTTTTCTGTGATCACGTGTCTGATTGTTTTCCATTTTCTTGTTATTTTCCATATGCGTTGTTATTGTCCTCATCACGTCTTTGTCTGCGTTTTCTTTAAGATATCACAACACCATATTCATATTTGAAAAAGCGAAGCATAGTGATTTTGATTTTCAAAATTATTTGTGCATATAAACATGTTATTTTATATACCTTCCCTGCCAGCAGACTAGAAAGGCAACTTGTTTTACATTTCAATAAAATTCGTTTTCACAGCTGGTTTCTCGAAACACGGCATCATAACAGAAAGGAGAGCAAGGAAGAACAGCGGCAGTTCTTTATAGAATACAGAGTAACAAAAACGCGTAATTCATGTACAATATAAAGAGCTGATTGGAATATAGCGAATATCGCTCTGAAAACAATACTTGTAGAAAATTGCAGTCAGACTGGGTGAAACTGAACATGATATGAAAAATTAACGGTTCCAACGGGCGATGACCGGTAGGGATGTTCGGCGAGAGATTATCATGGATATCTGTGCTGCCAGCGGAACCTGAGGATATACAAGGTGTGTCATAAAGTATCGAGATTGAAGCTGTATGGACTCACCCTATAATAATAATAATAATAATAATAATAATATATATATATATATATATATATATATATATATATATATATATATATAAGGCATGTCAATACACCTTCGATCTTGATACTTTTACGTGTCATAAAAGTATTGAGATTGAAGCTGTATGGACACACACACACACACACACACACATATATATATATATATATATATATATATATATATATATATATATATATATTTATATATATATATCTTCTTTTATGTGTATGCGTATGTGTGCGTGTGTGTTCGTGTGAAAATAATTCTGACCCTATAATCCAATGTAAATAACGTAAATAAGTAAAAACAAATACTCCGAAGGTTGAATATTTTAGTAAACGGTGAAATTAATAGGCGTTAAAACGTTTCGGTTTTCATAAAACCTTCATCAGGACAATTAGATGATTAGTGTCTTGTCTAACCTGAGTTAGATTCTTTTCATAATGAAAACGAAAAATGAGAAACTATTAAAGAAAGACGTCACATTTTTTAAACATAACTCTGCTAACGAAAAAAAAAGAACATTTTCTGTAATACTTTCTCGTTGTGTGTGTGTGTGTGCGTGTGTGTTTTCTAGCAGACTGTTACAAAAAGAGAGAAAGAAAATAGCCGTTGAACTGTCATGATTTTTTGTCAGAAAATTCTTTTTAAAACAAAAGAATAAAAGAAAAATAGAAATTGGACTTTTTGGGAATACATTCTAAAAGAAACTTTTTTAAAGCTGAACGAACTTGAAGATATTATGTCATTTTAGAATTTTTACCTTCCTCTAAACTAGGAAGGATTCTCGTTTGTTTATTGATGAAGGCAATAGATCGTAATATTCGATATTGACTTTTCTACGTTGCTCAATGTGGCTTAAAATAAGTTAATCGGCTGTTTAGTTTGTGTTTAATGGCATATCAAATATTGTGGTGAATTTAAGTCAAATGTGTTATATATATATAATTATGTGAGAAATGTGAGGAGGTTAATCCGACAATATGTGGAGAAAAGTAGACAAACACGGGATGTTATGGAAACTGGATGTTTATTGCCGAGACGATGCAACGTTTCGGCCATTTTGACCATCATCAGGACAAAAGCCCAGTTCTTGCTTCAATGAAGGACATTTTCAGAATGGTGAAAAAATAAAAAATTTTAAATGAAAAAATAAAAAATAGACAAATAGATGGACAGAAAGTTTTTAATAAATAAAACTCACACATACACAACTAATGACAAATCCAGTTCCCAAACACACATACACATACTCATCCAATTTGACTCATCCTTACCATTCCAACATTCTGACCAAACACCTGCATCTCCTCATAAACACTCCCCATTTAGAGGGAAGAAAATTCACTACCCATCCCCCCAGTCACACCTGCCCTCTTGACAACGTACTGTTTTTCACCATTCTGAAAATGCCTTTCATTGAAGCAAGAACTGGGCGTTTGTCCTGATGATGGTCAAAATGGCCGAAACGTTGCATCGTCTCGACAATAAACATCCAGTTTCCATAACATCCCGTGTTTGTCTACTTTTCTCCACATATATAATTATATAGGAAGAAAATGTTTTCAAAAATCTAACAGACACAGGATGTTACGATCAAAGGAAAAATTTCATATATCTATACTTAAGTATTTCGGTTTATGATAAACCATCATCAGGACTATACAAAACAAATTTTGTAAGGGTGAAAAATGAAAAATGCTAAGTGTATGGTGAATGTGTGAATATAATGTTATTTACCGTAAAGGTAACTAATGCCAAAGATTTGGTGCCGGTGCTCCCGTCTATTTGGCAGCCATCATGGAATATTTGGTCGCTGAGGTTCTTGAATTGGCAGGAAATGCTGCCAGAGACAAGAAATCCAGAATTATCCCCCGTCACTTGCAATTGGCCATCTGTAATGACGAAGAATTGAACAAATTGTTGTCCGGAGTGACCATTGCCCAGGGTGGTGTCCTCCCCAACATCCAAGCTGTTTTTTTGCCCAAGAAAACCCAGAAAGGCGCCAAGTAAATTTTACTTGTGTACAATCAACATATATATATATATATATATATATATATATATATATATATATATATATATATAATATATATAAACAGACTGAATAATAAGGACTACCACTCGCTTTTCTCGTTATTCTGTGATAAAAAAATTTCTTATTACCTTCCATATACCAACAAATGCCCTGAAGATGATCAAATTAATAGATCGAAACACTGCAGCGTCGGCCAATACTCTCCACTTAACTCATTTAAACCTGTGCTTTTTCATTCTTTCTATATATATATATATATATATATATATATATATATATATATATATATATATATATAGCCGGGTTGACATGCCATTAAAATCAACCAATCAATAATATTGTTTATATGTTTTGTTTAAATCAAAAATGTTTCTCTTGACTGAATACAGCCCTGTCGGATGGGGTTGTAGAATTGCACTTATACAGATATGTAACACTCTACCGCCAATGGGGTCACTTGTTAGCCGTGTGCAGCGAACCGTAATGCCCGAGGACAGGAACCTAGTGGCTGACCGCTCAGCCACCTTGTTCCTGTCCTCAGGCATTACGGTTCAGTACAGGAGGCCTCATGCCGGGATGTGTGTCTTACTCCCCAGCAGATGTGGAGTCAGTGTATTATAAAGCCCCAGCCGAAAAGGCTGTTGAATGGGAAGAGTCAAAGGGTCTAATACAAACGCATTTTAATTATTTAATCGGGCGAAACATTTATAATAACATCGCCGAAACAAACTGGAGAGAATGAAATCCAGAGAGACAGGCATTGGGTGCGGGGGAGAGATGAAAAGAGGAAGTTACTTGCGTGACGTCGTTCGTCTGTTTGTTTGCGTGGTTTCTGCTCGCGAGATAAGAGATATGAAAGTGAGAGACGCCCTGTCTACTAGCGGATTAATCGCTTGATTAAATTAATGTTTCAGACGTCAGATGCCGGGAGTACACGCGTAACTTACTCCCACTTCTGATTAAAGTGTTTATTCAGGTTTTACAACCAACAAGAAATTAGGCAACGCTCCGATTGTTGTAAATAACGACTGCGCTTAATTCCCTTCCCTTTTTCCGCAATGGTAGTTTTTAGATGCTTCACTGTAACAGTATAATTAATAAGAAATAAAAAGTAACGAGTACGCTGTAGGATAACATCTTATTTAACACCAAATGAAACATAAATGATAGGCATAGCCTATCATTTCTATTAGGTAGTATAGTGTAATTTCAAATAACGGTAAAGAGTGGAAAATCACTGATAGTTTGATTGACATATTTTGACCTCAGGTTCAGCTTTCAGCTTTCATTAGATTACAGTCACATGGTCGGATGAGGCTGAGAAAGTAGAATTAGAATTCCCCTTTTTGTGCAAGTTTTTCAGTGAGTTTGATTGATAGGTCTTGACCTAGGGTTCGTCAGGAACGGGCTCTTATGGGCTTATAGACTCACCTGATCAGACGAGGCTGAAAAAGAAGAATTAGAATTCCCCTTTTTGTACAATGCTAATGTAAGAATTAAAGTTCCAAAGCATTCAAAAAACGTGTTCATCACGTGTGGGTCACCACTTGTAAGGTTCATGGTTAATATATGAACATACAACTCCGACACACTTGTGGGACAAAACATTTTATATATCACAGCACATTTCTAAGACAAGATACAATAACAATAAAATACATGTACATAAACATACAAGAGTAGAGATAAAAGGACTGGAGTGTCCGTACATACAAAATCACTTACTAGTGATGGGGGGCGAAGCTTCCAGGAGAGTTACATAGCGTTGGGGCCGATGCCCCCACCAAAAAGGGTGTGACAATGTCTCTAACCCATGTGCTCGAACGAGATGTAGCAAAAGAGGTAGAAGTGTTTGAACCAGGCGCTTAAATACAATAGCCCCTGGTGAGAACAAGCGAAAACCCAGCGGGAAGATAACTCTTCCAGGCCAATGGGAAGATAATCCAAACACTAATTTTAAGTGATTCATGTATAATCAATTAGAAAACATGTAACGAGTGCCATATGGAACGACATAGTAGTCAACATAAAATGAAATCTAATAAGTATAGCCTATCATTTCTATTAATTAGTATAGAGTAATTTAGAATAACGGTAAGCAGTGGAAAATCACTGATAGTTTGAATGATAGGTCTTGACCTAAGGTTTGTCTGGAACGAGCTCTCATGTTCTTATAGACTCACATGATCAGATGAGGCTGAAAAGTAGAATTAGAATTCCCCTTTTTGTGCAATGATACATTTTAAGTACTTCCCCGTATAATTAATGAGAAAAATGTAACGTGTGCGATGTCGGATGACTTAGTACTCAACAAAACTGAAACATAATTAGCATAGCCTATCATTTCTATTATATACAGTAGAGTAATTTGAAATAACGGTAAGCTGGAAAATTACTGAGAGTCTGATTTATAGGTCTTGACCTAAGGTTCGTCTGAAACAGATCTGGAATTGGCTTCGAGAACCAGGTGATCAGACGAAGTTGAGAAAGTAGAATTAGAATTTAGGAGTTGTGAACAAGGCCACATCGGGATATTGATATTCAATAAAAAAATAACAAATAATCAAAAACTTATAATTGGTTGACTTTATGACATTTTTGATAGCATTTCTGGATTTCATGGGCAAAACTGCTTTTATAAACCAATTGCTAGTAGTAGGAAAGCTCTAGAACTCATTTTACAGTCAAACATATGTTGCAAAAGATCGCCATTTTTGCCAATACCACCAAAGTTGGAGAGATAAAAATCGACATAACTCCGCCAATTTTGGGAATTGGAAGCTCAAATTTTGAGGATTGTCTAACGTTAACATATTCCATGCATGGAAACACAATCAGAAAAATTGACGGAGGTGGGTGACAATTTTACTTTTTCTGGATGATTTGACATGGAATTACCCTTTGTTAGAATTCTTTTCACCATGGTTAAGTTTCAGTTGGTTAAGACCAGTCCGTAGGTTTCCACTCTGATATGTATCTGCCCCAATCTGTTGTGTTCCTTGTAATTCTTAGTCTAAAGAGATTTTTTGTAATGCCTAGTCTGAAGAGATTCCTTGTAAATTGTTTGCGAAATTTTGTCATCTTCAGGAAAAACCTAAGATGTTTGAAGATAGGAAGATGAACTTTATTTTATATGAGATGAAATTTATCATAATTTACGAATAGACATTTTGAGAAAAAAATGATGATATTTTAAAAGACAAATCAAATTTGAGATCATTTCTACAAGGAATTAAAAATTTAACCTCATGGGAAAAAGAATTTCGAACATTTTCAGGAAGGAAGCAATATTTTATAAGATTAAGCCAGAATTAAAGACCCAGGGAAAAAAACTAAG
Source organism: Doryteuthis pealeii (assembly GCA_023376005.1). NCBI lineage: Eukaryota > Metazoa > Mollusca > Cephalopoda > Myopsida > Loliginidae > Doryteuthis > Doryteuthis pealeii. The sequence goes on from CM042156.1 coordinate 15,974,418, forward strand.
TAAAAGAGATAAAATATAATAACGTTTTGAGAAAATTTTAAAATATTTTTTATTGAAAATTTAAAAGGCTAAAAGAGATAAACTGAAATTTTTTGTAACCCTCGTTTTTAGGTTTCCTGAAATATCTAAAAGTCCAAGTTTTGTATAGAGTTGGGGTTCAGTTGTTATTAGAATCCAGTTTTTAAATCCAAAGGGGAGTTATTCCTCTCAAAAAATAAAAAAATAATAAAAACTGAACCTCACGATATAGTGAATTTGATATGGCTACCATTAAATTCCAATATATCTGGGCAGCATTGGGGATGGGAGAACTAAGAGATAGAAACTGGATTCAGACCTGTGGATGCAGTAAATCTGCCCAGATGAAATCAGTTGTAGCTATTTAGGGCTAGTTTTTGTTTTGTTTTTTTACCTATTAATTAGGTATTTAAAATTTAAAGAAGAGGAGGGGGACATCGGTCAAAGCAGCCAATCTATTGCTTATTGTCATGACAACTAATCCTCCCTCAATTTTCTTTCTCCAAATAATTCATATCTCTGAGGATAGAGTTTTGTCACTAGATATTTTTGCCAGCCAATGGCTACAACAATTACTTTAATTAGCAATTGATTATAGCTACCAACGATCTTAAATGCTTTCTGAGTCGGTCTTTCATTGGCCAATTTTTACCGGAAGAGTCTGCTGCTGTTGGGAAATTTCATAAATAGGAGTGACGATTTGATTATAGCTACCAACGATCTTAAATGCTTTCTGAGTCCGTCTCTCATTGGCCAATTTTTACCGGAAGAGTCTGCTGCTGTTGGGAAATTTCATAAATAGGAGTGACGATTTGATTATAGCTACCAACGATCTTAAATGCTTTCTGACACCGTCTCTCATTGGCCAATTTTTATCGAAAGAGTCTGCTGCTGTTGGGAAATTTCATAAATAGGAGTAGCGATTTAGCGTACATCTATGATATCCAATAGATATGTCGTTAAATAAATTAACCAATTCTCGATTTAACTCAAACATCCAGAAATTGTTAGAATCACGACTCGAAAGATTTTAAACTATGCTATAAAATCCGGTTTAGATTGTTTTCGAAATAACGGTAAAGAGTGGAAAATCACTGATAGTTTGGTTGACAGGTCTTGGCCTCAGGTTCATCAGGAACGAGGCTTTCACTAGATTACAGTCACATGATCAATTTCAACCAAACATTCAGAAATTGTTAGATTAACAACTCGAGAGATTTTAAACTCTGCCAAAAAAAAAAATCCGGGTTATTATTGTGTTTTAGGTGAGATCCGACTCCCGCCCTTTATCTTCTTCTTCTTCTCTGTAAAAGTGTGTCCGTCTCACAGGGCTTTTCCACTATCTTCATAATCAAACCGTGTGTACGATGACTCTCACCCTCCCTATAAGAACTCAGACTCTCTCTGTCGCGGCCAGGTGTCGGGCCTCGAGGAGTTTATTCATTTAATCGCAAAGATCGCCCAGCTTTAAAAAAAAACAAAACAGAAAAACTAAGAAAACATTTTTGTTGTTATTGTTTATTTTCTTTACACTACTAACCCTCTAACTCCGGTAGATAATCAAAAATGAATATTTATTGAATTTCTTTTTAATTTTTTAGATTTTTCGATATTATGTAAAATTTCCGGTTGAAACCGAAAAAGATTGATAGATAGATAGATAGATAAATAAATAGATAGATATAAATAAATGAAAGAAGGAGAAGACAGAGATAAATATGAATAAAATGATATATATATATATATATATATATACACACACACACACACACACACACAGAGAGAGAGAGAGAGAGAGAGAGAGAGAGAGAGAGACAAAGAGAGAGAGACAAAGGAAAATTAAACAGACTGGGATAAATATGAATAGGCTGAGATAGATATATAGACAGATAGATAGATATAAAGGAACGTAGGAACAGACTAAGATAAATAGGAATATGCTGAGTTATATATATATATATATATATATATATATATATATATATATATATATATATATATATATATATATATATATATTATATATATATATATATTATATATATATATATATATATATAATTAAAAATGTTTTTTTCTTTTCCTTTGCTAACATACACTTGGTGTATCGTCGATTTAGCTCATCGGTAGGGTGTCCAACACCGGCCCTCGCCAGTTCAGTGTATGAGTAGCACAGGGATCTGTGTCGTAAAATAACGAGCTGATGGTAGGCGTGTCTCCCTAATTCAGATGCAGAAACAATATCCCTCACTGTCTGGCTGATATCGACATTAGGCCAACCCAGCGTATGAGTAACACAGGGATCTGTGTGGTAAAGTAAGGAGCTGATGGTACGTGGTTTACTTCTATCTATCTATCTATCTATCTATCTATTTATCTATGTGTATATTCATTAATCTTATATTAATTCCGATTAAATAATTCCGGAGACTGAAGGGTGTAGCGTAATTATTAGGGTCTATCAGAATTTGAGATTAAAAATAAAGGTGTGTTCGGGTTTCTAGAGAAAGAGAGGAAAAAGAAATAAGAGCAAACAAAGGTTAAAAATTGGGAAGAGTAAACACACAACGGGGTGCCAGTAACTTGACCGAGGAATGACCCCGGAAGGGGATTTGAAAGTAAAAACGGAAGTTCTGGTTGTTGACCAGAAGAGGAAGTGACGTAGTGACAAGTAACTGAAGTAGAAATAAGAATAAGAGAAATATAAGAATAAGAAATAAGAAATTATTAATCAATAGTAGTACAAATTATTTAAAAAAATATAAGTAAAAGAAAAACTTTATTGGTTTAAACTACTATTGAAGGGAGGCCATGCCTAATAGCGTGAAGCTAATCCCATGGACATGGCCACCCTTGGACGTTCACAGGAAACGATACATGAAACACACAACGTAAACATATACATATATATCATGAGACAAATTAGCCGTGTGAGAATCTAAATGCAAATCTGTTGTTTATAAGAGGCAATAAAATAATTTTTCAAAAGTGTTTTAAGGACAAAATAATTTACTGAAACAAGCTTCATCTTTTCTTTATCAAAAAATAACGACTGAACAGTATTCCAAGAATTAATTGCATTAAAACGAATCGAATTATGCCCAAAAACTAACAGTGTTGATGATAGGGAAATTAAACAAACCAGATTGGTCAGCACGAGTGACATGAGCATGGGTGAAGTCAACTGCAAAAGCATTCTGAACAGAAACAGGCATTTTATTGTGGAATAGTTTATGTAAGAACAAAATATTTTCACAATGGACCATATCAGAAAATTTGAGAATCTCCAAATTTGCATACAGGTTGTTAGATGATGTCTTAGGAGGCACAAAGGACATAAGTCTCACGGCAAAGTTTTGAAGAACAGTTATACGATTAATCAAAGTACCGCCATTAGGCTGACCCCAAATTTGATTACAGTATTGGAGATGAGAATGGAAAATGGCATAATAAACTTGGATCAGAACATTTAGTGGCACAAAATGACGAAGTTTAGCTAGAGCTGCATTAGCCCTTTTGAGCTTGAGCACAGTGCTATTGATCTGAGATTTCCAGCTTAGGTCAGAATCAAGTAGGACACCAAGATATTTAATACAGTCACTATGAATAAGCCTTTTACCATTGATAAAAAGCTTAAAATCATAATTAATGGGTTTAAGAGCATGTTTGAAAATGATGTATTCCGTCTTAGAGGCATTAAGAGAGGTTTTATTGGCATTTAGCCAATGACAAAGAACCTTGAGATCCAAATTCATTTGTTTGGCCAATTGCTTCAAAGAACCACTGAAATGAATGAGGTTGGTATCATCGGTAAAATGATGAACCTGGGAATAATTAATAGCACAATTCAGATCATTAATATGAATAAAAAATAGAAGTGGTCCTAAAACAGAGCCTTGTGGAACACCATGCCTGATAGAATTACCAACCGATGAAGCACCGTTAAGAGAAACAGATTGTTGACGCCCTGTTAGGTAGGACCTAAATAGGGAAAGAGCACTACCATGAATTCCATAGTGAAAAAGTTTTTTAAGCAGTATATCATGGTCAACAGTATCAAAAGCCTTCTGGAGGTCAATAAATACTCCGCATGCATATTTTCCTTTGTTGAGAGCATCCATAATTCTTTGAGAAAGGTTTCAAAGGATTTGAACGGTTGAGTAACTCCTTCTGAAACCAAATTGTTGCTTATACAAGACCTTGTTTGTTTCAAGAAACCCATATACACGTTTGTATATGAGTTTTTCATAAATCTTATCAATATTAGAGAGCAGAGATATTGGTATGTAATTAGTAAGTTCCAAAGAAGAAGATCGCTCTCTTTTCCTTTCGACCGTAGCAGAAGTCAGACCTGCCTCATGGGTCCCCGGACGGGTCTGACATAGCTGTAGTGGATATGATTTACGATAGAGGAATTTAACCGTACTCTCTCTCTCTCTCTCTCTCTCTCTCTCTCTCTCTCTCTCTCTCTCTCTCTCTCTCTCTCTCTCTCTCTCTCTCTCTCTCTCTCTCTCTCTCTCTCTCTCTCTCTCTCTCTCTCTCTCTCTTAACGGCTACTAACAACGACGACTGCTGCTGAATCTTGAGTTGGTCCATACTACATATATCGTTCCGGAGTTTGCCACAAATACACTTTGGTACTGTCACCATATCGTTATACTACAAAAGGAAGATATAAAATAAAGTGAAATGTGTCAACAAGAATCTTGCAAGGTTCCTCGTGCAGATCCATGACCTTATGAAATCATATGGGTCAGTGTTTATTGCACCTTTCTCTGGTTGTAGCGGACAGGATCAAAGCTGATTTGACGCATTGGTAAGTCGCCAACGTCGATCTATGTAATGCAAGACACAAAAATAATTGAATAGTGGAAATTTTGGCTCGATACTAACAACACCAATGACAGGTAGACTGATAACGTTATGATAAAAGTTTCATACACTATTTCGGATACATCCGCAAGATCTTCTAGGTTCAATAAATGCTATCTATATATCTATCTATCTATCTATCTATCTCAGTCTTTTCATATCTAATTATCTATTAATTTATCTATCTATCTCAGTCTGGTCATATCTATCTATCTATCTTAGTATGTTCATATCTATCTATCTATCTCAGTCTGTTCATATCTATCTATATATCTATCTATATATATCTATCTATCTCTCTCTCTCTCTCTCTCTCTATATATATATATATATATATATATATATATATATATATATATATCAATCTGTTCATATCTATCGATATATCTATCTCAGTCTGTTCATATCTATCTATCTATCTATCTCTCTCTCTCTCTCTCTCTCTCTCTCTCTATATATATATATATATATATATATATATATATATATATGTATGTATAATACTTTAAGGGTAATCATTATGATCACCTATATAGGTGGATACGAAGGAAAAGAGAAAAAAATGTTTTATTTGATAAAAACAAGGGTACTTTCGTCCGGTTGCTCATCAAGGTTTATACAGCCGGAGACGACTAAAAGTCAAATTGTAAATACATATGGGTATATATATGAGGGGGGGTTTAGGGAAAGAAAAAAAAATTACTTTCTTCTTTTAAGTCCCCATTAAGTGACACCAGGCCCCAGACACTCACCCTGTGTCACTTAATGGGGAATTAAAAGAAGAAAGTAATTTTTTTTTTCTTTCCAAAGAAAGGTTTATACAGCTCACACACACACACACACACACACACACACAATATATATATATATATATATATATACATAGAGAGAGAGAGAGAGAGAGAGAGAGAGAGGGGGGAGAGGGGGAGGGACATAGATCGATATATTGGTAGATACATAGATAGATATACTACCTATATTCTATGTTATGTTATTATTTTACCATTGATTTTTGAAGTGGGGTTTAAATTCTTTAAAAAAAGTGATATTCGGCCGTTGTATATATATATATATATATATATATATATAAGGTGGTGTGATGCTGAAATCCAGAGTTTTCCGTCTCTTAGACTGGTTGCCTAACTAAGGTTAAAGAGACCAGTCCTCCCTACTATTTACCCACAGCTAGAGAGAGAATACTTGGATAAGTCCTCGACTTAGCATTAAAACGAGCGAGATTGAATACCCTGCCACTGGTTCGAAATACCAGCATCATACCAGCATCAACTCCTGCGACACGAGCGTTGCCAAACCGCATTGGTACCTTACCTTTCCTTTGGATCACAGCGGCAGTGTGGAGAGGGGGGATTTTCTGCATGGGCAACAGCTTATCCTCCATATGAACCCGCCCAGGCTATGTAGTTCAAAGAAAGAAGAAAAGAAAAATTTTAATATTTAATTTTAAAAATTAAAAAAATTGACACAACTCCATCATCTCTCGTAGACAAAAGGCTGCCAACCATATATGTGTATTGAAGTAAGGATTCCAAATTTGTTTCTTCTCATCGATAGGACAAATGCATCAGTTTTGAAAATTATCAGTTTTAAGTAGTAATATTTGGAACCATCTAATTGTGTATAAATTAGTATCAGAATGTTGTATCCCAACAACGTATTTCAAATGATTTGTATTAAACAGGAATAAGTTTTATGATAACTGTGTGAACAAATGATAATAGAAAATTAAATGCAATGGAACATTAAAAATTAATATATATATATATATATATATATATATATATATATATTTTACAATGTTTTCATAGATCAATGTTCATTATCAACGACCGCGGTTTCATGCTAAAAGCAATCATCAGGTTGAGGAGCAAGATCCAATGGTGTTTGTTGTGGTTCTTTACTCAAAGTCACTTTCAAAGGTGACTTTGAGTAAAGAACCACAACAAACACCATTGGATCTTGCTCCTCAACCTGATGATTGCTTTTAGCATGAAACCGCGGTCGTTGATAATGAACATTGATCTATGAAAACATTGTAAAATAAATAAATATTAGCTCTTACAAACTGTGATTGAGCACTGTATTTTCTTTGTTTCATCGCAAAAGAAATTTTGTTTTTACATATACCTATATATATATATATATATATAAATGAATAATGGAGATTCGCTTCCGGCTTTTGTCTGTAACAAAAACTACGTCACGGCTTACGTCACACTACCTAAAATCTTCATAACATAGAATAAATACACTTAAATTTGAGCATGCAATGTTAGACAGTCCTCATGGTTTTTTTAAACAAGTTTTAATAAATACATACTTGGTATTATCTATCTATATATAGTTTGTTTTATTTTAATATACATCTAACGTTATCAGAACTAAGTTTCCATTTCAATTTTTTCAATTTTTTACTCCTTTAATAAATTATTCTATTTTTTACTCCTTTAATAAATTTGATGATTTTACTTTACTTATGATACAAACTCTCTGATATTAAATTTTCAACTCCCATCCTCTCAGGCAATATTTATTTTACGTCGCCCAGAGGGCGTTTTTTATTTTGCTAGTATATATAATGTAGAATTACTAGATCCTGCACACATTCAACCTCTGTTTTGTAGGTTTGTGTGAAATTCATTATTCAACCTGAATACGATAAACCTTAAGATAAAAGATTTTCCCACATTTCCATATTTTGTAAATCCATATTTTGTAAACACTTTCTGCTAAGTTATAGAGGTCTAGATAGCCATTCACATGCCTGTCACCATTGAATTAGCAATGAACCAATAAATCAAATAAATTAAGTAAACTTCTCCTGTGTGTTCTCATTTTTAGTACCGGATTACTGACTTAATGATGACATGTAATGAACAATTCTTATAGATTGGAATTTTCTCCTCTTAATTTTTAATGTGCCCTGGGCATGACATTAAACTGCATGCAGTTGCGAGGCTCTAGTTTAGGAGCTCAGGGCAGTATAGCGTACTCTTTTATTGCCATTACTCCCAGATCCTTCCTCACCTGGATTGGAAGTACCTATTAGGATACCATTGTAGGGAATTATCTTCCTTTTGCCGGAAGAGTTATCTCCTCGCTGCGTTGCTGTTTGTTCCCACTAGGGGGACCTCTGGTAGTTAAGCGCGTTCATTCAAAACGCAGCTCCTCTTTTAGCTACATCTCCGGAACGAGCACATGGGTTAGACTACTGTCTACCCCTTTCTCGGTGGGGCTTCGCCTCACTCTTAGTAAGTGATCTCTATGTACGGACGCTCCAGTCCTTTGATGTATATATGTTTATGTACACTATCTTGTATTTTATGTATCGTTTCCATGTACTGTTATCTATATAAAATGTTTTTTCTCACAAACGTGTCGGCCGCCCTGTCGGCTGGGGCGTTAGAATGCACCGACTGCACCTCTGCAGAGGGGTAAGACTCCCCCAATGGGGCCACCTGTTGGCCGTGGGTGGCGACCCGTGATGCTTAAGGATAGAGCCCAGGTGGATGAGCAGTTCATGACATGCAATACTATCTTGGCTAGACGGGCGGTCGGAGAGGCCCCCTCCGATCAATCGGCTGGTCACATCAAGCCCTAGCACCTATATGATTTTCCCAACCCTATTGCCCTTATGGCAAGCCCCAACCCCTTTTTATCATATGGGTGCTAGAAGGCGGTGGCTGCGGGTCTACATGTCCTGGGAATGACGTTAAACTCTATCTGATGGTGAGGTTCTGGTTTTGGAGGTTTGGGGAATGTGGAGCACCCGTTCATCACCATTGCTCCGTGGTCCACTCTGACCCGGTGTGGAAGTACTCTTAGGGTCCCATCTATGGGTTAAATAGAAAAATTTATTTATAAAAAAATTGTATTATCCATTGGGAATTGATTTATTTCAAAACTTTATCGGCATTAAATGACCCACTGAGGTTGATATGCCGTAAAACAAAACAAACCAAACCAAACCAAACAAACAAACGTGTTGGAGTTTGTTATGTTTCAACTAGTTGTGATTTTGTTATAACTTTGAAACATACAACATCAATGGATTAAATAGATCCTTTTTGAAAATTATTCGAATTAAATAGAAATATTTGAAATCGTCCAAAACAATTATTATTATTAAATAGTTATAGTTACTTTAGACCATATAATTGTGCATAAATTGCGAGCATAAAGATATCTCATATGGGATTAAATGTGAAAACAAATGATTATAGATGGTAAACATGACTGGCCTATACATGGAAATAAGGCTAGTGACTCAAAGAAAACCACTGAAAAATACAATAATAGAATGTACTTATATTTGAGGCTGTTCGATTTGATGCCATCCCAAAACAGATTTCAAAAATAGAATATTGCAAAATCATAAAATATTGCAAAAATAAAAAAAAATTACATATGATTTATTTTTCAATGCTTCAATCCCATTGGTACTATATGTAAGTAGATTTTCTTTTGCCAACAATTTCTTTGAGGATTATATATATACATATATATACAGGGTGTTCGGGATAAATTTGATATATATATATATATATTGGTTATTTTTCTCCGTAGGCTGGAGGTATTGACGCACACTACGCATCACTTAAAAGCGTGGATATTTCTTCCTTTATATACGTGGTGACATAGAGAATGGATGACAGGAATCCACCTGAATCATGAAATAGAATGACTTGTATCATGATGATCTACGTCGGCCATAAAATAAGGAGATTATGGTTCCTGTCCAATGCTCCCTGAACACTGTAAAAACAACCATGCATGAACTGGAGAATATATATTATATATATATATATATATATATATATAATAAAGTAAGTAATTTGCTTGAAGCATTGTTAAGTATGTTATAATATATTAATAATTTGAAGGCAATTACAATGTGTATACAAAATAAAAAACAAAAAAGATGTTATTTTTGTCTTATCGATTTTGAAGTAGAAACTTCATCATCCGAGATTCGTATCAGAAATGATTGTGCTTATGTTTTTCTTTGTGTGGTTATAATTTCTCTTCTTATTTATATATATTTCTTATATATATGTGTGTATGTGTGTGTGCGTGTGTGTGTGTGTGTGTTTGGGCAGCATTCTTTCATTTATGCATGTTGAATTAAACAAAAGACACATCTCCTGTTTAACAATTTTATTTGTGATTTTTTCAAGTTTTCTGGCCAACTTTTTAATATTTGGCAGGATTTCGTGGATTAGTCCACCAGAGTTCATGTCCCGAGTACACACACACACACACACACACACACACACACACACACACACACACGCATATATATATATATATATATGTGTGTGTGTGTGTGTGTTGTGTGTGTATTTAGTTAAAAATTAAAGATAAGGAACATTTACTGATTCATTTAACGGCATGCCAACCCGTCCAGGGTCATTTTATACTAAAAGCTTATAAAATTGAGTAATTTGTATATTTATATTTACAATTTTTGTCTAGTTATTTTAATCTTTTTTTTTTTTTTTTTTGTTAGTGGTTATATGATACCAATTATTGCTATATCATACAACTAATTTGAAAATACCTATTTGAC
>CM042156.1:15987394-15989894 GCA_023376005.1 Doryteuthis pealeii
TTTGCTAGTATTAATAATGGCCGGGACAGAGAGAGTCTGAGGTAGGGAGAGACTCCTTACCATTATGAAGATAGAGGAAAAACCCTGTGAGACGGACACCTTTTACAGAGAGAAAGAAGATATAGAGGGCGGGAGGCGGGTTTTCGCTTTTACGGTGGCAAGTTAATTTCATGATAATTGCTATGGATGCACAACGCATAAGACTGTTTCAATTATTACTCGAGTGAACCTTTCATACAGCCAAAGTGTTCAGCCGCCGGAGATTGTGGTTTATCCGTTGCTTTTCGAACGTGTTTAACATTTCCATTATAAAGTGATTCGACCTTGTGTCATTCGCTTTCTGGCCGTTGATCCCCGCGAAAGCCAGAGATTGTCTTTAAGCTCCTTCGCTTTTGTCACAGTTGCAATTACCAGGCACCCACAAACTAATCAAGGAGAATCACTGGTGTTGGCACCAAATAGCCAGCAATTATCCCGATTGTGTTCGGGAGGGTGGATGCGCACGGGAGGCTGGTGTAAGTGAAACATAGGTTCGCCCGGATATGACGTTGACCCCAGCAAATTGGCAGCAAAACTTAATAGAAAAGCGATTGCCTTTTATTCTCTCTCGCATATGCAGCGGAAAGATTCTAACTAGATCATGTAATGATAGATCCTGGACCAGGCCCTGGTTTCTGCCGTGGATGGAAATGACATTTGAAACGTTTCCCTGGGTAAGAAATGTCCAAATGCTGGTGACCTTCTATCATTTGTCAATCTGTCAAATCGTCTTCCGTTCGCTCACAGTTAATAAGTCCTTTCGATATTTTGAGTATCTCTCAATCACTAGAACTCAGACACACATATATACACACATACACAGACACACGCATATATATATATATATATATATATATATATATATATAAAGATAAATCTAATGAGTCAAACGAACCTACTATTAGTTTCGCTTAATGCTCTTCAGGGCTAAGACTTAGTTCTGAAGAGCATTAAGCGAAACTAATAGGTATCGAGCACTTTTTACTTATTAGTTTTCTCCTAGCGGTTATATGAATATATATATATATATCTTATATACATATATATGCATATAAATTGTTTTTCTTTTGGCCAAATACTGTACCAATAGATTATTTTATGTTGGTACGGATATCTTGGTCTTTTCTTTTTTTCAAAAAAAATTTTTCTCCTTGGTTGATGTTTGGTAGTATATTTTACAATCAAACTATTTGCTGGTTTTTTTCTCAGCGCAAGGATTTACCAACACGCTTGCTATATTAAATTATATATATATATATATATATATATATATATATATATATATATATATATATGTGGTGTGTGTGTGTGTGTGTGTGTGTGTGTGTGTGCGTGTGTGTGTGTGTGTGTGTGTGTACGCAGATGAGCCAAAAAGTAATGTCATTTTGTTTAGAACAGGTATAATTACTAACACATACATCATACATCAAAATGAAGCTGGTCCTCTGTGGATCACATCCCTACTTCTACACATAGTCACTGTTTCTTTCAATAGCAATGCTACACCTTTGAATGTGAGCATATATCCCTGTCCCGTAAAACTCTGTTGACTGTACTTTGAGCCACTTCTTCACTAGAGATTTCTCTTCCTAGTCACAGGAATAATGTTTGCCTCTCAAACCCCCTTTCCTGAGGCCAAGATGATAGTGTGAAGGCACTAAATTTGGGGAGTATGGCGGATGCGGTAAAGTTGTCCACCCATGTGGACATTCAAATCCACTTCCGGGGTCATTCCTCGGTCAAGTTACGGGCGCCCCGTTGTGTGTCTACTCTTCAAAATTTTAGGCTTTGTTTGCCCTTATTTCTTCTTCCTCTCTTTCTCTAGAAATCCGAACACAGTTTATCTTTAGTCTCAAATTCTGGGAGACCTTAATAATTACGCTACATTGTATACATCGTACATTTACATTTTGTTGTGGGATTATATAGGTTTATTTCTCCCAGTTGCATGGCCTTAAGTATTCCTATCTAATGCTAATAATTATTATATTATTATTTATACAAAAATTATATGATCCCAAATATTCCCATACTATAATCAACAAGAGTCATTTGTTTTAAGGGTTTTTAAAGTACAACCCCTGTTTATGAGATATCTACACTTACATGTATAACTAATGCAATTTTAACCCGAAATAGTTTACCGGCCGAGGAATTTATTTATTCATTTTTTTTTAAATTTTCAATTACCTCCCTTGTCCAAGACCCCTTCTTCATTAAATTCCAGAAATAAGCACCTTTTTTTATACGAGGCCCTCATAAGCAGCTTCAACAACCAGGAATCTAAAGAGGAGTGGGGGGGGGGTGTTACGTTGCAATACCCACGGTACTAAAACGATACAAGCACCGTAGTCTTTTCTTTCTTGGTACTAAAAACTCCGATAAAAAATCATAACACGAGAAACATGTCGTCACAACTCCCAGCCTTTATTAACGTGCTCGTCTAGTGGCTTCTACCAGG
>CM042156.1:15999894-16022394 GCA_023376005.1 Doryteuthis pealeii
AAGCATTAAAGTAAATAAGACTCAAAAGAGCCTGATGTAGAATTTTTTTAAAAAAGTGTATAATTATATAAAAAGTGTATAATAAAATATAAAAATTGTTCATAATACAATCCAACTGTTAAATAAGTAGCCCACAAGTATAGGTAAATCCGTAGTGTATGGATAAATATTTTCAGAAGAGTAAACATTCATGTGTAGTTTTTTCATAGACAGGTATGTGAAATAAAATTGGAACTTAATCCGACAGTGTAAATATGATATATTGAAAAAACAAAGGATGTTTACAAATGCATGGGCTCATCAGGAGTTAACAGTTGGATTGTATTATGAACAATTTTTATATTTTATTATACACTTTTTATATAATTATACACTTTTTTTAAAATTCTACATCAGGCTCTTTTGAGTCTTGTTTACTATAATGCTTCTGATTTTTTTAAAATTATAAATAAAATTCATTTTATTTTTAAATAAAATTCATTTTATTTTTAATACAGACAGCGCATTTTCTCTTTTGAATAATTCCAACTTTTGACTAGCAGCGTTCTGTTTTTGCTAACGGTCATTTCTTCCCGTCTTATTTTTGTTGAAGACCGACCCACGTGCGGTCGATGCAAATATTACTTGGGTCCTCACATCATCAGTGAGGAGGACCGGTGTTGCTATATAAACCGTAGAGAGAAAGGCCCCGAAACGGTTTGCACATTCTCTCCTGATGAGCCGATGCATTTATAGACATCCTTTGTTTTTTCAAATATATCATATTTACACTGTCGGATTAAGTTCCAATTTTATTTCACACACACACACACACACACACACACACACACACACACACACACACACATATATATATATATATATATATATATATATATATAGAAGAGAGAGAGAGAGAGAGAGAGGTGGGGGAAATGACCTTTTTCCAACTACACTTGGTCATTTATTTTTTCAAACAAACAAACATAGATAAGAAAAAAGTGTTATAAATATAAGTATATATACCTAGAATAAAATGAATTATAGTAATATATCAACAAAGTGAAATAGAAAACATACAGATGTACAAAATACCGGAAGCTGATAATTAGATTTCAGAATAAAAATGTTTGAAAAATGTATTTATATTGACTAGAAAATTGAAAACTACTAGTGCCTATGTACTACGACAGGTACATAGATGACATCTTCCTCATATGGACACACGGCCTATTAGATTTCCATAAATACTGTAACAGATACTACAATTTTATAAAATTCACCGTAGAACACTCACCCACCTCGATACCATTCCTTGATGTAATAATCAAAGCAAAAAACAATACAATAATCACAACTCTATACACCAAACCCACCGGTAACCATACATTCCTTAACTACAACAGCAACCACCCACACAAACTAAAGAAATTGATAATATACAGCACATGTATACTGATAAGACGCATCCATTCAGACCCCCAAAAATACACATACCACACAGCCAACCTAATACAAAGATTCCTAAAAAGTGACTAGCCCATAAAACTAATCAAAACAGCCATTAACAAAGCACATCACTAAACAGACAAGAACTCCTCAAATACAAACAAAAACAACCTAACGATCGAATCCCTATGGCCAAAGATACGCACAAACTCACAAAAACCCTAACAAATAAGTTCAAAATTCTACAATCCGACCCCAAAATAAAGTCTACCTTCACAAAACCTCCCATCAATGCCAAACGACAACCAACCAACCTAGGAAGCATCCTCACCGCATAAAAACATCTACATAACAAAAAAGCAACCAAAAGTGTAACAAGCCGAGATGCCAAATATGCGCACGCATAATCACAGATTCCTCAATCCTAATACCACACACTAACATAAAGATCCAACCCCCAGAACTCACTTGCCCCAGCGCAAACATCATCTATTATATCTACTGCACGAAATGCAAAAACAGTGGATATGTAAGTGAAACACAAATACCCTACAGATTCGGATTAAACAACCATAAATCTACAATAAAAAAAACCCTGAACTGAGTAGCATCACACAACACTTTAACAAACCACAACACAACCCCGAAAACCTGAGGTGCATTTTAATTGATCACGGTTTTCCATCCACAAAAACACGCAAAGACACTGAAATTGAATGGGTTACATGCTTACACACACACATACGGATTAAACACAGATTCAGGATTTCTCAACCCATATAAATATTTCTCTATCAGTATGGCAGATGGTACGGAATGCAAACGCACACAATACCCCACAATCACAACAAAAATATCAACACGGAGAATGATGACAGCCACGAGATATCAATAAGCATGCCGAAACAAAATAAACAGAGACAAGCAACCGCATAGACACTTACATGATAAAGAAAAAACAACAAACGAGTAGCCGTATAAAAAGAAGCAAGGCAGTCACTAGGAGCGGGCGTCCCCAAACCACCTATGGAGGTCACGGAGATGATACTATCAACATCAATGAGGGAGTATATACAGACGCCAAAAAGGACAGACCAACCATTCCATTCGTTCTGAAGAAGGGGAATAGCATCCCCAAAATATTACGAAATAAAACGAAACTTAACATTGAAAAACCGAGTTTCTTATATTTCACGCCTAATGCTTCATACTAAATGCCAAATAATATATATTGAAGACATATCCATATATAAATACACACACATATTCATATATATATATATATATATATATATACTAGCAAATATATGCACCCCCCGGGTGCAAGTATTTAAGTTTTAATATAATAAAATATCATGTTAAATTAGAAAGGCTAATGAAACTGAATAAGAATTCAGATAAAAATATTTGGAACAGAGGGGGTATAATCGGAAAATAGAACAACTTTGAAACTAACTCTTCCATCATTTTCCATTACTCCCGTCTTTCAGTGGTAAATTTTCCTAATTTAACTATTTAGTTAAAATAGGAAGTAAAAAGTAATATTACAGTTATTTCTTCTTGTTACTGGATTTCTTTTAAGATTTATCCCCGAGATTTTTGCTCATATTCAATAAGATAAAACCAAACAATTAGAAATCAATAATACTAAGCATATATTTATTAAAATCAATTTTTTAAGATCAATATGCAAATTAGCTTTCCCATTCACACTGTGAACCGCTATTTTTTTGTATATATAAATACAATTGCATGTTATTAGTGTGTAGATATTGTTAACAGTCTTAATGATGTAAAACAATTTTACTAATAATTGAGGTTTAAATAAAAATAAAATCATGGAGAATGTGATGTAAATAACAAAGGGAATTGTGACTTGTATAGTAATATAGTTTCGGTTACAGACAGACAAACCCACAATCTACATTATAATAAGATATATATATATATATATATATATATATATATATGACTGTGTGTTATAAAAACAACACTAAATAAACAGTTCCAAGGAAGTAATGGAAGTTTTTTGTGGATGTGCAGGGGGTCTGAAATTTGTTTTAAATTGTGTGTTTAAATATACACGCATACACACACAAATACACACACACACACACACACACACACACACACACACACATATATATATATATATATATATATATATATATATGTATATATACGTATGTATATACACTATGCATACATATATACAAATGACATACATATACACATACGTACTCATTTGTTTTAAATCCTGTTCAGTTTAATTTGATTTCTTCTGTATAATCAATTTATATTATTATTTATATTCGCTGTATTTTTATTGGTGTGTCTAGAGGCACAAACGACTCTATCGATGAGCCTTTGGTCTCTGATTGATTTCTGAGCCTCTATGAAATTGTTTTGGCGAAATGGTGTGTCTTTTATTTTGGCGGGAAATCGATAGGAGATTTGAGAAGTTTAGTGTTTCATTTGGCTAATCTTTTATTTATTGACGAGATCAAATACACACTATCAATCAAACAAACTTGTTTTTTTTTTTTATAATTTTCGACACTTTCTGAATTTACTATCAGGAAACAATTCAATGAAACCACAGAAATGAGACGATGAAAGCGATAAGCAAAACAAGAACTTAATCATTACGTTGAAATAAACAGAAAAAAAACACAATTAGCAATCGTACATATATGTATAAAAGTTAAACACAGATTATAATATATATATATATATATATATATATATATATATATATATATATATATACATATACATATATATAATATATATATATATATATATATATATACATATATATATTATATATATATATATACATACTATATATATATATACATATATATATATATATATATATACATATATATACATATATATATATACATATATATACATATATATAAACATATATATATATATATATATATATATATATATATATATACATATATATATATATATAGGTATAGATGAAGGATATGAAAACACACAATGCTGTTAAAATGAAAATATTTTATATCATATTCATAGCTAATATTGAACAATATTTCGATTTATAAAAATCATCTTCAGAGCTTGTTTATACTCCGGACTAATGGAGATAGAAGCTGAAAATAATTTGAATTCAAAACGAAAATATTGATGTTCCAAAAAGCGTACAAGTCATGCGATTGTTTCTTCATTAGCAGATCCGCTACGCGTTTCTCGGTCACCAACATAATGTATCCGCGTAGAAGATGTGCTAATGAAGAAACGATCGCATGACTTGTACGCTTTTTGGAACATCAATGTTTTCGTTTTGAATTCAAATTATTTTCAGCTTCTCTCTCGATGAGTCCGGATTAATAACATGTGCTGATGATGATTTTTTTATAAATCGAAATATTGTTCAATATTAGCTATGAATATGATATAAAATATTTTCATTTTAACAGCATTCTGTGTTTTCATATCCTTTTATCTATACATATATCGTCGGATTCATTTCCTTACTCTTAACATATATATATATATATATATATATATATATATATATAGTAAATGAAGAAAAACTCTAAACTTGCCTCATTACAATAATTTAACCGTATTAATACGGCATCTTCAGGTAATCACAAGAACCTGAAGATGCCGTATTAATGCGGTTGAAATAAATTATTGTAATTAAGCAAGTTTAGAGTTTTTCTTCATTTACTAAATTTCTTGCTCTGTCCTTTTACTCACTGGTATTAGGCACATTTATGGTCTACCTTCATCAGCTTGGTTAAACCACACATGGGAAAGACCCTAACTACGAAAAACTATATAATATATATATATATATATATATATATATATATATATATGAGTGTGTGTGTGTGTGATTGTTGTATCTGTGTGTGTGTGTGTGTATTTGTGAATCATCTTTCATTTATAGATGTAAAATTAGACAAAAGGCATGTTCCTGGTAACAATTTTATTAACGATCATTTCGAGCTTTCTGGGAAACATTTTTACATTTGGTTGTAATCCGTGGATTAGTCCACTGAAGTTTTTTTTTCCCAAGTACTTTCGGCACTTTGAAGTGCTACGATCAGAGGTGAGTTTGTTGTTCCAGTTTTTTTCTTCAAGTTAGTAGGAGGGAGGATAACTTGTTAGTAGGAGGGAGGGTAACTCGTTGAAATTATATTAAGGGTGTTATAGATTTATATATACTATATATATATATATATATATATATATATATATATATATTATATATATATATATATATATATATATATATATATATATATATATATATATATATATATATATATATATATATATATATATATATATATAATTTATATATATATATATTATATATATATATATATATATATATATATATATATATATATATATTTATATATTATATTTATATATATTTATATATATATATATATATATATTATATATAATATATTTTACAATGTTTTCATAGATCAATGTTCATTATCAACGACCGCGGTTTCATGCCGAAGCAATCATCAGGTTGAGAAGTAAGATCCAATGGTGTTTGTTGTGGTTCTTTACTCAACACCATTCAGCAATTATTTGCAATGATATCCAATATTTTCAACAGTGAAAAAAGCAATTATTTGCAATGATATCCAATATTTCAACAGTGAAAAATGATTTTTCGAACGAGTTACAACACCATCCACCTTTATATTATGTGGGATAAAACTTAAAAGACTCTACCATATATATTAAAATGATTTTTTGAAGTCATATACACCTTTTTGCCAACGGAAATTAATAATATAAATAAAAAATAAAAAAATAAAACGTTTTTTTAAAAAAAAAACACCCTATACATTTTTAATGAATAAAGGGAGGCAACTTCGTTGGCATTACTTCAAAAATTCAAATTTTTAAAAATAATAACAGCGTTCGGGAAAATTTAACCGACGTTATTTACAATCCTAAATGTGTCTTGAGTAAAGAACCACAAAGAAACACCATTGGATCTTATTTCTCAACCTGATGTTGCTTCGGCATGAAAACCGCGGTCGTTGATAATGAACATTGATCTATGAAAACATTGTAAATAAATAAATATTAGCTCTTACAAACTGTGATTGAGCACTGTATTTTCTTTGTTTCATCGCAAAAGAATTTTGTTTTTTACATATACCTATTTATATATAATATATATATAACTATCAACGCTCTATCATAGATATGAAACTATAAATATTATATATATATATAATATATTTATTATATATATAATATATATATATTTATATATATAATTTATATATATATATTTATATATATATATTTATATATATATATTTATATATATATTTATATATATATATATATATATATATATATATATATATATATATATATATATATATATATATATGTTATATTGTATTTTGTCTGTAATGTTAGAGAAATTTATCCCAGCTGAGAATGTTACGTTTGGTTTACACCAATGAAACAACCAAACATAAATTCTCAGCTGGGGGAAATTTCTTTAAGATTTACATACACACACACACACAACACACACACACACACACACATATATATATATATATATATATATATATATATATATATGCATGTTGAATTAAACAAAAGACACATCGGTTTAAGAATTTTATTTGTGATTTTTTGATGTTTTCTGGCCAACATTTTAATATTTGGGTGGGATTCGTGGATTAGTCTACAAAAGTTCATATCCCGAGTACTTTCGGCACTTCGAAGTGCCATCAGCATTAATATAATTTGAAAAACTGGAACACGTCACCCCTGATGATGGCACTTCGAAGTGCCGAAAGTATTCGGAACATGAACTTTGATAGACTAATAACCAAATTATTATCATTTCATTTCATTTGGTTCTTTAAAAATAATAATAGTTTGAATAATGTACCCATGGATAAACTCCTGACCGAAACACGTGTAAGTAAAATTGATTAAAATATCCATTCTATACTTTCTTTCCTTTATTTATTATTATATATATATATATATATATATATATATATATATTATATTAATATGCATGTTCGTGTATATTAGATATATGGGAATATTATTTATTAGAACTAGCAAATATATGCACCTCCGGGTGCAAGTATTTTAGTTAATTTTATATAAAATATCACATTAAATTAGAAAGGCTAATGAAACTGAATAAGAATTCAGATAAAAGATTTTGAAGAGAGGGGGTATGATTGAAAAATAGAATAACTTTGAAACTAACTCTTCCATCATTTTCCGTTACTCCCGTCTTTCATTGGTAAATTTTCCTAATTAAACTGTTTAGTTAAAATAAGAAGTAAAGAATAATATTACAGTTATTTCTTCTTGTTAAGGGATTTCTTTTAAGATTTATTGAAGAGATTTTTGCTCATATTCAATAAGATAAAACCAAATAATTAGAAATCAATAATACTAAGCATATATTTATTAAAATCAATTTTTTAAGATCAATATGCAAATTAGCCTTCCCATTCACACTGTAATCCGCTATTTTGTTGTATATATAAATACAATTGCATGCTATTAGTATGTAGATATGGTCCACAGTGTAAGTAATGTAAAACAATTTTATTAATAATTGAGGTTTAAATAAAAATAAAATCATGGAGAATATGATGTAAATAACGAAAGGAATTGTGACTTGTATAGTAATATAGTTTCGGTTACAGACAGACAAACCCACAATCTCCATTATAATAAGATTAGGAAAAAGTTACAAGAGATAACATTTTTCCCTAAGAAAAATTGATAGCGTTAACATTCAGTTATCAAAGAAAATGATTTTCCTGTCTCTCTCTCTGATCTTCGCTAAATTGAATATTTCAAGCCAAATCTACTGACTTCCGTCATTCAGTTTAGAAATATTTTCAATATATTGATATTGTTGGAACCGTTGGCCAAACAAAGCGTGCGACATCGATTGGGAGATTAAATAAACTAAAATAAAATAAAATGAAAATAAGATAAAAATAAAATAAAGCAAACGACTTCCTGGTCCTGAGAAATATATTTTTTTGTTCGAATGTATCATCGATACGGACTGATTGATTAATGATTATCGAATGGTGTTTGAGACATGAGATAGAGATAGATAGAGAGATAAAGAGAGAGAGATAGATAGAGTGATAAATAGAAGAATATAGGGAGAGAGAGGGAAAAAGAAAGAGAAAGAGAGAGAGGGAGAGAGAGAAAGAGAAATTGAAAAAGAGAAAGAAAGGGAGATCGAGAGAGAAAGAAAGGGAGATCGAGAGAGAAAAAGAAATAGAGAGGGAGAGAGAGAAAGAGAGAGAGAGAGAAAGAGAAAGAGAGAAAGAGAAAGAGAGATAAAGAGATAGAGATAGATAGAGTGATAAATAGAGGAATATAGGAAAGAGAGGGAAAGAGAAAGAGGGAGAAGCGAGAGAGAGAGAGCGAGAGAGAGAGAGGGGGAGAGAGGAAGAGAAATTGAGAAAGAGAAAGAAAGGGAGATCGAGAGAGAAAGAGAAAGAGAGAGGGGAGAGAGAGAAAGAGAAAAAGGGAAAGAGAGAGAGAGAAAAGGAGAAAAAGAAAAGAGAGAAGAGAGAGTGAGAGATGAAGAAAGAAGGGAAAGAAAGAAAGAGTGAGAGAGAGAAAGAGAAAGAGAGAAAGAGAGAAAGAGAGTGGGAGAGATGAAGAGAGAAAGGGAAAGAAAGAAAGAATGAGTGAGAGGGGAGAGAGAGAAAGAGATAGAGAGAAAGAGAAAGAAAGAGTGATTAAGAGAGAAAGGGAAAGAAAGAAAGAGTGAGAGAGAGAGAAAAGGGAGAGAAAAGAAAGAGGGAAAGAAAGAAAAAGAGAGAAAGAGAGAGGGAGAGATAAAGAGAGAAAGGGAAAGAAAGAGAGAGAGGGAGAGAAAAAGAAAGAGAGAAAGAGAGAGGGAGAGATGAAGAGAGAAAGGGAAAGAAAGAAAGAGAGAGAGTGAGAGAAAGAGAGAAAGAGAAAGAGTGAGAGAGAGAGGGAGAGAAAGAGAAAGAAAGAAAGAGAGAGAGAAAGAGAGGGAGAGATGAAGAGAGAAAGGGAAAGAAAGAAAGAGGGAGTATGAGAGAAAGAGAAAGAGAGAAAGAGAAAGAGAGAGAGGGAGAGAGGGAGAGAAAGAGAAAGAGAGAGAGGGAGAGAGGGAGAGATGAAGAGAGAAAGGGAAAGAAAGAAAGAGAGAGAACGAGAGAAAGAGAAAGAGAAAGAGGGAAAGAGAGAGGGAGAGATGAAGAAAGAAAGGGAAAGAAAGAAAGAGTGAGTGTGTGTGTGTGTGTGTGTGAGAGAGAGAGAGAGAGACAGAGAGAGAGAGAGAGAGAGAGAGAGAGAACATGCACCTAAAAAGTTCCTGTTTAAGTTTACTGTCCAATTTAGATAAGAGCCATTCAAATTCTGAATTTTGTTCAAAGAAATGCACTTTAGTATCTACGTTTCAGCCGTTCTATCCTTCAGTCTTCACCATATGTGTATTTATAAGTCCAAGAGGGAAAAACAATTTTATATTTTCATTTTCTAAAATAAAATGAAAACAAGATAAAATAAAACAAACGACTTCTTGGCCATGAGAAATATTTTTTGTTCGAATACGACTGATTGATTATTGGGACCATATCACCTTTAGGAACCCCTTTTTGATCTCAATATCCGGTTGTTTTTACAGACGATTTTTAGATTTAAAACAAATTATAACCCTAACCCCTAACCCTAACCCTAGCCCTAACTCCTAACAAACAAACAGATATTGACGGTGTAAATTAAGAACATGTCCTTTCTTAATCGAAATCAAAAAGGGGTGCCTAAATGTAATATTGTCCAGAAAGATGAACATTTTTCTATAATTGAATGTTGCACCAAAGTAATATTCAGTAAATGACTTAATAAAAAACAGCGTATTAAAAATTGATGATGTTTGGAGAATTTGGTAAATAAATAAAAGAGTTTTCAATTTTCTAGTTGTTTGGTTTCTAGTATGTGCGTAGCTTGGTGTCATATTCGTGCCCATTGCAGTAACTTTGGTTTGTAGGTAATGTTTGTTGAATTGGAAGTTGTGTGTTGGGATGAAGTGCGTGATTTGGCACACATCGTTGATTAGTTCGATGAGGAAATGCCTACAGGCCTGGATGCCCTCATCTTGCGGGATGTTGGTGTACAGTAAGGTTACGTCCATTGTTGCCAGTATGGCTCCTCGGGGAGTGTTCACATATAATATAATATATAATATATATATATATATATATGATATAATGAAAAAACAAAAGATGTTTACAACTGAAATAGGCTCATCAGAGAAGTGTGCAAAACCGTTTCGGGGCCAATCTCTCGATGGTTTTAAAAAGCAACACCGGCCCATCCTCACTAATATGAGGACCCTTTTCCGTCTTATTTTTGTTGATGACCGACCCACTTGCGGTCGATGCATTATAATGCGAAAGGGTCCTCATATTAGTGAGGATGGGCCGGTGTTGCTTTTTAAAACCCTCGAGATATGGCCCCGAAACGGTTTTGCACACTTCTCTCCTGATGAGCCTATTTCAGTTGTAAACATTTTTTGTTTTTTCATTATATCATATTCATACTGTCGGATTAATTACCATTTTATTTTCATATATATATGTGTGTGTGTGTGTGTGTGTATATATATATATATATATTAATAAGTCATCCACAGACACGTGTTTCGGCATATCATGCCTCTTCAGTGTGGCTAGACACAACTATCCTTGGGTAGGGTTCGAACTCAGACTGACCGCATGGTAGTCCGATATCTTATCCCCTCGCCCACTGACAGCTGATGCGGGGACTGGTGTTTTTAAACTATTAAATACATAGGCATGTATGTATCATTCGGTCACTGAGAGATCAAATTTCCGGAGAAATGATCATTGCTTATTTGCTTAGTAGTGAGAGTTAATTTAAATTACCATATATATATATATATATAAAGTAAGTAAGTAAAGTAGACAGAGTGGCCTATCGTTGGTATCAGCCAGACAACAAGGGAGTCTATCCCCTGTTTGCGAGTGCTAGACAAAGAAGATTGTGTGTATATATATATTATATATATTATATAATATATATATATATATATAAAGTAAGTAAGTAAAGTAGACAGAGTGGTCTATCGTTGGTATCAGCCAGACAACAAGGGAGTCTATCCCCTGTTTACGAGTGGTAGACAAAGAAGATTGTTTCTGCGTCTTATCCATTATTATTATTATTATTATTATTATTACAACTGCAACTTTTTGAACATGTCCTGTTCTGGATTTTAATATTTAAATTGTTCTTATTGTTATCATAAATAATTTTTTTATGTCGGCGTATGAGAAGAAAGAATTTTCTGGTTAATTTTTTTTCTATTCGATTTTCTCAGTATTTTGTTAACACTATCTGATGAGACTATACTTATATTGAATCACTGGTCGAAATAAATTTATCATAGTCAAATGATGGTTTGTTAAGTTAAGTGATAATGACGAGCCACAATGAACAGTGCGTTAGAGGCTTGGGGATGCGCCTCTAGAGCTCGGAGAAAGGTCTCTGAGCTACGGTTTAAGGGCTACCATCTGGTTCTTGTACTGGGATTGATGGTGCGTAGTAGCATCCCTCAAAAAAGCAGCTGTATGGTCACTTACTTATTTCACTCAAACTATCCAACTAAGAAAAGAACAAGACATGTTATACATTGTCGGAGAAGGAAACAGAAAAATTTGGAGAAAGAAAAAAAAGTAGTTTTAGAATGGTAATAATGAATGCTTTACAATCACTTGTTTGTGACGGAGAACGAGAAAGGAAAAAGAGTAAGACATTGTCTTGCCTGCCGGGATCGAACTCGTGTCCTCCCGCATGAAAAAACAAATGCGTTTTGGGCACTGGACGGACGCGAGGTTCGACTGATGTACCCGGATGTTTGGCTAATATGTCCATAAAATAACAAGTGAGTCGAGCGCTGGGCAGTTAGTCAGCAGCAGCAGATGCAGTCGACGACGAGGCGCTTTTCAGTAAAGAAATGGATTTTAGTCGAACAGAAACAAAACTAAATAGGAAATGTGATTTTGAACTGCTAAAGATTATTTCGACTACGACGACGGATTTTCCAGCTGCTAGACGAAGACGAAGACAAAGAATGTGTTGACCAACAGAGGGTCTGGCTTGTGAGAAGACGGAGAACTCGCTTGTTTTTGGTGCCCCCTCGGCGGGAGCTTGTTGATTCGAACGTCTATTTCCCCTCATATATTTTCCACCCTTCTATACTGTTATTACTGCCAACAAGTTTAACACAATTATAGCGCAGAAAATGGCACCCCAAATACCATGTTTTTCCAATGGGATTGATAAATTTATTTCTAGTCAAAGAAAAGTCCAAGAATGATTAATTGAAATCCCTGATTTTCTTCTTTTTCTTTTAATAAAAACTTTTAAAGTATCTGTCCTTTCTTGTTTTCCCGCTCCAAATATGATATGCTCATTATTATTCATCCAAATACTAAAAAGAATGTCAGTAGTTTCAGCTACTGTAATTGGGGTTATTTATCTAATGGACAATTCAGCCCTTTCAATTGGTACACTTATGACAGAGAAAAGCCAAGATAGAATGAAAAGGATTCATTCTTTTTCTTCCGGCCTTAAAAATTGGCTTAACTCTGAAAATTTCCAAAATTCAAATGAAAATTCCAGTGATGTTTACAAATATTTTTTCACAACATTTAGAAACTTTTTCTATATCATTTTGTTACAAACAGTTTTAGTTTTTGTCAGGGGTTCTGCTCAAGGCAAAATCTTATTTAGAAAGTAGAGCATAGTATGGCAAAAGGCCATTGTCAGCTGGGGTTTAGAATAGAGACTGCACCTCTAAAAGAGAAAACTTTATTAACCAACACCAGAGTGAAAAAAGTAATATTTTTATTTATTTTCAAAACTTTTACTGTAAAAATCGGTTACCGTTTAATTTTCGGACCATATGACCTTTAGGCAACCCTTCCGCGATCTCGACTCGTGGGGACACTTTTCTAATTTACACTGTAAAAATCCGGTTGTTTGTTAGGGGTTAGGGGTTAGGGGTTAGGGCTGGGGTTAGGTGTTAGTTTTATAATTTTTTTAAAAATCTAAAAATCGTCTGTAAACAATTAACCGGATTTTGACGGTATAAATGGAAAAAATGTCCCCACGAAACGAAATCGCAAAAGCGGCGCCTTAAGTTTATATGGTCCGAATTTTCCAGTGATATCTTTCACACCTTCCCTCACTTGAACATATCTACTACCTATCATTTCCTCGGGCCTATTCTCCGAAATCAACAGAGGCGAAATATTCATTGAATATATTTCATCACATTTTGTCGGATCTTTGATAGAGAGAGAGACAAACACACACACATACACACGAACACACACACACACAAACACACACACACACACACACACGAACACACACACACGAACACACACGCACAAACACACACACACATACACACACAAACACAAACACACACATATATATATATTATATATATATATATATATATACATACGTGTCTGTGGATGACCCTATATATATATATATATATATATATATATATATATATAGGGTCATCCACAGACACGTATTTCGACTTATCAAGTCTCTTCAGTGTGGCTAGACATTTTGCAAGCTACCTACAGCCGGAATTGAAATCCGATTGGTTGGGTGTCAGTCCGGCACCTTAACCATTAGGATGTCTTCACTTACTGAATGGGAAGGGGATTTTAACAGTTTTAATACACACATCGCTTTGTGTGTAAAGGCCATCACAGAGTGCTCCATTCCTTATATAGAAGAGTGCAGACATAACTGTCCCTACCTCATTAAATAACATGTGAAAGAATATCGCCTAACTCTAATGATCAATATATACACATTTTTCATATTCTTAAAAATGATGGAACAACATAATGGCGTAATTTTTTTACAATATATTGTTGTACATATTTCATTTTATTTTATATAAACTGTTTATGTGTTTTTATTGGATTTTCAATTATCATTTTATCTTTTATTTTTTATGTATTTAATTTATGTTAAAATATTTCTAATTTTTTTCCCTGTCTTTCAGTATTACGTAAGTGACGTTGCTGAGTGACGTAATATCTGACAAAATGGTGAACTCTGACCTGAAATTTAATTCCTAAAAGCGGCGTAAAATCGAATTCAACCAAAAGGAAACGATCTTTTG
Organism: Doryteuthis pealeii; assembly: GCA_023376005.1. Taxonomy (NCBI): domain Eukaryota; kingdom Metazoa; phylum Mollusca; class Cephalopoda; order Myopsida; family Loliginidae; genus Doryteuthis; species Doryteuthis pealeii. The sequence goes on from CM042156.1 coordinate 16,014,572, forward strand.
GCACCTGTAATTCGGGATGTAATTATATTTGTTACATACTAATTTTATATTAGATGTATGTTGAGGAGTATATTGTAGTAGTGTAGTGTAGGCTGTATATAATAAACGTCGTCATATACTTACATACTAATCTTTTTGGACGCACGTGTCATATTGATTAGAGTCGTAGAAAATGGACTCATCGACCCGAGTTCAAATTCTAGTGAAGACTGTTTGCTTTTCACATAGTGGTAATACTCTTGGGGAATGTATGAGTCTAACTATACTTCCTCCAACTATGGGTAAATAGTAGGGCAGACTGGGCTCTTCAGCCTCGGTTGGGGAATTTATCTAGGAGAAGAAAAATCTCTTGATTCAAACCTGTTAAACACCGCTTAAGAAATTGACCTTGTGTTGCATCCTACTCGTGCGGAGGGGTTGGTAAATATATACTTATATATATTATTTCTTCTATATTGTCTTTTCATAGATCTGAGTAACTCTTATTTCATCTGCGTAGCTGGCGTCTTAGCTGGATATACCTCTGGGTAGCTGTTCTTTTATTATTCTAGATTTGGGCTGGATCTTCTTGTGTCTTGGTCGGCTGTTTGTTCTTAGTAACGAACACAAGACTTTGCTTTAATTAGAGCTCACATTGTATTTTACCTTTTAAATCCGAGATCAATACATGCATGTAAGAAATGGTTAATTGTACGAAAGAAACTATCGTCCCGTGATGCAGCCAAATCTGATTTGTTGAACTAATTTTCTCACGTTTGCTCTGGCGAATCAATTGAGGTCAAATTCAGGTTAAAATCTCTCCTGCCTCTTCCCTGTGTTTTTCAACTAAGCCGTTTGTTTGAATTAACTACACTATCGGACATAAGTGATTGGCTACCTATCAATTACGCAACATATTTGTTTTGAACAAATCTGACGTTGAAAAACTGGCCAGACAACTTGAAAAGAGCGGAAAAAAATCGTCAGACATGAAATGTTTGTTTGTATAAAACAAGAATGTTGCCAACACACTAATATTGTAAAATTAAAAAACACAAGTTTCATACAAATTACGTTTATTACGCCTGCTCTGCAGTGTTCATAATAAACATTATTCGTTTATAAAACTTCTGTTTTTTTCAATTTTTACAATATTTCCTACATTCGGATTCACTTTCATTTTTTCTTCACCCCCCCCCCCACAACACACATATATATATATATATATATATATATATATATATAATATATATATATATATATATATATGCCGCCTGTCTGATGAGACTGACATTTTAGAGAGTTTTAGGAATTTAAATTTCTAAAAGCCTTTTAATTTTGGTCGAAATAAATGTATTACAGGATGACGGTTTATTGAGTTTTTCCTTCCTTTCAAAAGGTATATATATATATATATATATATATTATATATTATATATATGTGTGTGTGTGTGTGTGTGTGTGTGTGTGTGTGTGTGTAAAGATGAAACTGGAAGTGAATCCGACGGTATGCTGAAAGAACGAATAATGGAAAGAAAATATAGAAAGGATAATAAAGAATAATTTTAATCAATATCACTTACACGTGTTTCGGTCAGGAGTTTATCCATGTGTACAATATCTAAACTATTATTATTCTTAAATAAACAAAGGAAATGAAATAATAATAGAAAAAATGCAGAAGTGTTCCGCACACAAAGAAAATTCGACCTTCATCAGAGTGAATCCTTATTTAAAATGAAATTCGTTGGAAAAAGCGTGCAGCACATTCCGCAAAAAATAAAAAGGATTTCTTAATAAATTGCCTCCACGAGCAAGTAATCCCAAGGAGCATAGCAAATTTCAATGGATCTTATCACCATATTTTCCCGGATTTCATCAAATCTTATATTCAATCTTCTATCGAAAATCTAAAATTCACAAGAAATATCAATCAGTGAAAACGCAAAAATACAAGGACAAGAATTACGTTTGTACAAACTCTTGTCTCACAGAACAGCCGACAAACTAAGAATGACATCTCTAAAATAAACAAAAAAACATATCACCAATCTAAAAGGGAAATTACATACCTTATGCCTAAACAGCAAATGGAAAGATATTGGACGTAAAGACCTCATCTAGAACTTTTCAGACACACCACTTGGCCGTTATGAATCTGAAGCTCTCCAATTCGGACTTAAATTCGCAACTGGAGTACACATGAAACATGAACTCATTGATATTATAAACTCAAATTATAGACACACTGACTCGGATTTTTATAGAGGTTTTATCCAAGGCCTAATTGCCTCTACTATTAATCACCACACATCAGAATACACCTTACCAAGAAGAAACATTACAGCCATCAACAAATTAACCAAGAACAAGAACATTACCATAACATCCCCTGACAAAGGTGGAGGCATCATTATACTAAGCACAACTGATTATCACAACAAAATTATGGATTTACTTAATGATACTTACACATACCAACCCATCTCCATAAATACCATCAACAAAAACACAGAAATTTTCAACAAAACATATAAAAAAATAATATCCAATGAAGACAAATTCTGGCACACTCTCATTAATTACCACCGTATCATCTCTTCAATATATGGCTTACCCAAAACACACAAAACAAAAATTCCTCTACGCCTGATCATCTCAGGTATCGGTACAACACCCCACAACATCGCAAAATCCATAGCCAAAATACTAACCCCTTTATTAGGTTCTATAAGCCCCTCTCATATAAAAAAAACTCCGGTGAACTACTAAACCAAAAACGAAACATAGATATGAAGAACAAACTCTTAGCAAGCCTTGATATTCAATATCTATACATAAATATCCCTGTCAAAAAATGCATTAATCGTTTACAACAACACCTATATACAATTAATATAAACCTCCCCTTACCCATTCATAAGATAATCCAAATAATTGAACTTTGCACTAACCATTGTTTCTTTAAATATAACAACAACTTCTACCAACAAAAGTTTGGGCTCCACATGGGGTCACCAGTAAGCGGCGTTTTAGCTTGCTTGTTTATTGAACTCCTAGAATCTAAACCTTTTAAATACATTCTACCTAATGACATACATTATTACAGATACATTGACGATATTCTAATCATTTACCCAGATAAACATAATATACACCCTATTACTCAAAAATTAAACCAAGTTGAACCCACCATTAATTTCACGATTGAATTTAAAAAAAATTCCCTACCTTTCCTAGACAGTTTACTAATAAACAATAATAACAAACTAACATTCAAAGTCCATCACTAATTGTAAAAATGACTTCCTACATTTTTATTCTAACCATAGTCATAAGACAAAAAGTGTCATTCTTATAGGTTTTTTCCTTAGGGTCCAAAGAATCTGTTCTGCAAATTTTCTAAATGAAGAATATGAATACATCAACAAATCTTTAATAAATTTACAATACCCCGTTTCCTTCATACATCGCGCCAAGTTAAAAGCTATTAAAATCTACAAAAATAAACAATATTCTACTAACTCAACAAACCCCAACAACATCACCAAAACTAAGTACATCACACTACCCCAAAGCCCTATAACACCTTTAATTGAAAAAAATCTAAATCATCTTGGAATTAAAACTTTCACCCGCACATCAAACAATTAGACATTTACTAAAACACTCCACAAATAAACATAAATCCAATGCCGGTGTTTATAAAATATGCTGTGAACAATGCGATAAGGTCTACATAGGTGAAACTGCAAGAAATTTAAAAAAACCATTGTATGAACACTCTAAAGACCTAAAATTTGGGAATACATACAATTTGTTACTAACACACAATTTATTAACGAATCACAACTTTATTTTTCAGAAATCTTTAATGATCGCTTTTTCCACAATCGAAATGCACCTCGTATCGTTGAATCCTCGGCCATTTCGATTCTCAATACTTTACCACAGAGACCTGTTTTTTATAAAATATCATCATTCCTTGCTAGAATTATATTAAAAAAACTTCAATATACATCACTAAATTTCATAATACTTACACTAAAATTTCCTAATCATTTTCCTATATTAAAAAAAAAAATTCTTAAATTTCTTTCCTTATACTCTTCCTATTTTATTTTCTTTAAAAAAATCCCGCTATCAATAGTAAATTACATTGTTCCTTTATTTCTCTTGCCTACGTCGTTATCATCGACCTCATCCTTGCATAATATTGTTTTTACTCTCCTCCTATTAATATGAAATAGAAAATTGGTTTATGTTCTCGAACATATTTAAATATTCATTTTGATTTGACTAAAACAACAATTTTATTTAGAAACTCACTATAATGATTTAATAAGAAATCAATAATTTAACCATCAACAAATCATACGTACGTATAATTTCTATATAAAAAATAAATAAAATAAATTTAAAAAAATATATATATGTAAATAAGTAAATATATAGATATATGCATGAATAAATATTTAAATATATGGATAAATAAATATATAAATATATATATACAAATGAATAAATATATAAATATATATATGAATATATATATATATATATATATATATATATATATATATATATATATATATATGAATTATCATTCCTATATCATATAACATTCAGATCCTTAATTCTTAGAAAAATTCCCACACCACTAACAATCTCCTTGGTCTAGCGATTGGTTGATACCGACTTCAGGCCAACCCGACGACTTTATTATATATATATATATAGTTCATTTTCTATAAGAAAAAGTATCGAATTTTATGCGATACATGCGTTGTAAGTGCCTTCAAGTAAAAATTTAATATATACTTTATTCAGCAACGTTTCTAAATAAACAAACATCCAAAAATCTTATTCACTTCGCCGAAGGGCATTCGGTCTGTTTGTTGTTATTATTTTCTCAATAGCGCCCCCTTACCTATTATGGTAGAGGCGCGTAGTATCGCTTGACAAGCTTAATTTCGCTAGGATGGTCAGCTGTGTACTGTGGCCGAGGCGATAAAAGTGTTTCACTAGTCTTTCACTGCGTCTGCTGAAGTCCCGGTTTCGATTTCTGTCGGAGGGAAATCGTTAGTATATACCGCTGATGAGACTTAATAAAGTCGAAACAGTATGTACGGTATTCTACACATCGAGCCATCCTTTACTGGGATTACACTTGTCAAGTTCATTTTCTATAAGAAAAAGTATCGAATTTTATGCGATACATGCGTTGTAAGTGCCTTCAAGTAAAAATTTAATATATATATATATATATATATATATGTGTGTGGGGGGGGGTGAGGAGAAAAAAAGAAGCCTACTTTATTTTGAAACAACTTTCTAGAGGTGTTAGGTTAGTGTATTTATTGTACTTTAAAAAAAATATATCCCGTTTAAATTCAGTGAAAGCTTTCATCCCTGACATTTCGCTCATTAGTATTCATGTAATACAGTCGCGTCTATTCATGTAAACGTTCTCAAAATCATTAAGTTTGATTTATATTTCAGGTTTTCTTCTTTGCCTGATCTTAAATATCCATTTGGGACGTCGTTAGATCGAGGTGTAAATACAATGAAACAATTCCATTAAAGAAAGTCTCAAAGGGAACACACATTATCTAAATGACTCTTAGTATAAATCATTCGAATTTGCTTATATGACACACACAGACTTATATTTCCAGATACAGAAGCAAACTTACTTGAATACAGCATTACTATGTACATGGTATATACATACACGCACATATAATCCTAACATGCTTAATATATAGACACAAAACTACACATACACACTCACTCGCCTCTCTCTCTCTCTCTCTCTCTCTCTCTCTCTCTCTATCTATCTATCTATCTATCTCTCTATCTATCTATCTCTGACACACACACACACACATACAGACACAAACACCTACACACACACACACACTCACACACACTTACACACACATATATATATTTACCAAGCCCTCCGCACGAGCAAGATGCAACACAAGGCCAATTTCTTAAGCGGAGTTTAACAGGTTTGAATTCAGAGTTTTCCTTCTCCTGGGCTGGTTACCTAGCCATAGTTAAAGAGCCCAGTCTGTCCTACTATTTCCGCATAGCTGGAGGGAGGTAGGATTCATGCCTTTCCCAAGGGTATTAGCGACATGTGAAATGCAAACAGCTTCGTCCAGGATTTGAACACGGGTCGACCAGTCCATTTCCTAAGAATTAAGTAATATTTATGTGAGGGACAAAATGAAAGATGTTAAGTGTATAGTGAATGTGTGAATGTTATTAACCGTTAATGTTTATATGCGCGTTTGTTTACGAAAGCCAATGACGTGATCAATGCATGTGCAATCACCTCATTGGCTTTCGTAAACAAATGCGCATATAAAAATTAACAGTTAATAACATTCACACATTCACTATACACTTAACATCTTTCATTTTGTCCCTCACATAAACATTACTTAACAGTGTCCTGAAGATGGCACAATATACCGAAATGCTTAAGTATTGACACATAAAATTGTTTCCCCTGATCATAACATCCTGTGTTTGTTATATTTTAAAGATATTTTCTTCTCATATTGTCGGATTAATTTCCTCACCGTCTTTCCACACACACACACACACACACACACACACATATATATATATATATATATATATATATATATATGTATGTATGTATGTATGTATGTGGTGTGTGCATATATATGTGTTTTTATTTGTGTGTATGTAAATGATTTCTGTATATGTATGCGTAAGTGTATATATGTACGTATATATATATATATATATATATATATGTGTGTGTGTGTGTGTGTGTGTGTGTGTGTGTGTATGTATATGTATAATTATGCACACAATTATGAATACATATGTACTCGTGTGTGCGCGTGTGTGTATGTAGCGTCCCTAACAAGTACAACCCTCACAATATTTTAGGGGATGATAATTTTCTTCTAAACCAGGGGTCAGCAAACTACGGCCCGCAGGCTTGATCCGGCCCGCGAAAGCATTTTTTCAGACCTTCCGACCGTACTTGAATTTGTTTGTTAAAACGTACGGAACGCGAGACGTTCTAATGCCATTAAAATTTAAATATCACGTTAAGCTTACTAAATCTTCATGGACTTGACAACTGTAGGTAGGTTACAAAATTTCGTGAGCGTGAGTATTTCACTTATTACTTGTTACAGAGCTTACGTTCTGGCTAGGAAGTATTGAACACTATACTAATGTGGGCCGCACTCGTTATTTTTTCAATTATCCGGCCCACCGTGAATTTTTTTAATAATCCCTGTTCTAAACCAAAGATATTAGAACTTTATCCTTTATAGTAGAAAAAATGATCCAAACGGATATCATTAGGTATTTTTATTGCCACAGTCTACATCATCAAAGTTCTGATACTCGAACTAATGTTCATACATATTCAAATTAAATAATGTTTTATTTATATATTTGTCGCCGGATAAAGAGGATAGGTCCTTGAAATATTGCAAAATTATAATAATTTTGGATAGTGCAATTTTAATGGTCTTAGACTCCAGAACATTTTTTGGCAGGGTTAACGAAGAAAGAAAAACCGAGGCTAATTATTTTGGGCCTATAAAAACGTCATTCCGACGAATATACCTGGCTCAAATAAGCAAAGTAAGGATTTTTTACTTTTCGTTTTTGAAAGAATTTTATGTTTATTTAAATGTAACACCTACATTTTGGATTTTAAATATTTTTCATGTTTGGTCTCTCTCTCTTCTCTCTCTCTCTCTCTCTCCCCCTCTCTCTCTCTCTCTCTCTCTCTTCTCTCTCTTCTTTCTCTTTTCTTCTCTTTCAATCTCTCTATATCT
>CM042156.1:16032394-16039894 GCA_023376005.1 Doryteuthis pealeii
CGAGTTAAATGAAAATAAAAAATGAAAGAAAGACGGGAAGGAATAATCAAAAGAGAGAAAAGAGAGTGGAAGCGAAAGAAGAAATAATGAAAAAAAGAATTAAATAATAGTCAAAAATTGTAGGATGAAACAGAAAAGAAAGAAGGAAAGACAGAAATAAATATCTCTTATTATAATGGAGATTGTGTGTTTTTCTGTCTGTAACCGAAACTATATCACTAATCAAGTCACAATTCTCTTAGTTATTGACATCACATTCTCCATGATTTTATTTTTATCTAAACCTCAATTATTAATAAAATTGTCTTACATTATTAATACTGTTAACCATATCTACATACTTAACAAGATGCAATTATATTTATATATACAACAAAATAGCGGTTTACAGTGTGAACGGGAAGGCTAATTTGCATATTAATATTAAAAAATCGAATTCAATAAATATGTGCTTAGTATTATTGATTTCTAACTGTTTGGTTTTATTTTAATGAATATAAGCAAAAATCTCTTAAATGAATCTTAAATGAAATCCATTAATAAGATAAAATAACTGTCATTTTATTCTTTACTTCCTCTTATAACTAAATACTTGAATTAGAAAAAATAACAATGAAAGACGAGAGTGATGGAAGAGTAAGTTTTCAGTTGTTCCATTTTTTATTATACTCCCTCTGTTTCAAATCTTTTATTATACCCCCCTCTGTTTCAAATCTTTTTATCTGTATTCTTATTTAGTTTCATTAGCCTTTCTAATTTAATACAATATTTTATTACATTAAAAATTAAATACTTGCACCCGGAGGGTGCATATATTTGCTAGTTATTATAATGGAGATTTATTATTTATTATTTATTATATTTATTTTAAATATTAAAATGCATACGGTTGTTATCCTTTATTACTGATGTTATTTTTCATCTGCAATATATTTATTTAAATTAATTTAAGCGAAGTAATTAATAGAGCTATTCCGTAATATCTATTAATAATATCTATTAATAATGGAGAGCGTAACATAATGTATTACATTCATTCATTGAGTGTACAAATATCGTTTAAATAAACTTTATTTAAAAATATTTTTTAATAAATTTTATTTATCGAAAAGAACTTTTAAATAATTTATTTTCCCTAAAAGTTGAACTGTATAAAATTTTGTTTATTGAAATTGAAATTTTATCTCCCACTCACCTCAGGAAATATTTTTCAAAATTTTATTTTTACATCGCCTGGAGTTTGTGTTTTTTTTCTGTCTGTGACCGAAACTATATTACTACCCAAGTCACAATTCCCTTAGTTATTTACGTCAAATTCACCATGATTTTATTTTTACTTAAACCTCAATTATTAATAAATGTTTTACATTATTAATACTGGTGACCATATCTACAAACTAGATATTTGCCACGTACCCCACGTGTACGGGTTAGGCACAAGGACCACCAACAAGCCGTGACTCATGGGTGGCGGCTGCAAAAAATGTTGATCCCGTCGGCATTGCCCCTCAAGGGGAGGGGCCTCAGGCCTGGCCAATAAACCCAGCCCTGTCCCTTTAAATTGAGGGAGCAGATGTTGCTTGGGGGGATGGCCGCCTGGGATCATCGATGTTAGCAAGTACGGTCCAGGAAAGAAGCCATTTAAGCCCCCGTTCGAAACTGAGGTTAGAGTTATTTGCCTCTCATCCAACATATGAGGGCGTGGCACAAGGATATTTTTATGTGGGCCCACCCACGAGCCGAAGCGCATGGGTGCTAGCCACAAAAAATGCGTTGATCCCGTCGGCATTCCCCCTCAAGGGGGGAGCCTCATGCACTGTCCCTTTAAATCAAGGGGACAGGTGTTGCCTGATGGGATGGCCCCCTGCGATCAACGAGCTTAACTTGTAAGGTCCAGCGGCCGAAACACACAAGACGCACGGTCGAAACCGGTGTTAGAGATATTTACCTCGTACCCCACTTGTACGGGTTAGGTACAAGGCCCTATTAACGTGGGACCACCCACCTCATGGGTGGCGGGTGGAAAATTTGCGTTGATCCCGTTGGCATTCCCTATCAAGGGGGGCGCCTCAGGCAGTGGGCAATAAACCCAGCCCTGTCCCTTTAAGTCGAGGGGGCAGGTGTTGTCTGGGGGGATAGCCCCCTGGGATCAACGCTATTAACTTGTAAGGTCCAGCGGCCGAAGCTCACTGGACCCCCGGTCGAAACCGGTGTTAGATATGCTGGACATATCTACATACAAATAACATGCACTTGTATTTATATATACAACAAAATAGAGGTCGACAGTGTAAACGGTAAGGCTAATTTGCATATTGATATTAAAAAATTGATTTTAATAAATATGTGCATAGTATTATTGGTTTCAATTTGTTTATTAAAACATTTGTAAAAAATCTATTTTATTTTTCCATCCTTTTTTTGATTTTACAATTTCAAAATAATTTTTGGTTGGTTGTGTTATAACATGAAGCAGTCTCTGGAATAGTCAGTTGTCTTAGTCAATTGTAGTAGCCGACTGCTTATTACTGCGGCAGATTGTTTTTATAACATTACCTCATTTACACATGATACTACAGGTTGGTTGGTTGGTTGGTTGGTTGGTTTTACATGTCAATCGTTGTTGGGGTATTCTATGCGGAAGACATTTTGTTTTATTCACTCTTGATTGGTATTCAAAAAAGATTTTAAACTAAATTTTTGAAACATATTTTTCAAACTCATATTTTTTCTATTTAACCCATATATAGAACCCTAACAGGTACTACCACTCCGGTTAAAAGTGTTTTTAACTGTTTTTTTTATTCTTAGATACCTAAATTTTAAAGTTTTAGGTTGGTTGGATGGTTGGTTGGTTGGATTTTACTCTTGTTGGGTCTTTTTGTTCTATTCCTCCTTGATAGGTAATCAAATTTTTTAAAACTCAATTTTTAAACCCGTTTTTTATTTTTTTCAAACTTATTTTTATCAATTTAGCCCACCGATGAGACCCTAACTTTAGAAATATTATGCTAGATGGCTGTTGAGCAAAGAGCTCCCTCCGCATTTTTACATGTCTTGTTTTTCGTTCTGCAAGATGTCTAGCCATCCTGCTCACCAGACAAAATCTGTGGGGTTACAGGTTTAGTCACTGATGATCCATCTATGAAACAGGTTATACTGGTTACTCGAGTAGGGAGCGTTAAGTAATGGAATCAGTGATCTGACTTCAAATGTTACGATTTTATGGACCATCCTTTAGGCTTCAAGCAAGAGCGCTTGTCCAGCGGAAATCCTTGGTAAAGGATACTTTGGTTGTTCCTTGGTGCTCCTCAGTATTGCAAATACTTTGTCAATGATTGCAAATGAATCTTCAGTTAATGATTAAGTAGTCAACCAGCACATTAGGGTTGTTGATTGGCTGAGGTTTAAACCACGTGACCTCGCTTAGTCTATACATTTAAGTGGTGTATTGTAGCACGCCATATATGCCACAAATAATCCAACAAAAATTAGTCGTTTTAGTCATTCAGGGCGTATGAATAGCATTGAATTTGTTAAGCGGTCGAAATGAACCAGTGTAAAGATTTTGCCACAAAGCACACGGGATTCCATTGTTTGTCGGTACATGGTACTTGTATTTTTTTGCTTCTTTTCTTTAAAAAACTATGGACGTTTGAACTTTAACTGTGCAGAATGTTGTCTCGACTTTCCAACTGAATTCACGACCACGTTCACTAACACATGTTTCAGTCCCGATGTGTTTAAATAATTCAGATCTTATACTATTAAATTAACGCTCCAATGCTCGGGTTAGGCATAAACTGGAAAATATTGAAGGCGACAAAAAATTGCAATGATGAGGACACAATCTGCTCTGACATTCGCACAATGGTGGTATCATAAGTGATTGGTGGCACGGTCTGGTTTACTATCAAACCCACTGCAGATCCACAAAATTTGATGCAAATATGACATAGGAAAGACGTCCTTACCGTAGTATCAGTTGGATCAGGTGATACAATTTGATGCTTATGCACCATTATATGTCTCTTAAGACCAGAATGTAAACAAAACGAATATATCATATACACTAATTCTTAGCTTTGTTTATCGTTAAATCTTAAATAACAATAATAAACGAAAACATTTAATTTAACGATTAATAATAACTCAACTTTGTTTTTATTATTATTAATACTTTCATTTTAGAGTAAAATATATCTATTTTTAATCAGTATTTGATTTTTTCTTATGTACATAAGAGTTTCAGAAAAAATAAGAAAAGAAAAAAAGAAATTGTAATATGAACAATTGTAATATTTAATTCTTAGCATTTTATTGTTGCATTTTAATGCGGTAAAAAAAGATTTCAAATCAACAGGCAAGGAAGTTCGCTTAGAAAAATAAAATTGTTTCAAAAATGTAAACAAAACGAATATTATAATACACTAATTCTTAGCTTTGTTTATCGTTAAATCTTTAATAAAGTTTAGGAATGCATTTTTAGAAATAATCTCTTAAATGTAAAAAAAAAAAAAAAAATTCCTAAAAAAAAAAGAACATTCTACTATACAAATTGACGGCAATTTTTTTTAATCTGATAAATCATGTTCCTCATATTTTCTCCCTTACTCCAGTTTTCTCCTCACTTACTCACTGGTGTTCCTACATTTTTTTAGTCCGGTCATGGACCAGGGACTTTTGCTAGTATATATATATATATATATATATATATATATATATATATATATATATATATATATATATATATATATATAACATATAATTGGAGAAAAATATATATATATTGGTATTGATGAAACTTATTATCGTTATTTATTCGACACGTGTTCAGACCAAAATTCGTTTGCACAAAAAGTTTTCCATTTAAAATCATTTTAAATACTCAAAAAAGTAAAATGATTATAATAGAAATCACAAAAATAAGCATACAGACGTCATCACCAGGGCAAAGTGTTGATTAAAAAAAACGAGTAATTGAAGAGAAACATTCGAAATTGATTACGTCATAAAACGGAATGTTTTTTAAGGCGTTCCCTGGTTTGAAAAAAAAATGGAATTATTTAAAAAAACATTTTGTATTCAAAATTATTTTAAACACGTGTCGATAAAATAATGATGATGAATTTAAACCCATACCAAAATATATATTTTTTATAAAATAATAAAATTCGAAGGCAATACAATGCGTAAAAAATAAAGACAAAACGATGTTTTATATGTCTAATCGATTTCAAAGCAAGAGCTTCATCATCAGAGTGTATTTTCAGAAATGACGTGCTTATGTTTTTTTATTTGTGTGGTTATAATTCTCTTCTTATTTCCTTTTCCTCTCCTTTTTTTCCTCTCTTTCTTCTTCTCCTCCTTTATGAATGAAATGGGCGAATAACTGTAATTTCTTATTTCTCTCTTTTTTTTTTCTTTTTTAAAAGTTTGTTGAGAACAAGGCTGATATCCGGTAAAATGTTGCAATATGTTGCGACCGTGTGGGCATGTCAGAATTTTAAAAACAAAAATGAACAAATAAATAAAAACCGTTAATAGAAAAATTTACATACTTAGCTTTTGTTTCGCTTTCACCTTTCCTTTCTTATTCTTTCTCCCTCTCTTTCTTTTTTTTTTGGTGTTATTTCTCTTCTTTTTTTTTTTTAACCCCTTTGTTCTCTAATTTAAATTATTTTTTTTATAGTAAATAAGTAAATAAAAGATTATCTTAAATTATGTATTAGTATTGATAGAAAAAATAAATAATTCTTTTTTATTTTTTTATTTTTAAGAAAATATCTTTTATGAGTACTTTTTTTCTCTTTTTCTTTTAAACTTAAATAGATTAAATATTATATTAATTATATATTAAAATATCATATAATAATTAGGATTGATGCAAAATTCAAAACAATAAAACAAACCATTCTCCTTTTAAATTTCAAATAGATTAAATATTATAAATCAAATATTTGAATTATAAAAGGCATAGTGTTTTGCTTCAATTATATATTTTATTTAACTATTTTTTTCATTCTTTTGCTGTTATTATTTATTCATTTTTTTTTCCTTAAATATTTATTAATAGTTCTAAACTGACCGTAATCCTAAGAGGGTATTATGGTTTAAAGAAATGGTGTCATGGTTTAAAGAAATAATGTCATGTAAAGGAGTTAATAAGTATGTCAATATTGTTAAATTAATCGTAATTAATTTTTTTAAATATTTTTATTATCTTTTTCTTATTCTTAATCATTCCATCACTATATATATATTTAATATCAATTAAAAAAAAATTTTTTTTTTCCTTTCATATTGCGAGTGCATGAAATGTTGAGAATCAATGGTATGTCTTAATAGATATTTATTATAGATGTATTACATAATTCAAATATGCAAACAGTTGATAGTTCGTAGGTTTAAAATCTGCGATAGGGAAAATACATATTTATGTGGAAATATGTATAATAATAATAATAATAATAATAATAATAATAATAATAATAATAATAATAATAATAATAATAATAACACTTAAAAAAAGCTATATATGAAACGTGTAATTTAGTTAACCGTGTATTCTGAGTTAAATTCTAATCTATTGATAGTTGGTAGGTTTAAAATTTATGATGGGAAAATTACATATATATGTGAAAATATGTGTACTAAATAAACTAAAACCTATATATGGAACGTGTAAATTTAGTTAATTATGTATTCTGTGTTTAATTCTAATCTATTGTTTATACTAGGACCTAATTTAGCTATTAATAAACTTTCTCTAATTCTGAGATTACCAATGTTGCGTATTATAGCCTCTATCTTAACTGAAAAATTGTTGTCCTTATTTTTGCATTTGATTAGGTGTTTATGGAATGAGGATGCACGTGTGTGGATGTGTTCCTTGATTCTAATGTGGAGGGGTCTAATTGTACTACCTATGTAGAAATTAAGGCATTTGGAGCAAGTTAGACGGTAAATTGTATAGGTCTTGTGGCATAAGTTAGGATCTTTTAATATCACCTACAGGCAAAATTTACACTTGCTTCTACAAAAAAAACACCACTAAGGATCTCTTTGTACACTTCAAATCAGCACTTCCACTCAGTTCCAAGACAAGTTACATCATAAATGAAATTAATAGAATACACAATAGATGTAGTGAAGAAACAGACAGAATCACTCACACTGCACACTTTATGAACACCCTCAAAAACAATGGCTACCCAACTTCATATATACGCCATTTAAATAACAGAAAAACACGGACACTACACACACACTCTAACACCTGTTTCCTGAAACTACCACATTTCAGCGAAGCAATCACTAAACAAATACGCAAGGCTATTCATAGAGAGGGACTAGATATCCAACTAGCCCACTCTGGACCCTCACTACGCCAACATCTAGCAATAAAACATAAAAATGTTATTACACCATGCACACTAACCAACTGCCCAATAAAAGATCCTAACTTATGCCACAAGAAAAAAATAACGCACATATAAA
>CM042156.1:16042394-16056379 GCA_023376005.1 Doryteuthis pealeii
AGAGGCAGTAACTCCCACATTAATCGCAGATGGTCTGAGGCACGGTGGATGTACTTAAAATGCTGAGGTGCTTAGGGCTGACTTCAAACTAATAAAGTTTTAGGTGAATTCCGGCGTAAATGAAACTGACCCCGTCCTTTAAACCAATGACATGGCCCCTTAGGGTCAAACAATGATGGTGGGGCAATTTGGTCCTAAGTTTTTTTCGTTATAATTTCCTCTTCCTAATCAGATAGACTCAGCTGAGTGTAGAAACATTACACACCTGCGGGGAATTATTCTGACTGTGTACGGCTGACCTAACTAAATTGAACGTCCAGTCCTCGTATTTCGGAAAAGTTTATAGTTTTATTTTTCTTAATTTATTATAATTATTAGTACAAAATAAAAAACGACCTCCGGGCGATGTAAAAATAGATTTTTTAAACATATTGCCTGAAAAAAATTCAATGTCAGCGAGTTTGTACCCTAAGTAAGTAAAATCATCAAATTCATTAAAGGATTAAAAAATAAAACAATTTGAAATGTAAACTTTAAATATATATTAATATAAAACAAACTATATATAGATATATAATACCAGTCAGGTATTTATTAAAACTTGTTTTAAAAAAACAATGAGGACTGTCTAATGTTTCATGTTCAAATTTTGAGTGTATTTATTCTATGTTATGACGATTTTTGGTCGTGTGACGTAAGCAGTGACGTAATTTTTGTTTCATACAAAAACCGGAAGCGAATCTCCATTATTAATAGATGTTGAGGCGTTTATGGTGTAATTCTTATTTTCGTAGGAAATTGACTGAGCGAACTGAGTTTATTTCACATAGTGCTAATACCATTTGGAAAGTATGTATCCAACTATTCTACCTTCAGCTATAGATAGATAGCAGGCCCGACTGGGCTCTTTAACCTTGGTTTGGTAACCGGTTTAGAAGAAGAAAAACTCTAAATTCAAACCTATTAAAATCCGTTTAAATTTATGTGTCACATCCAACACGTGCAAGGGGATTGGTATACACACACACACACACGCATATATATATATATGAATGAATGAACAAATAAAAGGTTTAGCTTGTATTTATTTATATGAGAACAATATTTACAACCAATGGTTTCCTGCTAACGCATTAGTCAGGTAAACGACATTTCGTTTACCTGACGAATGCGTTAACAGGAAACCATTGGTTATAAATATTGTTCTCATGTAAATAAATACAAGCTAAACCTTTTATTTGTTCATTCATTCATCTATCAACGCTCTATCACAGATATTGAGCACTCTTCTAATAACACTGTACGTTGGATTACTAATGCTTTTTCAAGTATAATAGTGCCAATCATACACAGTATATTATATACATATATATATATATATATATAGATGATGAAGCTCCGTATATATATATAATATATATATTTATATATATTATATATATGCTGATATGCTGTAGATAGAGGAAAGTGGTCAAGAAATGATCAACTCAAAACAAGTCACAGGGCGATACGTTTCGTCTGTATTCACAGACTTCCTCAGTCATTTGAGACTTTATTAAAGCAAAGCATACGTTTAAATACACGTGGTGGCGGTGGCGCCGGGGAGGTCAAGGGGGTGAGTGTGTAGTGATGTGAGATAAGGGGAGCGGGGCCCAGCGACCCATCCCACCCAAATTCCCCGCTTTCTTGACCACTTTCCTTCTATCCACAGCATATCGTCGGATCCTAAACCCATCCACCATTCCTTCATATATATATATATATATATATATATATATAGAGAGAGAGAGAGAGAGAGATGATGAAGCTCCGTAAATTATATATAATATATATATATATATATATATATATATATATATATGTGTGTGTGTGTGTGTGTGTGTGTGTGTGTGGGAGGGATATAAGTATAAGTATATGTGTATGTGTGTATATGCGTGTCTGTTAATGGATGCTGGGAAGCTTTGCTGGTCGTATTAGAAGCATGGAAAAGTACAAAATAAGAAATGAGCGAAATTCTAAATGATGAATATTATATTATTTTTAATATCTGATATTAAAAACCGACAAAAGGTTTTTTGAATGACTGATTTTGCTTTTCTTTTAATATAAAATATCCACGTGTCGTGTGACACTTGAATGGTCTCTCGGTTCGGCGTGTTTGATGTCCTTTTGTCCTGTGTCTAGTGTTATAGTGTGGGCATCCGAGTAGCAAAAGCCTCACCGCACTCATCCCCATATATATCTTGAAAGAAGCATACGTGATCTCCCTAACAACATCATATATATATATATATATATATATATATATATATATATATATATATATGTGTGTGTGTGTGTGTGTGAAGAGAAAATGGAAGTGAATCCGACGGTATGTAAAATGTGAAATTCTTTTGAAAAACACAGGATCAAATAAAATGAGTCTCCTTATTATTCTGTGATAAATTTTACTTTTCCTTATATCACAAAAGCCCCGAGAAGATCTACTAAACAGATTGAAACACTGCAGCGTTGACTGAATAAATATCACTCATTTTATTTGATCTGTGTTTCTAAATATTTTTCACTATTATATATATATATATATTATATATATTATATATATATATATATATATATATATACTGCTACAATCCTACCTTAAATCGCTGACAGTGTCTCTCATACATGTCATTTGTTTATACTGATAATCACTACGTGAAAAAACCCTGTCATGTTTTCCGTTCTGAGGTGAACAGAATGTGAACCTTGATATATCCATCAGACAGGTAAAATATCAAGAAAATATTGTAAAGCCGGAAGTGAAATTTGGTAGAAAAATATTTTGACACCGATGAAATGAGGATATCATGCTTGTCCTCGGCGTATTAGTCCGAAATACGACTTGAGTTCGAACTGGCTTATAACGATCTCGCATTAGAGTGTTAGTCACTACGTAACGGATATCCTCCTTGTAGAAGAACAGTAGTCGTCCTATTTATCACATAGCTTAGTTATTTGACAGTTTGTATTTCATATTGAGTAAACCCCGATAACAAATCCGGAACCGGAGTCCTTAGGTTGGAGTTAGCTGAATTTCAATGCTCCACAGCAATTTCCGGCGATACTGCCGCTGCCAAATTGCATAGGTTTTTTTTTTAAATTTTTTTTTTATC
Organism: Doryteuthis pealeii; assembly: GCA_023376005.1. Lineage (NCBI taxonomy): Eukaryota > Metazoa > Mollusca > Cephalopoda > Myopsida > Loliginidae > Doryteuthis > Doryteuthis pealeii. Next base: position 16,045,550 of record CM042156.1, read on the forward strand.
TTTCCTTTGAACCACAGCGGCAGTGTGAAGAGGGGGATCTGCTGGTTGGGCAATAGCCCATCCTCCAAAATAACCCGCTCAGACTACGTAGTTAAAAACTAAAAAAAAGAATTGGACACTACGCCATAGTTTTTCGCAGATGGATGCATTCCAACCATTTCACGATCTCGCAGTCCATAGTGTTAGTCAGTACCTTACGGGGACCCACATTGTATAAGAACAGTAGTGGTCCTATCTAAAACATAGCTGGGATATTTGACAGTTTGTATTTCACACAGCGCTAATACTATTTAGAAAGGTATAATTTGATGTAAAATCCTTCCTTGTAGAAGAACATTAGTGGTACTATTTAAGGTAATTATAAACTTTAGTTGGCCAAATTCCTAGCATAAAATTTGCGTGCGCATTATCTCCCTTAACAAGTTTGCTTGTATAGTTTTTCTTGTGAGATTTTCTTAAACAATTGAATGAATAAAAATACATTTCATTCTTATCAACACATTTTTGTTTGTTTGTTTGATAAATAAGATTTTTATTTCTCAAACAAACAAAAATGTTTTGATAAGACAGTGCACAACAAAAATATCATGAAATGTGTTCTTAATAACAATTAAGTACATTTCAGATAATGCGCACGCACGATTTTTTGCTAGGAATTAGGCCAAGTAAAGTTCATACGTGTCGATAAGAATGAAATGTATTTTATTCATTCAATTGTTTAAGAAAATCTCATAAGAAACCTATACAAGCAAATTTGTTAAGCGAGATAATGCGCACGCACAATTTTATCCTAGGAATTTGGCCAACTAAAGTTCATAATTACCCCATTTAACCCATTGATGTGTTGACATGTGGTTCATAATTTTCCTCTGGATATTAGTCTAAAAGTGAACGCAATAGTAGGACTTGGGTTCGAACTCGCTTACAACGAGCTCGCACTTCAGAGCATTAATCCCTACGTCACAGGGATACACCTTGTAGAAGAACAGTAGTGGATCTATTTTACAGATAGCAGGGGCATTTGAAAGTTTGCCTTTCACATTGCACAAATAAATTCATGAATCTATTTTCCTTTCTGCTGTGGTAATCGTCTAAGGTTGATTTATTTTAAGGTAATTAAAAATAAAACACCTAAACAGACCCCGAGGTTACTGTGGCAGGAACGTTGTGTTTATACACAATACAGATGAGGACAACAGTCCGAAATATAAAAATTATTCGAATATAGATAGGAACACACTGATGTTACATTGACCAAATATTGGGAGAAGCTGTACGAAACACGGACATTGAAGAGAACCTGTATGGCCACTTGAATACTCAACAAGAAAGAATAAAACACAATTTCTTCGGTATAAAATAACCCAACAAGGGTTGACATGCCGTAAAATCCAACCAACGAACCAACACTTTTTTTTAATTGAAAAGAACGTATTTTATATCTATGTTTCTGAAATTTTGTTTAGCATCGGTCACAGAAATTGAAATGGCAAAACCCCATTGTTTTTTGGGAGAGTTTCCAAGCTAATAAGTTTATTTGGATCCTCCTGCCGGTCTAAAATTCTTAATGGCATTCTGCAGTCGGAGAGATAAGAAAGAAAGAAAGAAAAAAAAAAGAAAGAAAAAGAAAAGTAAAAGAATAGTATCTATTCTTTTACTTTTCTTTTTCTTTCTTTTTTTCTTTTAAAAGAATAAAAGAAGAAGAAAGAAAGAAAGAAAGAAAGAAAAAAGAAAGATAAAAGAATAGATACGAACGAAAGAATAAAAGAAAGAAAGAAATAAAGAAAGGTCAAAGAATAGATATAAAAGAAAGAATAAAAGAAAGAAAGAAGGAAGAAAGTAAGGAACTGAGGAAGGAATAGATATGAACGAAAGAAAGAAAGGAAAAAGAAAGGAAAAAGAATGAATACCAAAGAAAGAATAAATGAGAGAAAGAAGGAATTAAGGAAGGGTGGAAGGAAAAATTATATGATAGAAAGAAAGAAGGAATTAAGGAAGGATGGAAGGAAAAATTATATGATAGAAAGAAAGAAAGAAAGAGAGAAAGAAAGAAAGAAAGCAGAAATGAATAGATATAAAAGAATGAAAGAAAGAAGGAAGTAATTTTGGAATAGATTTGAAAGAAAGAAAGAAGAAAAAGAAAGTAGGAATACATACGAAAGAAAGGAAGGAATACAGAAGGAAAGAAAGAAAGAAAGAAAGGAAGAAAGTAAGAGAGGTGGGAATAAATCCGAAAGCAAAAAGGAAGGAAGAAGAAAGAAGTAACAGAAAATAATGAAATAAAGAAAGAGAGGTGGGAATAAATATAAAAGAAAAAAAGAAGGAAGCCAGGTGAGAATAAATTCGAAAGAAAAAAAGGAAGAAAGAAAAAAGTAATAGACATGACAGAAAGAAAGAAAGAAAGAGTAAGAATATTTACGAATGAAAGAATGGAGTGTATAAAATTTTGGCTGTGATTGAAAAGCAAACATATCTTCTTATTATAATGGAGATTGTGTGGCTGGCTGTCTGTAACCGAAACTATATCAGTATCCAAGTCACAATTCCCTTAGTTATTTACGTCACATTATCCATGATTTTATTCTATTTGAAAATCAATTATTAATAAAATTGTTTTACATTATTAATACTGTTGGCCACATCTATATATTAATAACATGTAATTGTATTTATATATACGACAAAATAGCAGTTTACAGTGTGAACGGGAAGGCTAATTTGCATATTGATATTTAAAATTTGATTTTAATAAATATATGCTTAGTATTATTGATTTCTAATTGTTTGGTTTTATTTTAATAAATATGAGCAAAAATCTCTGAGATGATCATAAAATAAATCCATTAACAAGAAGAAATAACAGTAATGTTATTCTTTACTTCCTATTTTAATTAAATAGTTAAATTAGGAAAATTTAGCAATGAAATGTTGGAAGAGTTAGCATCAAAGTTGTTCTATTTTTCGATGATACCACCTCTGTTTCAAATCCTTTTATCTGCATTCTTATTTAGTTTCATTAGTATTTCTAATTTAATAATTTCCTATTATTAATACTTCAATATTTGCCAGTTTCTTTCAAATTTTGGTGTAAGATATTACACATTTTGTGTTGATTATTTTCTTTTAACATCCTTTTTTCCTTTCCTTCTTCATGTTTTTGTCGAAGAGTTTTTTTGTGATCAGCTTCCTACTCTACACGAAGAATTAAGAGAGAACGTTGATAATTGTTCTATGTGCTGTCATCAGCTATGAAGTTACCTTTGCACTTTCGTGACAATAACTCCAAATCAATACAAGTCAGAAGTCATGCAACACCAAGTGTTTTATTCGGCATAAAGCATTTGGCTGACATAAAAAACGTCAATAGAATGCTTCGTCAGTTTAATTGGCTATCAAAAGTTGTACTTTTTTTATTTCATTTTTTGAAGAGCGCATGAATGTCAGTTAAACATTTCATCCATTTGTATTTTATGGCATACGAGAGAGAATGTATTATGTTCTAGTTTTCAGCGTCTTGTGACATATTTATCGAATAAAATACTGAACAAAAATCATAACATTTAATTATCACACACACTCATACTCACACAGAATATATTATATATATATATTTAAGAAATGGATATAAAGTAACCTACTCGAGTTTCATCATCTGAATCGTCAGGGTTACATCGAATTAATCGAGTTTTTGATTAATATCAGTTGATACCAGGTATGTCTGTTGAAACGGGTCTTATCTTTTATATATATATAATTTTGCTCTACGTTGTATTGAGCACTTTGTATTTGTTTTTTCACGGTCTTAACCCCTGGATACTGTGCGCTCCCAACGATCGTACCCGTACCTACCGGTAAGCAACTACGCATACATTAACGTATATATATATATATATAATATATATATATATATATATGAATAATCCCGTTTTTATCTTAAATGCCAAACTATACATTGTTGCAATTTTTACCGGTAGAAGAACAGACAACATTAGATTTAAAAAATTGAATCATTTCTCTACAGAACCTCACAAAGGTAAGACACCTATTTTATCCTCCATAATATCTTATGTAATAATTATATTAATTTAATGCTTCAATAAAGAGTCCAGTAAAAATGAAGAAGGCTTTTCCATTAGGGACTTCTCTTAATTTTTATTTCTTTTGAGAGAGGTCCTTTGGAGAAGATTTTTTCATTTATTCCATTCATTTTTATTCCATTCATTCATTCATAACTATATATATATATATATATATATATATATATATATATATATATATATATAAGGAAGTTTGTTATGATTTGGTACACGGATACACGACGTCTACAGTCTCAAGAGAGACAAATATGTTTGCCTCACTACAGTACAGTTGATAAGCCAAAAATTATTTAAATACGTACTTACCTATTATGACAACTATCAAATATTTAAGTTTTAATGTAATAAAATATCATATAAATTAAATAGGTTAATAAAACTAAATAATAATGCAGATGAATAGATTTGAAACAGAAGGGGGTATAATCGAAAAATAGAACAATTGAAACTTACTTTTCCATCACACACGTTTTTCATTGCTACATTTTCCTGATTTAACTATTTAGTTAAAATAGGTGGTAAAGAATAAAAATAGTTTTCTTTTTTTTTGTTAATGGATTTCTTTTAAGATCTATATCTGAGACTTTTGCTCACATTCATTAAGATAGAACCAACAATTAAAAATAATACTAAACCCATATCTATGAAATCTAATCTTTAATATCAATATGCAAATTAGATTTTTTTAAAAGATTTACATATTGAACTATTCAGCAATAGCTCTTAAGTAAACATACCAAACGTTGTAATAATTAGATGATCATACTGTGGTATATCAACAGAATCTACTAGTATTAAAACAATATTGGTATATGTGCATCTCGTATCCTGGTCAGCGTATTGGCATTCTGGTTCAGGTTGGCATCTTTCTCATCCCCCCCCGCCAGAAAGAAAACACCCCATATACACACACACACGTGCGAAAATAGATTGTTCTGAAGGTGACAAGGAAGATAAGATCCCATTTAAATATTTATTCACGTGAAATGTATTTATACGCCCGCAAGTCGCTAATAAAGCATAGAACGAAGACAACAACATCTAAAGAAACGTAACAGCAACGTAGGTATTTTGCACATCACGTGACATGAAAAATACTTTCTTTTTTTTGAGGGGGGATCAGTTGTGCCAATAGTTGGTGTGTGCTTTAGGCGTGCTTTTTTGTGCTGCTCTTTATATATATATATATATATATAATATATATATATATATATATATATATATATGTGTGTGTGTGTGTGTGTGTGTGTGTGTGTGTGTGTGTGTGTGTAACGCGCAAGTATAGATGGCTTTTGAATTATACCAGGCTGGCTGGTTGTTTTGTTATACGACATATCAACCCTTTTCGGGTCATTTAATGCCGAATCAAGTCATTTTGATAACCAAAGGACTCAGTGAGAGATGGTTGATTAGTTGTTTGGTTTTACGGCGTATCAACCCTTTTCGGGTCGTTTAATGCTGAATCAAATCCTTTTGATAAACAAAGGACTCAGCGAGATATGGTTGGTTGGTCGTTTTGTTTTACGGCATATCAACCCTTGTCGGTCATTTAATGCGGATCAAGTCATTTTGATAAACAAAGGACTTGGGTTGCTTACAGTACATACTGGTCACCCACTTAAGTATTGAACATCGCTGTTTAACTTCAGTGACCGACTGAGAACCGATGCTTTCTAAATATTATGCTAGGGTGAGTCAAAAGTTTTGCAATATTTTGGTAAAATTAGGATGCTTTTTGCCATGCTCTCTCTCTCTCTCTCTCTCTATATATATATATATATATATATATATATATATAGAGAGAAGAGAGAGGGAGAGAGAGAGAGAGAGAGAAAGAAAAAAGAGAGAGAGATACAGAGAGAGAAAGAAAAAGAGAGAGAGAGAAAATTAAATATTTTATTAAAAAAAAGGTCCACTTCGAAGCATGAAGTACTTATTAGATCTGAAACACGTGTCGCTAAAACAAATACATATTTTTAAAAAAAGCATTATCCATTTTGCGGACCTTGTTTATATATATATATATATATATATATATATATATATAATTAAACATATTATTATTATTATTATTATTATTATTATATATTAGAATTATTAAAATAAACTTTTATTATTAAGAATTCATTATCCTTTTAAAATGTTTTTGTTAAAATTATAAACTTATCAGTTGAAGAGTAAAATTCTAAGCTTGACATTTCCCATTTTCTTTGATAACATACAATATCTGAAAATAATATAAAGATTAAATTAAATTGTGTCAGGGGCTGGTTAAAACTCGGTTCACGGACCAAACCGCCACGATGACCCTGTCCTCAGAGAGAGATTGCGCATTTTTGAACGGCGGGATGAACATAATCAACATATAAAGATATCAATGTCTGGTGTGATTTAGACAGAAGAAAAAGTTTCAAGACAATGTAAAAAAAAAAAAATTGAAATTAAAAATTAAAAAAAAAATCAAGAATTAACTCCGACGACATTTGAAAAAAGAAAAAAAGATTAGGAATTACTCAAAGGCGATATTGAATCATGTGAAGAAATTGAAATCGGGTTCGAAGTAGAAAAAAATGTAAAAGAAGAAGAAAGACGTCTTTATTTACTAAAGAAGGAAAAAATGAAATACAAAATTTAAGGAGGGCGAGATGTTATCTTGAAAGATACATTTCCGCTCATGCCGAGATCATTTCAAAGACAACAACACAAAAGTAGAGAAGAAGCCAACAGAATGAGATTAGATGCAAAAGGTTGATACCGAAATTTTTATTAGAGTTACGAGCAAGAATATCCGCCCTCCGTGCCTAAGTATTTAAAAAAAATAATATGAATATAGTCCACAAAGTCTGTATGCTCTTTAAAGTAATACCTTATCTAAAGTACACATATAATTTATGGACAGACTGTATATCAAATTCAAAAGACAAAATAAATTAATTAAGAATTCATGTATAATGATTTCTTCTTTTAATTATATCTTAATTGGTTTCTATAAAAGTAAAAGTCGTCGGGGTGGCCTAATGTCGGTATCAGCCAGACAGCTAGAGAGTCTATCCCCTTTTCACTAGCGCTAGACCAAGGAGATTGTTTTTAGCATCTGAGGTAGAGCGCTACACCTACCATCAGCTCCTTACTTATACCGCACAGATACCTGTGCTACTCATACGCTGAGTTGGCCAGGACCGGTATCGAACTAGGAACCTTGTGGTTTCTAGCCGAACGCTCTACCGACTGAGCTAACCCGGCCACAGAAAAAAAGAGAAACCCATATAAAATCATCCGTAATCCTTGATTTTAATACGTTGGAGAATAAAACAAAAATATTAGCGATCAATAACACTAAGTGATTATTTTCTTAACCCAGTTTTGTTAAAATCCGTATGCAAATTAACCACAACATATTTTATGTAAGCCTTTATTTCTTAGTAAGACACATTGAAGGATTTTAAATGTACTAATAACATGTGCCCTTCAGGGCCTGTGTTTTTTAATGTGAATTAACAGCATCGATCCCAGGGGGCTATCCCCCAGGCAACACCTGCCCCCTCGATTTAAAGGGGCAGGGCTTGGTATTATTGCCCAGCGCCTGAGGCGCCCCCTTGAGGGGGAATGCTGACGGGATCGACGCAATTTTTATGCACCAACCACCCATAAGTTTCGGCTTGTGGGTGGGCCCACGCAAAAATAAGACCTTTGTGTCCAGCCCATACAAGTGGGGTATGAGGCAAATACAATAACATGGGTCTTTCGGAGCCAGTATTTGTTAATTTAAATTAACAGCGTCTATCCCAGGGGGCCATCCCCCAGGCAACACCTGCCCCCTCGATTTAAAGGGACAGAGCTGGGTTTATTGCCCAGCGCCCGAGGCGCCCCCTTGAAGGGGAATGCCGACGGGGACGCATTTTTTGTGCCTACCAGCCATGAGCTTCGGCTTGTGGGTGGGCCCACATAAAATGTCCTTGTATCAAACCTTCATAAGTGGAATGAGAGGCAAATACCATAACATGGGGCCTGTGTTTGTAAATTAACAGCTATCCCTCCAGGCAGTACCTGCCCCCTTGATTTAAAGGGACAGGGCTGCATTTATAGCCCAGTGCCTGAGGTACCCCCTTGAAGGTGAATGTCTACGGGATCAAGGTATTTTTTGTCAACCACCCATGAGCTTCGCCTTGTGTCACGCCCTCATAAGTGGGATGAGAGAAAAATAGACTCATAACTGTTTTAAGGGAAAGCGTACTCAGAGTTTTATAGAGACAGCATTAACTAATAAGATATATTATCATATGTACTAGCAAAATAAAAAAAAACACCACCCGGGCGATGTAAAAATAGATTTTTTTAAAACATATTGCCTGAGGGATGGGAGTTGAAAATTCAATGTCAGCGAGTTTGTATCCTAAGTAAGTAAAATCATCAAATTCATTAAAGGATTAAAAAATAAAACAATTTGAAATGTACACTTTAAATATGTATTAAAATAAAACAAACTATATATAGATACATAATACCAGTCATGTATTTATTAAAACTTGTTTTTTAAAAACAATGAGGACTGTCTAATAGAAATGAAGGGGTAGTCCACACTTACCAGAGCTCTTTAGTGTCCTATGTATGATTCTAAACTGCATCTGGTGGTGAGGTTCCAATTCTGGAGCTCTGGGGAGTGTGGACTACCCCTTCATTGCTATTACTTCCAGGTTCACTTTGACGCGGAGATGTAATACTTTTTAGGGTCACATCTATGGTCTACTGGCTTTAGGGCTTAATGTTGAGTGTATTAGATGTCCTTTCTTTGAAACATATCAACTCAGTTTTATCTGAGTTCACATAGAGGCCCATATTCTTTGCTGTCTTCTCCAGGCTATGCAGTTGTGACTCGGCCTGTGCTGGTGTATCTGCAAGAAGAGCAAGATCATCAGCGTAGTCTGCACCTGTGATAGCCAGTTGCGAGATATGTCTGATTCTTGGCATTTTTAGTGTGAAACATTTTTCTTTATGATGAATTCAAATTCTGCCGATTATCGCAAAAGTTCAAGTATCAAAAGGATTCGAAATCGAACTGGATCAATATCAGCCAGCCCCCAAATATTCTTATCAAAAGTTCTGACAAAATGTTTTAATTTTTCTCTCTACCCCTATTCTCATCTCTATTTTCTCCTCTCTCTCTCTTTCTCTCTCTCTCTCTCTCTCTCTCTCTCTTTCTTTCTCTCTCCTCTCTTCTCTCACCCACTCTCTCCTCCCTCTTAATATTTAATTTTCCTTCTTGCCTCTACCCCATCTCTTTCTGTGTTTTTGTCTCCCTCTGCCTGTCTCTATTTTTTCTCTTCTTTCTCTCTGTCCCCTCTCTCTTAATGTTTAATTTATCCCTTCTGCCTCTACTCCCATCATTCTATCTCTATCTCTCCCTACCCCCCCTCTCTCTCTCTCCTCCTCTCTCTCCTCTCTCTCCTCTCTCTCTCTCTCTCTTAATGTTTAATTTTTCCCCCTTACCCTACGCACATCTTTCTCTCTCTCTCTCTCTCTCTCTTCTCTCTCTCTCTCTCTCTCTTATGTTTAAATTTTCCTCTCTTACGCTACGCCTATCTTTCTCTCTCTATCTCGCTTGCGTCATCTCTCAATCTTTTCTTTTTCTCTTTCTCTCTTTCTCTCTCTCCCTCTCTCCTACCTCTCTCTCCAACTTCTCTCACCTGTGCTGCTTTCTAGACACCGGACTCTAGATTTATCCTGGGAAAAGAGACGGCTGCGTTGTTGTCTTAGCCATTTCAATAATCCCCTTGTGCCCGATTTATCAATGGTTAATGTTCGAGTGTCAGGAGCGACTGTGGAACGTTAAACAAAAGAAACGCCAAATGACGCACCCCACCACACAACACACCGTCTCTTCTACCTAGCAAGGCGGTGTGTTTGAAGAGCGTGGCAATCCCAAAAGTAATGATTTGCCGGAAGTGATAGAAAGATGGTAACTGTCGTGAGGGGGTTGGTTGCGTGCTCTATCAACGTGTCCGTGTCGCTATCGCAAGTCACTTCAACTAATTCGTCTTATCTTAGAGTGATCATATCTTTTTTATGATCACTTTATATCAAGTCGACCAATTTCTTAGTATGGATGTCTGCCATAGTGTGATCGTTTTGCAAATTGATCTCACAGATGGATTTATGCAGAGAGTCAGTCCGATTCTTCTGGACGTCCCCTTGAGCCAGACTAATGGGTAATTCCATGTCAAATCATTCAGAAAATTAAGTAAAAAACGAAACTATCTTTTTGTGCACACATACTGTTCAATATATTTGAAATACTGTATTTGACGGTGTAACGTTGGTTTATAGTTCAACATACTTTGGATACAAATAACTCCGACAAAGGTTAATAGACAAACATTTAATAACACAGCACATGGATAACAGTAGATACAACGTTCATAATAAAGAGTACACATAAAAAGAGGTACACAAATCAAGATAGACACATTCATGAATGATAACGATATACAATAAAAAGCACAACATGAGACTAGGAATAGTCCATGCTGTGAGAACTTACAGTAATGTAAGGGGGCGGGGCCCCACGAGAGGGTTTAGATAGAATCCTACCGCCAGGTGCTATTAGTTGCTGATACTATCAAGAGAGTGAAGTGTTTGAAAGCCGGCGCCGTTAATATAATCTGTGCCATTCAGCGAGCATCAATCCAAAACTGAAAACGGTGGCAGACATGATCGCTACCTAGGCAATACAAAA
>CM042156.1:16056479-16086479 GCA_023376005.1 Doryteuthis pealeii
AAAAGAGAGAGATAAACATTTCATGTCTGACGATTTTTTTCCGCTCTTTTCAAGTTGTCTGGCCAGTTTTTCAACGTCAGATTTGTTCAAACAAATATGTTGCGTAATTGATAGGTAGCCAATCACTTATGTCCGATAGTGTAGTTAATTCAAACAAACGGTTTAGTTGAAAAACACAGGGAAGAGGCAGGAGAGATTTTAACCTGAATTTGACCTCAGTTGATTCGCCAGAGCAAACGTGAGAAAAATTAGTTCAACAAATCAGATTTCGCTGCATCACGGGACGATAGTTTCTTTCGTACAATTAACTATTTCTTACATGCATGTATTGATCTCAGATTTAAAAGGTAAAATAAAATATGAGCTCTAATTAAAGCCAAGTCTTGTGTTCGTTACTAAGAACAAACAACCGACCAAGACACGAGAATATCCAGCCCAAATCCAGAATAATAAAAGAACAGCTACTCAGAGGTATATCAAGCTAAGACGCCAGCTACGCAGATAAAATAAAAGTTACCCAGAACTATGAAAAGACAATATAGAAGAAATAATATGTATAAGTATATATTTACCAACCCTCCGCACGAGCAGGATGCAACACAAGGTCAATTTCTTAAGCGGTGTTTAACAGGTTTGAATCCAGAGATTTTTCTTCTCCTAGACAAATTTCCCAACCGAGGCTGAAGAGCCCAGTCTGTCCTACTTTTTACCCATAGTTGGAGGGAGTATAGTTATACTCATACATTTCCCAAGAGTATTACCACTATTTGAAATGCAAACAGCCTTCACTAGAATTTGAACTCGGGTCGACGAGTCCGTTTCCTACGACTCTAATCAATATGCCACGTGCCTCCAAAAAGATTAGTATGTAAGTATATGAGCCCGTTTATTATCTACAGCCTACACTACCCTACTACAATATACTCGTCAACATCTATTAATAATGAAGATAGTGTGTATTTCTGTATGTAACCAAAACTTTGTTACAGCTTATGTCATAATATTCTCAATAATTATGTAAGTCTATTAATGAGCGATTTAATTGTTAATACATAGAATAAAAAAACTAAGATTTGTGTAATATTTGTATAAGCAATTTAAATTTTTTAAAATCTTTTTTACTCCCGGCCTTTTTTTCACTCCCGCCCTTTTTTTTCACTAACAAGTTTACAACTAAATACTTTTAATTTTTTGTAAAATTTATGTGCAAAAATATTCAAAATTAATAGATGCACGCAACATTGAGGGAGACAGTTTTCTTTAAAATAATGTTAAGAAAAATAAATTAATGACATTACTGGGAGCTATTGGATGAATTACTCAACAGAATTTTATATGTATATATCTATTAATAATGGAGATTCGCTTCCGGTTTTTATCTGTAACAAAAATTACGTCACTGCTTACGTCACATTACCTAAAATTGTCATAACCGAATAAATACTCTAAATTTGAACATGCAACATTAGACAATCCTCATTGTTTTTTTAAAACAAGTTTTAATAAATACATAACTGGTATTATACATCTATATATAATTCGTTTTATTTTAATACATATTCAAATTTAGAGTATTTATTCGGTTATGACAATTTTAGGTAATGTGACGTAAGCAGTGACGTAATTTTTGTTACAGATAAAAACCGGAAGCGAATCTCCATTATTAATAGATATATACATATAAAATTCTGTTGAGTAATTCATCCAATAGCTCCCAGTAATGTCATTAATTTATTTTTCTTAACATTATTTTAAAGAAAACTGTCTCCCTCAATGTTGCGTGCATCTATTAATTTTGAATATTTTTGCACATAAATTTTACAAAAAATTAAAAGTATTTAGTTGTAAACTTGTTAGTGAAAAAAAAGGGCGGGAGTGAAAAAAAGGCCGGGAGTAAAAAAGATTTTAAAAAATTTAAATTGCTTATACAAATATTACACAAATCTTAGTTTTTTTATTCTATGTATTAACAATTAAATCGCTCATTAATAGACTTACATAATTATTGAGAATATTATGACATAAGCTGTAACAAAGTTTTGGTTACATACAGAAATACACACTATCTTCATTATTAATAGATGTTGACGAGTATATTGTAGTAGGGTAGTGTAGGCTGTAGATAATAAACGGGCTCATATACTTACATACTAATCTTTTTGGAGGCACGTGGCATATTGATTAGAGTCGTAGGAAACGGACTCGTCGACCCGAGTTCAAATTCTAGTGAAGGCTGTTTGCATTTCAAATAGTGGTAATACTCTTGGGAAATGTATGAGTATAACTATACTCCCTCCAACTATGGGTAAAAAGTAGGACAGACTGGGCTCTTCAGCCTCGGTTGGGAAATTTGTCTAGGAGAAGAAAAATCTCTGGATTCAAACCTGTTAAACACCGCTTAAGAAATTGACCTTGTGTTGCATCCTGCTCGTGCGGAGGGTTGGTAAATATATACTTATACATATTATTTCTTCTATATTGTCTTTTCATAGTTCTGGGTAACTTTTATTTTATCTGCGTAGCTGGCGTCTTAGCTTGATATACCTCTGAGTAGCTGTTCTTTTATTATTCTGGATTTGGGCTGGATATTCTCGTGTCTTGGTCGGTTGTTTGTTCTTAGTAACGAACACAAGACTTGGCTTTAATTAGAGCTCATATTTTATTTTACCTTTTAAATCTGAGATCAATACATGCATGTAAGAAATAGTTAATTGTACGAAAGAAACTATCGTCCCGTGATGCAGCGAAATCTGATTTGTTGAACTAATTTTCTCACGTTTGCTCTGGCGAATCAACTGAGGTCAAATTCAGGTTAAAATCTCTCCTGCCTCTTCCCTGTGTTTTTCAACTAAACCGTTTGTTTGAATTAACTACACTATCGGACATAAGTGATTGGCTACCTATCAATTACGCAACATATTTGTTTGAACAAATCTGACGTTGAAAAACTGGCCAGACAACTTGAAAAGAGCGGAAAAAAATCGTCAGACATGAAATGTTTGTTGTATAAAACAAAGAATGTTGCCAACACACTAATATTGTAAAAATTAAAAAAAACACAAGTTTCATAAAAAAATAGTGTTTTATTACGCCTGCTCTGCAGTGTTCATAATAAACATTATTCGTTTATAAAACTTCTGTTTTTTTTCAATTTTTACAATATTTCCTACATTCGGATTCACTTTCATTTTCTTCACCCCCCCATATATTATATATATATATATATATATATATTATATATATATATATATATATATGCCGCCTGTCTGATGAGACTGACATTTTAGAGAGTTTTAGGAATTTAAATTTCTAAAAGCCTTTTAATTTTGGTCGAAATAAATGTATTACAGAATGACGGTTGATTAGTTTTCCTTTCTTTCAAAAGGTATATATATATATATATATAATATATATATATATATATATAATATATATATATATATATATGTGTGTGTGTGTGTGTGTAAAGATGAAACTGGAAGTGAATCCGACGGTATGCTGAAAGAACGAATAATGGAAAGAAAATATAGAAAGGATAATAAAGAATAATTTTAATCAATATCACTTACACGTGTTTCGGTCAGGAGTTTATCCATGTGTACAATATCTAAACTATTATTATTCTTAGATAAACAAATGAAATGAAATAATAATAATAGAAAAAATGCAGAAGTGTTCCGCACACAAAGAAAATTCGACCTTCATCAGAGTGAATCCTTGTTTAAAATGAAATTCGTTGGAAAAAGCGTGCAGCACATTCCGCAAAAATAAAAAGGATTCCTTAATAAATTGCCTCCACGAGCAAGTAATCCCAAGGAGCATAGCAAATTTCAATGGATCTTATCACCATATTTTCCCGGATTTCATCAAATCTTATATTCAATCTTCTATCGAAAATCGAAAATTCACAAGAAATATCAATCATTGAAAACGAAAAAAAACAAGGACAAAAATTACGTTTGAACAAACTCTTGTCTCACAGAACAGCCGACAAACTAAGAATGACATCTCTACAATAAACCAAAACCATATCACCAATCTAAAAAAGGGAAATTACATACCTTATGCCTAAACAGCAAATGGAAATATATTGGACGTAAAGACCTCATTCAAAACTTTTCAGACACACCACTTGGTGAAGCTCTCCAATTCGGACTTAAATTCGCAACTGGAGTACACATGAAACATGAACTCATTGATATTATAAACTCAAATTCTAGACACACTGACTCGGATTTTTATAGAGGTTTTATCCAAGGCCTAATTGCCTCTACTATTAATCACCACACATCAGAATACACCTTACCAAGAAGACACATTACAGCCATCAACAAATTAACCAAGAACTAGAACATTACCATAACATCCCCTGACAAAGGTGGAGGCATCATTATACTAAACACAACTGATTATCACAAAAAAATTATGGATCTGCTTAATGATATTAACACATACCAACCCATCTCCATAAACACCATCAACAAAAACACAGAAATTTTCAACAAAACATATAAAAAAATAATATCCAATGAAGACAAATTCTGGCACAATCTCATTAATTACCACCCCATCATCTCTTCAATATATGGCTTACCCAAAACACACAAAATGAACATTCCTCTACATCCGATCATCTCAGATATCGGTACAACACCCCCACAACATCGCAAAATCCATAGCCAAAATACTAACCCCATTATTAGGTTCTATTAGCCCTTCTCATATAAAAAAAACTCTAAACCAAATACGAAACATAGATATGAAGAACAAACTCTTAGCAAGCCTTGATATTCAATCTCTATACACAAATATCCCTGTCAAAAAATGCATTAATCGTTTACAGCAACACCTATATAAAATTAATATAAACCTCCCCTTACCCATTCCTAAGATAATCCAAATAATTGAACTTTGTACTAACCATTGTTTCTTTAAATATAACAACAACTTCTACCAGCAAAAGTTTGGGCTCCACATGGGGTCACCACTAAGCGGCGTTTTAGCTTTCTTGTTTATTGAACTCCTAGAATCTAAACCTTTTAAATACATTCTACCTAATGACATACATTATTACAGATACATTGACGATATTCTAATCATTTACCCAGATAAACATAATATACACCCTATTACTCAAAAATTAAACCAAGTTGAACCCACCATTAATTTCACGATTGAATTAAAAAAGAATCCCTACCTTTCCTAGATATTTTACTAATAAACAATAATAACAAACTAACATTCAAAGTCCATCACAAAACTAATTGTAAAAATGACTTCGTACATTTTTATTCTAACCATAGTCATAAGACAAAAAGTGTCATTCTTATAGGTTTTTTCCTTAGGGTCCAAAGAATCTGTTCTCCAAATTTTCTAAATGAAGAATATGAATACATCAACAAATCTTTAATAAATTTACAATACCCCGTTTGCTTCATACATCGCGCCAAGTTAAAAGCTATTAAAATCTACAAAAATAAACAATATTCTACTAACTCAACAAACCCCAACAACATCCCCAAAACTAAGTACATCACACAACCCCAAAGCCCTCTAACACCTTTAATTGAAAAAAATCTAAATCATCTTGGAATTAAAACTGTCACCCGCACAAGCCAAACAATTAGACATTTACTAAAGCACTCCACAAATAAACATGAATCCAATGCCGGTGTTTATAAAATATGTTGTGAACAATGCGACAAGGTCTGCATAGGTGAAACTGCAAGAAATTAAAAAAAACCTTTGTATGAACACTCTAAAGACCTAAAATTTGGGAATACATCCAATTTGTTAGTAACACACAATTTATTAACGAATCACAACTTTATTTTGCAGAAATCTTCAACGATCGCTTTTATCCACAATCGAAATGCACGTCGTATTGTAGAATCTTCGGCCATTTCGATTCTCAATACTTTACCACAGAGACCTGGCTTTTATAAAATATCACCATTCCTTGCTAGAATTATATTAAAAAACTTCAATATACATCAGTAAATTTCATAATATTTACACTAAAATTTCCTAATCATTTTCCTATATTAAAAAAAAAATTCTTAAATTTCTTTCCTTATACTCTTCCTATTTTCTTTTCTTTAAAAAAAATTCCCCTATCAATAGTAAATTACATGGTTCCTTTTTTCTCCTGCCTACGTCGTTATCATCGACCTCGTCCTTGCATTATATTGTTTTTACTCTCCTCCTATTAATATGAAATAGAAAATTGGTTTATGTTCTCTAACATATTTAAATACTTATTTTGATTTGACTAAAACAACAATTTTATTTAGAAACTCACTATAATGATTTAATAAGAAATCAATAATTTAACCATCAACAAATCATACGTACGTATAATTTCCCTATAAAAAAATAAGTAAAATAAATTAAAAAAAAAAATATATATATATGTAAATAAATAAATATATAGATATATGCATGTATAAATATTTAAATATATATATGGATAAATAAATATATAAATATATATACAAAATGAATAAATATATATATATATATATATAGATGAATATATAAATACATATATAAATGAATAAACATATAAATATATATACAAATGAATGAATATAAAAATATATATACAAATGAAAAAAAAATTAAATATATATATGAATTATCATTCCTATATCATATAACATTCAGATCCTTAATTCTTAGAAAAATTCCCATACCACAAATAATCTCCTTCGTCTAGCGATTCGCTGATACCGACTTCAGGCCAACCCGATATATATATATATATATATATATATATATATATATATATATATATATTTACCAACTCCTCCGCACGAGCAGGATACGACACAAGGTCAATTTCTTAAGCGGAGTTGAACAGGTTTTGAATTCAGAGTTTTCCTTTCTCCTAGACTGGTTACCTAGCCATGGTTAAAGAGTCCAGTCTGCCCTGCTATTTACCCATAACTGGAGGGAGAGTAGGATTCATACCTTTCCCAAGGGTATTAGCGCTAAGTGAAATGCAATTACCACGTCTAGGATTTGAACTCGGGGCGACGAATCCATTTCCCATGACTTTAACCATTACACCACGCGCTTCCTATATATATATATATGTATATATATATATATATATATATGTGTGTGTGTGTGTGTGTGTGTGTGTGTGTGTGTGTCTGGGTGAGGAGAAAAAGAAGGCTACTTTATTTTGAAACAACTTTCTAGAGGTGTTAGGTTAGTGTATTTATTGTACTTTAAAAAAAATATATCCCGTTTAAATTCAGTGAAAGCTTTCATCCCTGACATTTCGCTCATTAGTATTCATGTAATACAGTCGCGTCTATTCATGTAAACGTTCTCAAAATCATTAAGTTTGATTTATATTTCAGGTTTTCTTCTTTGCCTGATCTTAAATATCCATTTGGGACGTCGTTAGATCGAGGTGTAAATACAATGAAACAATTCCATTAAAGAAAGTCTCAAAGGGAACACACATTATCTAAATGACTCTTAGTATAAATCATTCGAATTTGCTTATATGACACACACAGACTTATATTTCCAGATACAGAAGCAAACTTACTTGAATACAACATTACTATGTACATGGTATATACATACACGCACATATAATCCTAACATGCTTAATATATAGACACAAAACTACACATACACACTCACTCGCCTCTCTCTCTCTCTCTATCTATCTCTCTATCTATCTATCTCTCTATCTCTGACACACACACACACACATACAGACACAAACACCTACACACACACACACACTCACACACACTTACACACACATATATATATTTACCAAGCCCTCCGCACGAGCAAGATGCAACACAAGGCCAATTTCTTAAGCGGAGTTTAACAGGTTTGAATTCAGAGTTTTCCTTCTCCTGGGCTGGTTACCTAGCCATAGTTAAAGAGCCCAGTCTGTCCTACTATTTCCGCATAGCTGGAGGGAGGTAGGATTCATGCCTTTCCCAAGGGTATTAGCGCCATGTGAAATGCAAACAGCTTCGTCCAGGATTTGAACACGGGTCGACCAGTCCATTTCCTAAGAATTAAGTAATATTTATGTGAGGGACAAAATGAAAGATGTTAAGTGTATAGTGAATGTGTGAATGTTATTAACCGTTAATTTTGATATGCGCGTTTGTTTACGAAAGCCAATGACGTGATCAATGCATGTGCAATCACATCATTGGCTTTTCGTAAACAAACGCGCATATAAAAATTAACGGTTAATAACATTCACACATTCACTATACACTTAATATCTTTCATTTTGTCCCTCACATAAATATTACTTAACAGTGTCCTGAAGATGGTACAATATACCGAAATGCTTAAGTATTGACACATAAAATTGTTTCCCCTGATCATAACATCCTGTGTTTGTTATATTTTAAAGATATTTTCTTCTCATATTGTCGGATTAATTTCCTCACCGTCTTTCCACACACACACACACACACACACACACACATATATATATATATATATATATATATATATATGTGTGTGTGTGTGTGTGTGTGTGTGTGTGTGCATATATATGTGTTTTTGTTTGTGTGTATGTAAATGATTTCTGTATATGTATGCGTAAGTGTATATATGTACGTATATATATGTGTGTGTGTGTGTGTGTGTGTGTATGTGTATAATTATGCACACAATTATGAATACATATGTACACGTGTGTGTGCGTGTGTGTATGTAGCGTCCCTAACAAGTACAACCCTCACAATATTTTAGGGGATGATAATTTTCTTCTAAACCAGGGGTCAGCAAACTACGGCCCGCAGGCTTGATCCGGCCCGCGAAAGCATTTTTTGAGACCCTCCGACGGTACTTGAATTTGTTTGTTAAAACGTACGGAACGCGAGACGTTCTAATGCCATTAAAATTTAAATATCACGTTAAGCTTACTAAATCTTCATGGACTTGACAACTGTAGGTAGGTTACAAAATTTCGTGAGCGTGAGTATTTCACTTATTACTTGTTACAGAGCTTACGTTCTGGCTAGGAAGTATTGAACACAATAATAATGTGGGCCGCACTCGTTATTTTTTCAATGATCCGGCCCACCGTGAATTTTTTAAATAATCCCTGTTCTAAACTAAAGATATTAGAACTTTATCATTTATAGTAGAAAAAATGATCCAAACGGATATCATTAAGTATTTTTATTGCCACAGTCTACATCATCAAAGTTCTGATACTCGAACTAATTTTCATACATATTCAAATTAAATAATGTTTTATCTATATATTTGTCGCCGGATAAAGAGGATAGGTTCTTGAAATATTGCAAAATTATAATAATTTTGGATAGTGCAATTCTAATGGTCTGAGACTCCAGAACATTTTTTTGGTGGGGTTAACGAAGAAAGAAAAACCGAGGCTAATTATTTTTGGCCTATAAAAATGTGATTCAGACGAATATACCTGGCTCAAATAAGCAAAGTAAGGATTTATTACTTTTCGTTTTTGAAAGAATTTTATGCTTACTAGCAAATATATGCACCCTCCGGGTGCAAGTATTTAAGTTTTAATATAATAAAATATCATATTAAATTAGAAAGGCAAATGAAACTGAATAAGAATGCAAATAAAAAGATTTGGAACAGAGGGGGTATGATTGAAAAATAGAACAACTTTGAAACTAAATCTTCCATCATCTTTCATTACTCCCGTCTTTCATTGGTAAATTTTACTAATTTAACTACTTAGTTAAAATAGGAAGTAAAGAATAATATGACAGTTATTTCTTCTTGTTAATGGATTTCTTTTAAGATTTATTCCCAAGATTTTTGCTCATATTCAATAAGATAAAACCAAAAAAATAGAAATCAATAATACTAAGCATATATTCATAGGTATTTATTAAAATCAAATTTTTAAGATTAATATGCAAATTAGCCGTCCCATTCACCCTGTAATCCGCTATTTGTTGTATATATAAATACAACCGCATGTTAATAATATGTAGATATGGTCAACAGTATTAATAATGTAAAACAATTTTATTAATAATTGAGGTTCAAATAAAAAATAAAATCATGGAGAATGTGATGTAAATAACAATGGGAATTGTGACTTGTATGGTAATATAGTTTCGGTTACATACAGACAAACCCACAATCTCCATTATAATAAGATTTAAATGTAACACCTACATTTTGGATTTTAAATATTTTTCATGTTTGGTCTCTCTCTCTCTCTCTCTCTCTCCTCTCTCTCTCTCTCTCTCTCTCTCTCTCTCTCTCTCTCTCTCTTTTCTCTTCTCTTCTCTTTCAATCTCTCTATATCTATATATCCACCCCTCTTTCTCTCTCTCTCACTCTCTCTCTCACTCTCTGTATTCTCTTTCACCTTCTCTCTCTCTCTCTCTTCTCTTCTCTTTCACTCTCTCTCCATATCTATCTATCCACCTCTATCTCTCTATCAATCTATCTATCTCTATTTTTATCTCTATCTCTGAGCCTGTCTCTGTGCATATTTGTGCATGTATGCATTTTACCTGTGATTATATTACATCTACTTTAAAATTTATTCAAAAATGAATATTTTCCTAAACTAATTTTCATTCGAGTGGCAACAATATATTTCAATTTTACAAAGCAACTACAGATATTATTATATTCTTTTCAATACACTTATTTCCACTTATTTCCGTTTATCTTTTCCAATTCTGAGCGTATTTGAACATCTTCAGCTGAAATTTTAAATAAAATTCCAACTGATTTAATTTCTCCAAGGATTTATCTTTATAAAACATCAATATTTCATTTCAAAATGCAAAATGATATTTCAGTGAGTTTTCTTAAAATAAAAGATGTGTTGATTAATGTTTAAAAATATCTCTACATGTCTTAATGAGACAATACATTTATACATATATAAAGGGCAGTTGTGTTTTTATGTGTATGTCCAGAAGAAACGTCGAAAATAATACCATTAACGACAAAGTAAATATATACACATTAAATATCACCAGGGCTTGGTTCTTGAGCAAAATAATAAATATATACCAAGCCCTCCACACGAACAGGAGGCGACACTAGGTCAATTTCTTAAGCGGAGTTTAACAGGTTTAAATTCAGAGTTTTCCTTCTCCTAGACTGGTTACCTAGCCATAGTTAAAGAGTCAGTTGTGTTTTTATGTGTATGTCCAGAAGAAACGTCGAAAATAATACAATTAACGACAAAGTAAATATATATACACATTAAATATCACCAGGGCTTGGTTTTTGAGCAAAAATGATAAGATATTTGATTTATATTCATGAAGATAATTAAAAAATAAAAATTAAATGGTAACAACATGGATTTTTATTTTCATTTAATATTTTAGATATTAACATTTCTTTTCAGAGTAGCTGGGTCAATGCAATGTCTATTTTTTTACATAGGGATTAAAATGGGGTATCCCACGAGGATTCAACTCACGATTCAGTAATAATGGATATGCGGGACTAACTTTAAAAATATCCTCCTCTACTCAGGTGACGCCGGGTAGCCGCTGATAGTCCTTCATAAAGTATATATATATATATATATATAATAAGTAATTCACAGTGTGGCTATACCTTAACAGCTACCCCTTGTCGGGTTTGAGACCCGAATGAACTTTCGTTCGCCAAGCCTTTATACCCGTGCGGCCAGAGGCAGCTGTCAAATATAGGAGAATATTTAATCGCTACATTTCTAAGCGGAAATGAATTCACTAGAATCCTCAATCTTTTGTAAACAAAGCGAGGGTTAGCTAAACGCCAGAACGGTGAATTTGCAATTAAACCCCTATACAATGAACTCAACCAAAGTGGGAGTAATACACACACACACACACACACACACACACATATATATATATATATATATATATATATATATATATATATATAAATGACCGTATGTATGTGTGTGTGTGTGTGTGTGTGTCTGTGTGTGTGTGTGTGTCCGTCCGGAGGTAACAACGCATAGAAAAGACATGGTCCGTTATAAATAAATTATCAGTCATATGGAAATCCAAACTCACTGACAAGTTAAAGAGACAATTCTTCCAGGTCGTTGTCGTGTCAGTGCTGCTGTATGGCTGCACCACCCGGACCATAACGAAGCGACTGGGGAATTAACTAGATGGAAGCTGCACAAGAATGCTGCGTGTGATCCTAAACAAAACGTGGAAACAACACCCCACGAGAAAACAGCTGCACGGACACCTGCCACATATCACCCAAACCATCCGAGTAAAACGGACAAGACACGCGGGACACTACAGAAGAAGCAAGGGTGAAAACTTTAGTGACGTCCTCCTGTGACAGCAAGCATAATGGGCACGCCAGTGTGGGCCGGTCCAGCAAAGATGTACATTGACCAGCTCTGTGCGAATACTGGATGCTGCGTAGAGGAACCCCCGAGAACGACGGATGGAAAGAGATTGCCATGGATATCCATGCCAACAGCGCAACCTGATGATGACGATGATGATGATGATGAAATATATATGCACATTAAATTTCACCGATTCTTGCTTTTTGGGGTAAAAATTAACAACATTTGATTTATATTCGTAGATATTTAAAAATTGAAATATACATGATTGTTTTTTCACTAGAAGAGGAATATTAACCTACTCTAAACAAATCATAAAATCTAAGAGGTCTGTTTAGTGTAGAGGTTATGGGATCGGCCTGTCAGCTTGGCAGTCTGGTTTCAAATCACGCACAGGGCGGTCTTCCGATCTATAGCTCTGCTGATGAGGCCTAATAGGCCGAAATGTACATACAGAGATTGATTTTTCTCGATTTGTTTAGCCATACATTTAATAGGTATTCCCGCCTAATTCATTATTAATTAATTAATTTTCAAAAAATATGTATATATATATATATATATATATATATATATATGTGTGTGTGTGTGTGTGTGTGTGTGTAAAATGGAATTGGAATTGAATCCGACGATATGAGGAAGAATGAATAAGGAAAAGAAAGTACAGAATGGATAATAAATTGATAATAATTGGATAATAATTGATAATTGATTAAATTCATCTTTATCATCCATTCTGTACTTTCTTTCTTTATTCATTCTTCCTCATATATATATATATATATATATATATATATATATATATATATAATATATATATATATGATATAGTTTTTATATTATATATGTATATATATATATATGTAAGAAAGTTTTATAGAAAAAACAAGATGTTAATAATTTTTGCTGAAAGAAATCTGTTTCGACATAATGAATATGTCTTTTTCAAAGCAACATTGTAAGCGGAAAAACGAAATGAATATATGATTAATTACGAGGAACAGAACTCTCTCGATCAGTACCGGAATTTTTTTTTTTAATTTTTAAAAATACGTATTTATTGTTAAAAATAAAATAAATTTTATTTTAAAAAATTATAAGCATTTTTATCATAAAAAGCTCAAAAGAATTTGCAGTAAAAATTTATATGAATATCAAAAAGTTCAGGAAAATGTTCAATATCCAAAAGAAGTTAGAGATAGAATCATTTTCAAAAGACAACAACACAAAAAGTGAGAAGAAGCCAACAGAAGGAGATTAGATGCAAAAGGTTGATACCGAACTTTTTATTAGAGTTAGCAGCAAGAATATCCGCCCTCCGTGCCTAAGTATTTTTAAAAAAAATAATATAGATGAAATATAGTCCACAAAGTCTTGTATAGCTCTTTAACTAATACTTATCTAAGTACACACATAATTTATGGACAGCAGCTGTATATCAAATTCAAAAGACCAAAATAATGTAATTAAGAATTATGTATAATGATTTCTTCTTTTAATTATATCTTAATTGGTTTCTATAAAAGTAAAATGTCGTCGGACGGTGGCCTAAATGTCGGTATTCAGCAGACAGCTAGGGAGTCTATCCCCTTTTCATAGCGCTAAGACCAAGAGATTTTTAGCTCTGAGGCGAGCGCTACACCTACTATCACTCTTACTTTACCCACAGATCCTCTGTGCACTCATGCGTTGAGTTGGCGAGGACCGGTATAAACTAGGAACCTTGTGGTTTCTATCGAACGCTCTACCGACTGAGCTAACGGCCGGCCCTAGAAAAAAAGCAAAGAAACCATATAAAATCAATCCGTAATCCTTGATTTTAATACGTTGGAGAATAAAACAAAAATTTAGCGATCAATAACACTAAGTGATTAATTTTTTTAACCCAGTTTTTGTATAAAATCCGTATGGCAAATTAACCACAACATATTTATATGTTAAGCCTTTATTTCTTAGTAAGACACATTGAAGGATTTTAAATGTACTAATAAACATGCGCCTTACGGAGGCCTGTGTTTTTTTAAATGTGAATTAACAGCATCGATCCCAGGGGACTATCCCCCAGCAAACCTGCCCCTCGATTTAAAGGGGGCAGGGCTGTGTTTATTGCCAGTGCCTCGAGGGCGCCCCTTGAAGGCGGGAAGCCGACGCGGATCGACTCGCAATTTTTTACGCTGCCACTCCAAAGAGTCTCGGCTTGTGGAGGTGGTCCCACGTTTAATAGGAGACTATTGTGCCTGACCCGATACAGTGGGGTACGCCGGTTAAATATCATGTACTAATAAACATGTGCCTTCGGGGGCCTTAGTTTTTTAAATGTGAATTAACACAGCCATCGATCCCAGGGGGCATACCCCAGCGCAACACCCTGCCCCCTCGATTTAAAGGGGCAGGCTTGGTATTATTGCCCAGGCGCCTGAGGCGCCCCCCTTGAGGGGGAATTCTGACGGTATCGACGCAATTTTTTGCACCAACCCACCCATGAAGTTTCGGCTTGTGGGATTGGAGCCCACTGCAAAAAATAGAGACCTTTGTGTCCAGCCCATACAAAGTGGGGTATGAGGCAAATACAATAACATGGGTCTTTCGGAGCAGTANATTTTTACCTTCTATCATATATATATTATTATATTATATATATATATATATAATATATAATATAATATATCATATATATATATATATATAATATATATATATTTATAATAATAATAATAAATATACATAATTGTTTTAATTTAATTGTTTTCTTCGGACATTCACAGATAGATCTTAGAAACGTCCCTCTCTATATTTATAGAATAAGTGCCAAGGATTTTATCGAAAAAAACGATACTCTATTAAGGGAGCAATACAAACAACGCAAGCAAATTAAAACGATCGTCTATTCGCAATCAGTTTTCAATATCGTTACCAGTTGAAAACGAAACACATATAAGAGCTAAAACAGTGCGAATTCGATATGCATCTGACTCACTTGTGAGGTAACATAGATGACGACAGATGAAATGTATTTAGAATATTCAATTCTATAGTTTAAGTTTTAAGAAACCTTAAAAGTAGAAAGAAAGAAATATGGAAGGAATAAATAAATCGTAAATAAAGAGATTATAAAAATGTTCATAACGCAAACACAATAACACAAAATACACAGATACACAATGATATCAGGTATTTTCTCACATACAAACACGCGCATGCACAAGCACACTGACATACACACAAACACACACACACACATGTATACATACATTATATATAATATATATATATATTTATTCAATTCCCCATAGCTCAGTCGGTAGAGCTTTCGGCTAGAAACCACAAGAGTTCCTAGTTCGATAGCGGTCCTCGCCAACTCAACGATGAGTGCACAGGGATCTGACGGTAAAGTAAGGAGTTGATGGTAGATGTGCGGCTCCGCCTCAGAGGCTAAAAATCTTCTTGGTCAGTCGATGAAGAAGATAGACTCCCTCGCTGACTGCTGATACCGACTTTAGGCCGCCCCGTTGACCTATACTATATATATTATATATATATATATATATATATATATTTGAGATATTATTTTTATATGTGTCCGTTTGTGGGAGGTCACATATATCAGTTTGGGCATTTGTAGGAAGCATTAAGGAATACATATCAGAAACTCGGTGTTTTTTGGGTAGTGTTTCGTTTATTTAGTAGTATGGTAAATTTTCAAGATTATAATGTCTCCCTTCTTCAGACTGTAAGGACAGTAAGAGATATATAATATATTATAATATATATATATATATATTCTTAATATGTGTGTGTGTGTGTGTGTGTGTGTGATGTGTCGGTGAGACTAGAACTGGAAGATAGAATTCTCTATAAAATGATATGTAAAGGTAGCAAAGAGAAACATAATATATAAACATTACTATAATGTGTATATCCACCTAAAACACACATAACTTTTAATAGCAGGTGTAACATCATTCATATTTTTGTAAAAATCAAAAATCTTGCACGATTATACCCGAAATACCCTATCATGATAATAATACTTCATATTTATTTATATATACTATCACCTCTCCACTATACATAATCTATCATTGTAACAGAGCTGTAAGCAACACAAAGCATACTGGTAGAGAATAGACCAACGCCTACAATCAACCTAAATTACCAAGAAAACCAAATTCGGGTACCGCCACCAAAGAACTACAGAAAATATGATATAAGTAATATACATATAATATCAACCTATGGGAATACAAAAAGGCCTCTAGAATAACCCATGAGCCCCGCCCACACAGTTTCCGCGACTCAGAGAGCCATCTGTTCTCAAGAGCTCTTCTTGCAGAGTCACCTGTCATCA
The DNA here is from genome assembly GCA_023376005.1 of Doryteuthis pealeii. NCBI lineage: Eukaryota > Metazoa > Mollusca > Cephalopoda > Myopsida > Loliginidae > Doryteuthis > Doryteuthis pealeii. Next base: position 16,073,159 of record CM042156.1, read on the forward strand.
GTATCGACAGGAATGCTGTCCCCCCAATTACACACTGACCGTCCCTTAACTGAAGTAGCTACCAACCTCCAATATAACTGTCGATGCCCATAATCACGATACATCTCCTCTTTTTGTTAATGTAAATTAACAGCGTCTATCCCAGGGGGCCATCCCCCAGGCAACACCTGCCCCCTCGATTTAAAGGACAGAGCTGGGTTTATTGCCCAGCGCCCGAGGCGCCCCCTTGAGGGGGAATGCCGACGGTATCGACGCATTTTTTGTGCCTACCAGCCATGAGCTTCGGCTTGTGGGTGGGCCCACATAAAATGTCCTTGTATCAAACCTTCATGAGTGGAATGAGAGGCAAATACCATAACATGGGGCCTGTGTTTGTAAATTAACAGCTATCCCTCCAGGCAGTACCTGCCCCCTTGATTTAAAGGGACAGGGCTGCATTTATAGCCCAGTGCCTGAGGTACCCCCTTGAAGGTGAATGTCTACGGGATCAAGGTATTTTTTGTCAACCACCCATGAGCTTCGCCTTGTGTCACGCCCTCATAAGTGGGATGAGAGAAAAATAGACTAATAACTGTTTTAAGGGAAAGCGTACTCAGAGTTTTATAGAGACAGCATTAACTAATAAGATATATTATCATATGTACTAGCAAAATAAAAAACACCACCCGGGCGATGTAAAAATACATTTTTTGAAACATATTGCCTGAGGGATGGGAGTTGAAAATTCAATGTCAGCGAGTTTGTACCCTAAGTAAGTAAAATCATCAAATTCATTAAAGGATTAAAAAATAAAACAAATTGAAATGTAAACTTTAAATATATATTAAAATAAAACAAACTATATATAGATATATAATACCAGTCATGTATTTATTAAAACTTGTTTTTTAAAAACAATGAGGACTGTCTAATAGAAATGAAGGGGTAGTCCGCACTCACCAGAGCTCTTTAGTGTCCTATGTATGATTCTAAACTGCATCTGGTGGTGAGGTTCCAATTCTGGAGCTCTGAGGAGTGTGGACTACCCCTTCATTGCTATTACTTCCAGGTTCCCTTTGACGCGGAAATGTAATATTTTTAGGGGTCACATCTATGGTTCTACTGGCTTTAGGGGCTAACCGTTGAGTGTAGAGATCCCCCCTTTCTTTTTGAAACATATCAACTCAGTTTTATCTGAGTTCACATAGAGGCCCATATTCTTTGCTGTCTTCTCCAGGCTATGCAGTTGTGACTCGGCCTGTGCTGGTGTATCTGCAAGAAGTGCAAGATCATCAGCGTAGTCTGCACCTGTGATAGCCAGTGCGGGATATCGCCTGATTCTTGGCATTTTTAGTGTGAAACATTTTTCTTTTATGATGAATTTAAATTCTGCCGATTATCGCAAAAGTTTAAGTATCAAAAGGATTCGAAATCAAACTCGATCAATATCAGCCACCCCCCAAATATTCTTATCAAAAGTTCTGACAAAATGTTTAATTTTCCCTCTTACCCCTATTCTCATCTCTATCTTCCTCTCTCTCTCTCTCTCTTTCTTTCTCTCTCCTCCTCTCTCTCTCTCACCCACTCTCTCTCTCTCCCTCTTAATATTTAATTTTTCCTTCTTGCCTCTACCCCCATCTCTTTCTGTGTTTCTGTCTCCCTCTGCCTGTCTCTCTTTTTCTCTTTCTCTCTCTCTGTCCCCTCTCTCTTAATGTTTAATTTATCCCTCTCGCCTCTACTCCCATCATTCTATCTCTATCTCTCCCTACCCCCTCTCTCTCTCTCTCTCTCTCTCTCTCTCTCTTAATGTTTAATTTTCCCCCTTACCCCTACGCACATCTTTCTCTCTCTTTCTCTCTCTCTCTCTCTCTCTCTCTCTCTCTCTCTCTCTCTCTCTCTCTCTCTTAATGTTTAATTTTCTCTCTTACCCCTACGCCTATCTTTCTCTCTCTATCTCGCTTGCGCCATCTCTCAATCTTTCTTTTTCTCTTTCTCTCTTTCTCTCTCTCCCTCTCCCTACCTCTCTCTTCCAACTCTCTTCTCACCTGTGCGGCTTCTCTAGACACCGGACTCTTAGATTTATCCTGGGAAAAGAGACGGCTGCGTTGTTGTCTTAGCCATTTCAATAATCCCCTTGGCCCGATTTATCAATGGTTAATGTTCGAGTGTCAGGAGCGACTGTGGAACGTTAAACAAAAGAAACGCCAAATGACGCACCCCACCACACAACCACACCGTCTCTTCTACCTAGCAACGGCGGTGTGTTTGAAGAGCGTGGCAATCCCAAAAGTAATGATTTGCCGGAAGTGATAGAAAGATGGTAACTGTCGTGAGGGGGTGGGTTGCGTGCTCTATCAACGTGTCCGTGTCGCTATCGCAAGTCACTTCAACTAATTCGTCTATCTTAGAGTGATCATATCTTTTTATGATCACTTTATATCAAAGTCGACCAATTTCTTAGTATGGATGTCTGCCATAGTGTGATCGTTTTGCAAATTGATCTCACAGATGGATTTATGCATAGAGTCAGTCCGATTCTTCTGGACGTCCCCTTGAGCCAGACTAATGGGTAATTCCATGTCAAATCATTCAGAAAATTAAGTAAAAAACGAAGCTATCTTTTTGTGCACAAATACTGTTCAATATATTTGAAATACTGTATTTGACGGTGTAACGTTGGTTTATAGTTCAACATACTTTGGATACAAATAACTCCGACAAAGGTTAATAGACAAACATTTAATAACACAGCACATGGATAACAGTAGATACAACGTTCATAATAAAGAGTACACATAAAAAGAGGTACACAAATCAAGATAGACACATTCATGAATGATAACGATATACAATAAAAAGCACAAGACATGAGACTAGGAATAGTCCATGCTGTGAGACTTACAGTAATGTAAGGGGGGCGGAGCCCCACGAGAGGGTTTAGATAGAATCTACCCCATGTGGCTCGTAGTTGCTGAAAACTATCAAGAGAGTGAAAGTGTTTGAAACCGGCGCTTAAATACTGGTGCCCTAGCGGGCATCATCAAACTAAAAGGGGCAGACAACTCCACCAGGCGAATACAAACTAACGCTACAACGGCATATAGGAAGCACTTTTTTTCTAAAATTTTGGCTCAAAAAATTGCCCTGCGTCTTATACATCGTAGGTGAAATTTGAGTCTCCCGTAGGCTTAGGCTAATCTTCTCTATGATGCTCTACCCCCATCTCTCTATCTCTATCTCTCCCTACCCCCCTCTCTCTCTCTTTCTCTCTCTCTCTTTCTTAATGTTTAATTTTCCCCTCTTACCCCTACGCCCATCTTTTCTCTCTCTTTCTCTCTCTATCTCTCTTGCGCCATCTCTCGATCTTTCTCTCTCTCAAAAATTGCCTTGCGTCTTATACATCGTAGGTGAAGTTTGAGACCTCCCGTAGGCCTAGGCCAATCTTCTCTATGATGCTCACTAACCCAGTTTACGCTCAGTACTTTTACCTACCCTAAACTCCATGCATCCTTATTTTATTGCTGGTATTGTTATAATCAAGGTTAACAGGTGCGTATGGTGGCGAAGAAGAATAAATACACTAAACATTTTTTCCTGAATCTGACCTACTGAAATGGGGTGCTTCTTATATGCCCGTGCGTCTTAATTATTTTTTATTAAAATTAAAAACTATTTAAATATAAAAAAAAGTGTCTTTGGTTTGTAAATAAATATGAACTAACTTTTTTTAAAAAATCTTACAGTGAAATTCTAATGTCTAAAAATCGTCTGTTTACAATCAACCGGAAATTTGCGGTGAAAAGCAAAAAACTGTCCTTTTACCTACTGGTCTCAGCTGGGGTGCTTATTAGATACTTGATCTCATCCTTTCTTGCTTAAATAGTTCCTCTTATTTATTTATTTTTTTGTTTCGTGTTTCTTTCTTACTTTGGTCTTTTTTAGCTCCACCTGGCGTAGTGGCTAACGTGCTGAACATCGTAGGAAGCGAGTTCGAACTCCAGCAGTCGCGTTATTACATACACTTTGGGACTAATACCATTGTGCAATTTTCGTACCGTGGATTTTAAGAGAAAATAAAAGAAACTAGGATCATAAGTAGATAAATCATCATTTATTGAAGTTATCTTCATCATTACTGCCTGAAGTATCACTTTCAGCTGAAATGAGCGTGCGTCTTATATGCCCGTGCGTCTTATATGCCGTCAAATACGGTAATAAAAAAAAACTTGTCACAGATGCATGACACAACAGAATATTGATCTTCCTATGAAAAAAACAGAAATCATCAATACCTTAAAATTGGTTGACTTTAAGACTTTTTGGTAGCATTTTTGGATTCCTCGGGCCAAAATGCTTTGATAAACCAATTTTTACTTTAATGACTGTAGTAGGATTGGGGTACTTATTACTCGCATAAATCCCCAAATGGGTTAGAAGAGGCTCCTTAGCCTTGGTCAGCAACCGATCTTAGTCAAGAAAAGACCGCTTCCTAGCGGCTTTGCCTCATCCCAAGGAAAGGCTAGCTGGAGTCCTTCAGATGGTGTGACGCTGAAATCCAGTGCTACCAGAAACTCCTGCGACACTACTGCATTGGTTCCTTACCTTTCCTTTGGATCAGAGCGCAGTGTGGAGAGGGGGATTGCTGCTTGGGCAACAGCTCATCCTCCATATGAACCCGCCTAGGCTATATAGTTATTAAAAGCAGCTCCAGACCTAATTTTACAGACAAAAATAGGTTTAAAAAGTCGCCCTTTTTCGCGAACCCCACCAACTTTGGGGAACTAAAAATCAATATAACTCCGCCAATTTTTGGAATTGGAAGCTCAAATTTTAGGGATTGTCTAACCAAATCTAATAATCCAAATAATACAAGGGTTGACATACCGTAAAACCCAACCAAGTCGATAAGGAAGTGAAATCTCACTCATATAAGCACTAAGTGCTGAACAATTCGATTAATTTGGATCTTACAATATAATTTTTTTTCATAAAACAACCCAACAAGGGTTAATAGGCCGTTAAATCAATCCAACCAGCAAACCTTACACTAAGCCTGTATATCATACTCAGAAGAATAAGAACCTCAGCAGATAAGGACAATAGTCCGAACAATTAAAAAAATACAAAGATTAACATGCCGTAAGATCTAAACAACCAGCTAACCAACCAACAAACCCTACACTAAGTCTGTATATCATACTCAGAAGAACAAGAAGCTCGACAGATGAGGACAAGAGTCTGAACAATTAAAAATATACAAAGGTTAACATGCCGTAAAAATCCAACCAACAAACCCTACACTAAGCCTGCATATCATACTCAGAAGAAACAAGAACCTCGACAGATGAGGACAAGAGTCCGAACAATTAAAAATACACAAGGGTTAACATGCCGTAAAAACCAACCAACAAACCCTACACTAAGCTTGCATATCATACTCAGAAGAACAAGAACCTCGACAGATGAGGACAATAGTCCGAACAATTCAAAATATACAAAGGTTAACATGCCGTAAAATCCAACCAACAAACCCTACACTAAGTCTGTATATCATACTCAGAAGAACAAGAACCTCGACAGATGAGGACAATAGCCCAAACAATTAAAAATATACAAAGGTTAAAAAGTCCCATATATGGATTAAATAGAAAAATGTATTAATAAAAAAATGTGTATCCATTAAGAATTAATTTATTTCAAAACTTTATCGGCATTAAATGACCCACTGAGGTTGATATGCCGTAAAACAAAACAAACCAAACAAACCAAACAAAGGTTAAAATACCGTAATTCCAACCAACCAACCAGCCAACCAACCAACCCCACACTAAGCCTGTATATTATACTCAGAAGAACAAAAACCTCGACAGATGAGGACAAGAGTCCGAACAATTAAAAAAATACAAAGATTAACATGTCGTAAGATCCAAACAACCAGCTAACCAACCAACAAACCCTACACTAAGTCTGTATATCATACTCAGAAGAACAAGAACCTCGACAGATGAGGACAAGAGTCTGAACAATTAAAAATATACAAAGGTTAACATGCCGTAAAATCCAACCAACAACCCTACACTAAGCTTGCATATCATACTCAGAAGAACAAGAACCTCGACAGATGAGGACAAGAGTCCGAACAATTCAAAATACACAAGGGTTAACATGCCGTAAAATCCAACCAACAAACCAACCCTACACTAAGCCTGCATATCATACTCAGAAGAACAAGAACCCCGACAGATTAGGACAATAGCCCAAACAATTAAAAATATACAAAGGTTAAAAAGTCCCATATATGGATTAAATAGAAAAATGTATTAATAAAAAAATGTGTATCCATTAGAATTAATTTATTCAAAACTTTATCGCATTAAATGACCCACTGAGGTTATATGCCGTAAAACAAAACAAACCAAAACAAACCAAACAAAGGTTAAAATACGTAATTCCAACCAACCAGCCAACCAACCAACCCCACACTAAGCCTATATTATACTCAGAAGAACAAAAAACTCGACAGATGAGGACAAGAGTCCGAACAATTAAAAAAATACAAAGATTAACATGTCGTAAGATCAACCAACCAACCAACCAACCAACCCTACACTAAGCCTGTTCTTCTGAGTATGATACTCAGAAGAACAAGAACCTCGACAGATGAGGACAATAGTCCGAACAATTCAAAATACACAAGGGTTAACATACCGTAAAATCCAACCAACCAACCCTACACTAAGCCTGCATATCATACTCAGAAGAACAAGAACCTCGACAGATGAGGACAAGAGTCCGAATAATTCAAAATACACAAGGGTTAACATGCCGTAAAATCCAACCAACCAACCAACCCTACACTAAGCTTGCATATCATACTCAGAAGAAAAAGAACCTCGACAGATGAGGACAAGAGTCCGAACAATTCAAAATATACAAGGGTTAAAATGCCATAAATCCAACCAACCAACCAACCCTACACTAAGCCTGCATATCATACTCAGAAGAACAAGAACCTCGACAGATGAGGACAAGAGTCCGAACAATTCAAAATATACAAGGGTTAACATGCCGTAAAATCCAACCAACCAACCCTACACTAAGCCTGTATATCATACTCAGAAGAAGAACAAGAATCTCGACTGGTGATTAACTTTGTCGGATTAATATTATCTTTTAATATACTATTCATATAATAGATTAATTATTAGTGATGCTATATTTGCTTAGAGGAAGTCATGACGAAAACAAATTAGGTGACTGGCTTTTGATTTATCAATTGTGTTTTTACACTTTGTCGTGAGAACTGTTTCCATGACAACAAACGATGTACTATAGGCGTGTACACACTGACATAAGAACACTAACCACGCCCACTACCATTGTCTGTTTAAATAATACTTATCATCAGCTTGATCAAAAATAAATTAATTTGGTTTCTAATCTGTATTGCTAATTATTAAGTCTTTGGAGAAGAGAGATAATATCCAATTATAACTCTTCCTGTAGTTTTGAATCGTGTTATAATGGAGATTCGGCGTCTGTCTGTAATCGAAACTACATCACTTCTTACGTCACGATACCCTCAGAAATTGCGTACGTTTATTAATGAGTATTTAATTCATGGTCAAATACATTAATACATAGAATAGAATTCGAAATTATTGTATAACTTTTTTCTTTTTTGCAACGTCAAGGTTTTTGTTTTGAATTCATATGACTTTTGTCTCCGCTCTTAACAACACGGAGTATAAACAAGCTCTGATGACGATTTTCACAAAATCGAAATATTGTTCAATATCAGCTAAGTTATAAAAATGTTTTCACTTTAACAGCATTTTGTGGTGTTTTCATATCTTTTTATATATACGCATGGAATAGAATGCATAAATCTTATTTATTAACGAGGTCTCTATGAAAATCTTAGGTTTGCCTCAAAATAACCCATGTTATTTGTGCGTTTAGTAATAGGGTCGGTTTAGTTCAGTCGGTAGAGAGTTCGGCTAGGAATCACAAGGTTCTTGGTTCGATACCGGCCCTCGCCAACTCAGCTAATGAGTAGCACGGGGATCAGGGATCTATTTACCCATAGCTGGAGGGAGAGTAGGATTCATCCCTTTGCAAGGGTATTAGTCCTAAGTGAAAACATGCAATTACCACGTCCAGGATTTGAACTCGGGGCGACGAGTTCATTTCCCATGTCTTTAACCATTACCCCCCGCGCTTCCTATATATATATATATATATATATATATATATATATATATATATGCATTTATATATATACATATTTTTGGGAGAATAGGTGCTTAATTGAAGTCATACCTAATTTTGAAAATTAATTGATTGATAATTAATGAATTAGGCGGACATGTCTGTTCAAATGTAAGCCTAAACAAATCGAGAAAAAGTCAATCTCTGTATGTACATTTCGGCCTATTATGCCTCATCAGCAGAGTTATAGACAGAAAGACTGCTCTGTGTGTGATTCGAAGTCTTCCTGTCTATAACTCTGGTGATGAGACATAACAGGCCGAAATGTACATACAGAGATTGACTTTTTCTCGATTTGATTAGCCTTACATTTGAACAGATATGCCCGCCTCATTCATTAATTATCAATTAATTAATTTTCAAAATTAGGTATGACTTCAATTAAGCATATATTCTCCCAAAATTGTCGACTAAGGCCATATCAAACACATTGTTTGTTTTTTACTTCTCATATATACATATGTAACAAGAATGTGAATTGCATCTTCGCTGCCTGAAGTCATCCTTCTAGTGAGAGCGGCTCGACAGAACCCAACGAATATTAATCTCTGGGTAGAATTATAAACCGCACTGGACAAGAAGTTAGACAACTATCAAACTATGAAGATGTAGTATGTCACTATTGTCACACAGATACGGAAAATGAAATTTGTCAATAAGATCGGGGATGTTACATTATAACGTAATGTGTGCTCCCTAGCTACTTGGTATATTGGTACAGTCCCGTATGATTAAGCTCACACGACACTTCCGCTTACCTGAATAAAGGCCGGAGCCCAGTATCCTGTGTGTGTGTGTGTGAGTGCGCGCGCTCGTGTGTGTATGTGTCTGTCTCAATTAAAGTTAGTGATAATTATTATTTAAACAGACAATCGTTATGGGCGTGGTTAGTGTTCTTATGTCAGTGTTCTTATACCTATACTTATGCATAGCACATCCTTTGTTGTCATGGAAACAGTTCCCACGACCAAATGTGTCTGTTCCCCCCTCTCTCCCCCCGCTCCTCTCTCTCTCTCTCTCTCTCTCTCACACACACACACACACACCAGTTCTTGTGTTTGTCATATGCTTGAGCAGCATTGCATAACACTCATCCGTTTATATATATATATATATATATATATATATATATTAACCAATCCCTTCGCACAAGTAGGATGCGACACAAGGCTATATATATATATGTGTGTATATATATGTATATACAGGTATGTATGTAGATACATATATATATATATATTTATGGATATATGCATGTACCCATATGTATGTGTATATATTTGCATGCGCACATATGCATATATATGTCTACATTTACGTACATTCATATATATGTATGTAAAAATAAATGTGCATATATATGTATGCATATATATATGCTTGTATATACATCTATATATTAACCAATCCTTTCACACGAGTAGGATGCGACACAAGGTTAATTTCTTAAGCGGAGTTTAACAGTTTTGCATTCAGAGTTTTCCTTCTCCTAGACAGGTTGCCTAACCAAGTTTAAAGAGCCTAGTCCGCCTATTTACCCATAGCTGGAGGGAGAGTAGGATTCATACCATTCCCAAGGGTATTACCGCTCTGTGAAATATAGACTACTAAGTGCAGGATTTGAACTCGGGGCGACGACTTCATTTCCCATGAATTTAACCATTACACCATCCCTGTTTATATATTTGTAATAATAATTGGTTAATTGATTAGGTGATTGATAATAATACACTCCAAGGACGCAGTCATTTCACCTGCATTGAAATAAAGTTACTTATGTGACACCAGCATTTGGGAAGCGTGTGGTGTAATGGCTAAAGTCATGGGAAATGGACTCGTCGGCCCGAGTTCAAATCCTGGATGTGGTAATTGCATTTCACTTAGCGCTAATACCCTTGGGAAAGGCAGGCTTTGACTCCCGGTCGACCTGTTACGGGCCTGTGCGCTGATTGGTTGTTTTGATCTGGTAACAGATCAAATCTATGTTGTGATTGGCTGGAATACTCAGAAGCGTCCAGGAGATCTGAAAAGACTTGCTATCACTCAGACTCCAGTGAAAGACCATCAGTTAACGCTGGTATAAAAAAATAACTTACGAACAGTGAAGCAATAATGACATAAAACACTTAATAAATTAAATGTAATAGAAGAAAATTAATATAACTACCAAATATATGCGCCCTCCGGGTGCAAGTATTTAAGTTTTAATGTATATTAAAATATTATATTAAATTAGAAAGGCTAATGAAACTAAATAAGAATGCAGATGAAAAGATTTGAAACAGAGGGTTATCACGAAAAAATATAACCACTAAAACTTACTCTCCCATCACTCCCGTCTTTCATTGCTAAATTTTCCTAATTTGACTATTTAGTTGAAATAGGAAGAAAATAATAAAATTACGGATATTTCTTCTTGTTAATGAATTTCTTTTAAGATTTATCCCCGAGATTTTTGTCAAATTCATTATGATAAAACCAAACAAATAGAAATCAATAATACTAAGCACATATTTATTAAAATATTTTTTGAAAATATCAATATGCAAATTAACCTTCCCGTTCACACTGTAAACCGCTATTTTGTTGTATATATAAATACAATTGCATGTTATTAGTACGTAGATATGGCCAATAGTATTGATAAAGAAAAACACTTTTGTTAACAATTGAGTTAAATAAGAATAAAATGAAGAGTGTGACGTTAATAACTAAAGGGCATTCTTACTTGAGTAGTGATAAAGTTTCGGTCACAGACAGACAAACACACAATCTCCATTAAAATAAGAAGATATAAACGATAATGACGGAAACAGCCTTTCCACCATGTTCCCAACACTTAATCATCCTTCTCATGATGTACCACACAACAGTATATAATGAAAAAATAAGAACGTACATAATTCAATTGGTTTGTGAATTACATTGTATGTTTTTTTTATATAGAGAAAAAGAGTATAATTGAATGGACGCCATGAATCTAATTCTTTCATTTCACACTGAAGCATAAATATCATTTATCTTCTAATACAACTATTTTTATACTTATGAAGCTGTATCGATTCGCCGTTAGGGCGGACTTGAGTCCGTTTAGTGAGCGTGATGGGAGCGAATATGGATCGATTTATTAATGGATTGATCCATTATTAAGTCCTTGATTTTTATCTCGACGGAACCACTCGCATATTTATGCATTGTCTTTATATATACTCATATATATATATATATATATATATACACACATATATATATATATATATATAATATATATGTTGTGTGTGTGTGTGTGTGTGTGTGGTGTGTGTGTGTATTTAGGCGGCAGATAATGTTTTAGTAATATTTCCTTGAATAAAAAAGAATAAAAGTATAGCCGCAACTGTTGATCAAGTCTATTCGAAAGTCAGCCATTTTTAATGTGTTTTTTGAGAATATTTGATAATGAAAGACAGATAGATAAATAGATAGATAGATAGATAGATAGATAGGAACCTATTTAGATATATAGATAGATCGAGAATAGATGAAAATAAATCTTAAATATGACTTTCCTATTTATAATTGCTGAATTTTACGGACAAATTGGGAAAATGTACGTTTTAATGAAAGTTTTAAAAGAGAAAAGTAATAAATAAAGTATAGAAATATGATATATATATATATATATATATATATATATATATAATATATATATATATATATATTCTGCTTTTAAGGCTGCACTTCAATGTCTATCTCTCCCCTTCTCTCTCCCCCCCTCTCTTCTCTCTCTCTCTATATATATATATATATATATATATATATATATATATGAATATATATATATATATATATATATACATATATATATAGAGAGAGAGAATGAGATTTATATATATGTATGAATTTTATGTATATATAAATATATATATATATATATATGTGTATATATATACATAAATGAATATATATTGAAAGAGAGGGAGAGAGAGAAAGAGAGAGAGAAAGGGAGAGAGAGAAAGAGAGATAAACATTGATGCACAGAAAAAGTAAATCGACACACATTTATATATATATATATATATATATATATATATATATATATATATGTGTGTGTGTGTGTGTGTGTGTGTGTGTGTGTGTATGTGTCTGTGTGTGTGTGTGTGCCGATTTTCATTATATATATCCATATATATAATAAATAAATAAATAAAGATAATCCATATATATATATATATATATGTGTGTGTGTGTGTGTGTGTGTGTGTGTGTTAATGATGTATATCGATTTTCCTTCTATTCCTGCACGTCAACTTTTCATTTCATCGGCAACATTTATAAATAATCATAAATCCTCAAATTATGATTTTGCCTCCATAGACTGTCAGATTATATCCTCTAAATTTTCAACTCGCACGCTAATTTTCCCGCTTTAATAGCTAGCTTTCGCAATGCCAAAATAGCTAGAATACACGACCTATATTAATTCTTCAGCCATCTTTGACCTGTACGCGACCTTACCTTCACGTAAATAGTATAATACACACCACGGAAAATAGATACAAAAAAGTTCCAGCCTTAAATCTGAAACCAGTTAAACCACCAAGCATCTAAAAATAATATTTCTCTGAATGTTTGAGATGAGGCTTAATGATTACTATTATCTGCGTTATTCGGACTATTGTCCTTATCTTCATTGTTATCTGTACAACGTTTCAGCCGATGTGCCCTCCGACCTTCTTCAGGTATTTCTTGTCGGACTCGGAAAACTTCTCGGACTCGGGAACTTTCTTGTCATAATCGGGAGACATCACGGAACTTTGAACCTAACCTGGGGGTATCCTGGTCTCATTCCGCTAACCATAGCTGGGGTAGAAGTTATGTTAATTATTTTTCTATGTTACTGCCTCTACTCAGTATTGAAACCGGAATCCAGAGATAACTGTCTCTTAGAACTGTCTTAACCTAACTACCTTATCCACTAGGCCACGTGTCCAATTGGACAACTGAGTGTGAATTTTGGGAACTTATAAATCTAATGTTGGTTTTTGGCTAGAATATCTACTAGACTCCTCAGCCATTGCCTTCTAGCACA
>CM042156.1:16091479-16103979 GCA_023376005.1 Doryteuthis pealeii
GTTAGGAGAGCAAGTTTAAGACAGTAAGGTTAGGAGAGCAAGGGAGAGTAATGTTAGGAGTGTAATATTATAGGAGTAAGGTTAGGAGAGCAATTTAAGACAGTAAGGTTAGGAGAGCAAGGTTAGGAGAGTAATGTTAGGAGTGTAATATTATAGGAGTAAGGTTAGGAGAGCAAGTTTAAGACAGTAAGGTTAGGAGAGCAAGGTTAGGAGAGTAATGTTAGGAGTGTAATATTATAGGAGTAAGGTTAGGAGAGCAAGTTTAAGACAGTAAGGTTAGGAGAGCAAGGTTAGGAGAGTAAGGTTAGGAGTGTAATATTATAGGAGTAAGGTTAGGAGAGCAAGTTTAAGACATTAAGGTTAGGAGAGCAAGGTTAGGAGAGTAAGGTTAGGAGTGTAATATTATAGGAGTAAGGTTAGGAGAGCAAGTTTAAGACAGTAAGGTTAGGAGAGCAAGGTTAGGAGAGTAAGGTTAGGAGTGTAATATTATAGGAGTAAGGTTAGGAGAGCAAGTTTAAGACATTAAGGTTAGGAGAGCAAGGTTAGGAGAGTAAGGTTAGGAGTGTAATATTAGGGGGGTAAGGTTAGGAGAGCAAGGTTAAGAGAGTAAGGTTAGGAGAGAAAGCTTAGTGGAGCATCGTTAGGAGAGTAATATTAGGGAGTAAAGTTAGGAGAGCATGGTTAAGTGAATAAGATTAGGAGAGCATTGTTAGGAGACTAAGGGAAACGAGTCATAACTTTTCTATTTAGTGCCATAATATTTTCTCGAGTTACTCAGTAAATATATGGTCTTGCATTATCGCGTAAACATTTCCATTCAAAACATTTTTAAACAATCTGATCAACAAAAACTATCACAGTCTCCTTATTATTCTGAGGTAAATTTTCCTTTTCCTTATATCAACAAAAGCCCCGAAAAAGATCTACTAAACAGATTGAAACACTGCAGCGTTGGCTGAATAAATATCACTCATTTTATTTGAACCTGTGTTTTTTCAAATTTTTCACTATATTACATTCACTTCCATTTTTCTCTTCACACACACACACACACACACACACACACATTATATATACTAGCAAATATATGCACCCTCCGGGTGCAAGTATTTAAGTTTTAATGTAATTAAATATCGTATTAAATTAGAAAGTCTAATAAGAATGCAGATAAAAAGATTTGAAACAGAGTGGGGGTATATTAGAAACATAGAAATGAAACTTACTCTTCCATCACTCCCGTCTTTCATTGCTGAATTTTACTTATTTAACTATTTAGTTAAATTAGGAAATAAAGAATAAAATGACAGTTATTTTTTCTTGTTAATGGATTTCATTTAAGATTCATTGGAGAGATTTGTGCTTATATTCATTAAAATAAAACCAAACAGTTAGAAATCAATAATACTAAGCACATATTTAATAAAATCACATTTTTATATCAATATGCAAATTAGCCTTCCCGTTCACGCTGTAAACCGCTATTTTTTGTATATATAAATACAATAGCATTTTATTAGTATGTAGATATGGACAACACTAATAAAAAGGTGAAGCAATTTTATTTATAATTGAGGTTTAAATATAAATAAAATCATGAAAAATGTGATGTAAATAACTATGTTAATTGTGACTTGATTAGTAATATAGTTTCGGTTACAGACAGAAAAACACACAATCTCCATTATAATAAGATATATATATATATATATATATATATATATATATATATATATATGGCATAGCTCTCCTTTGGTTTCTGTAATCTTTTACAATCCTTTATAGGGATTAAACAGACGTAAATTGTTTAATATCTCTTTTCCTAAGGACCCCTATTCTCTCAGTCCCTATTCCTATTCCTATCCCTATCCCTACCCCCTCTCTCTCTCTCTCTCTCTCTGTCTCTCTCTCTCTCTCTCTCTCTCAATTCATCTATCTATCTATCTCAATGTATTCTCAAATGACATCGATTTATACCGCAAAAAAACAGGGAAGATGTATCTCACTGGAAGACTAGGTCAAGCCGAGGCCGAAATCCCTTGTCTCGTCCTTGTCACGGTTCAGTGGCTTCCTCGTAGAGCATCTCTGTTCCAAAGAATATTGATAGTTATGAGTTATGGATATTGGATATGGCATAGAAAAAGCAAGAAAAACAATATATCAGCCGGAATGTAACAAGAAATTATCGAATTCACCATTCAACCGAACAAACAGAAATGGTAAAATCGGTTTTAGTGTTGTGATAAAAAAACAACATTGGTGTTAAGATTTAAGGTGTATGATGACGTGTGTCAAATAAAAAAGAGAAGAAGGAGAAATGACAGGTAGAACGAAGAAATATCAGGGGAAGGAAATTAAAGAAGGAAAGCGTAAAGAAAAGAAAAAAAATAATAGAGAGAACTTAATGAAAAGAAGCAATGAAGAAAAAACTGGGGAGAGAAGTATAGAAATAAATAATATCATTTGTATTTTTCGGACTATTGTCCTCATCTTCATTGTTATCTGTACAACGTTTCGGCCCTCCGGCCTTCTTCAGCTATTTCTTGTCGAACTCGGGAACCTTCTCGGACTCGGGAACCTTCTTGGCGTAATCGAGAACCTTGTTGTCGTAATCGGGAGCCATCACGGAATTTTGAACCTAACCCTTTATTCAGTACACGGGGGTATCTTGTTCTCATTCCGTTAACCATAAATGGGGTACAGGTGATAGGCTGTATTAATTATTATTCTATGTTACTGCTGCCCCTGACCAGGATTGAACCTGCAGTCTAGCGATAAGTGTCACTTAGAACTGTCTTAATCTAACTCCTTTATCCGCTAGGCCATGACAAGAAATACCTGAAGAAGGCCGAAACGTTGTGCAGATACCAATGAAGATGAGGAAAATAGTCCGAATAATACAAATGATACTAATTATCAAGCCTCATGTAAACAAAATTCAGAGAAATAGAAATAAATAAAATGAAAAATGGAATGAATGAAAAAAGAAGGGAAAGAAGGAAAAGGGAATACATGAGAAGAAGAAGAATTAAAAAAAAACGAAATCTTACCAGCATTGAAGATTGTGTAGATGCTACAATTCTAGCATTCGATGAATACACTAAAAAGAGCAAAGACAGGCTAATAGCAGCAGGCATAAGAAAGAAAAGAAACAATTGCAGCATATGATTCGAGCACAAATATAACAAAAAACAAGAAAACAGAAGTGGGAAGAAAAACAACTATATGGACACTTTAAACGACAAGCTGGAGAGATCGCACATAAGAAGACATTGACATGACTAAGAACGGAAAACCTCAAGAGAGAAACTTAATCCCTTATAATCGAAGCACAAGAAATTATGGTAATCCTTAACTATTTCCTCGTAAATTCCTACCATAGAATAAACTGAACCCCCATTTTATGTCCGTGTTTTTGCAATAAATGTTTTATTTTTCTTGCACCCGTTATTTTACAATACTAAATATATTTTATTTATTTATTTTAATATTCACTTCAATGTGTATATTCTAAAAGTTTTAATTTTGTGAGAATTGTAAGTTTTAAAGTGGTTAGTTTTAAACACGGGTTCAGTTTATTTTATTGTAGGAATTTACGAGGAAATAGTTAAGGGTTACCGAAATTATACCCTTGGGAAATTACACCTTTGGGAAAGGTATGAATCCTACTCTCCCTCCAGCTATGAGTAAATAGGAGGGCAGACTGGGCTCTTTAACCTTGGTTAGGTAACTAGTCTAGGGGAAGGTAAACTCTGAATTCAAACCTGTTAAACCCCCTTAAGAAATTGACCTTGTGTCACATCCTGCTCGTGCGAAGGGGTTGGTAAATATATATAAGAACAAATTATGTAAAAGCAAAAATAGATATGACACATCAGAATTGCAAGTGTAAAATATCTGCGGTAAAAGAGGAATCAGTCAATCACATAATAAGCGAATGCAGTAAATTAGCATAAAGAGTTGTTACATAATATATGCGGTGACATAAGATTATTGTCAATCCCCTGTAATTCTGAGGGGATGACCCTTTTCATACTTATGTAAGGTAGTATAGAGATATGGTGGCGATCAGTGCAGTTGATGACCCTGAAAGTGAGTGACGGGGTTTGACCTCACTCTCACCTTGCCTTCCGGGGATAAATTGTGGGAACCGGAAGGCATAGAAGAACCTGTTCCGGTTTAAGAATAGTAAGGAGCTTTAGTTTAGTTTTGAAGTGGACGTCAGACAGAGCAGTCGGCCATGATGCTCTGTCTAAAACTGTAACTCTGTATACGCACGCTATGTTATGTCTGGGTTGGGGATTTACCGAATAAAGTAACATTAAAAGAAAATCGAAGTCTTGTGTTTACTAAAAACTAACAATGACACAGGGCTTCTGATAAGGAGAAAGCCCTAACAGAAACCAGACCTGATGTCCCCAAGAAAGTCCAGACCTTAGAACATATACCAGACCAAGATGATAGAAGAAGCAAAGCCGGCCAGAAGAAAAGACGACTAGAAGTAAGAAGTAAAGAAAGGGTATACAACATTATATCGATTTGGTACCGTGAAAACTTCACTATGTAACAGAGTGTGCAAGACTAGGCACGACTAGGTAGAAAAGATAATCAACTGGGAATTGTACAAGGAATTCAGTTTTCACCATACAACTAAATGCTATATGCACAAGCCTGAACCTGCCTGGAGAATGAGACGCAAAAAATCCTCTGGGACTTCGAGGTACAGAGGATCACTTAATCCTGGCCATGAGACCTAGTATGCTGGAATGAGAGTATGTATCCTTGCCCCGTAAAATTCTGTTGACTGTTCTTTGAGCCACTTCTTCACTACTGATTTCACTTCCTCGTCATTGGAATAAATGTTTGACTCTCAAACCCTCTTTTAAAGGGACGAAGAGATGATAGTCGGAAGGCGCTAACTATGGTGAGTATGGAGGATGCTGTAAAGTTGTCCACCCGATTGAGGCGATTTTCCCTCTTGTTCTGATGTGTGTGTGGTCGAGCATTGTCATGCAGAAGGAAGACATTGTCATTTGGCAAGTTGGGACTTACTCATCGGAATCTGAGCCTCGTTAGAGTCTCAATGTAGGCTGTAGTTTTATTTTTTAAAAATCATATGAAATAAAGAAAATGGCATTACTTTTTAACTCACCCCCATATATCAAACAAATGGGTACGTGTTAAATCTTGGATAAGGTTCATTCCAATTCACAAAGCGCTAATACCCTTGGGAAAGGTTTGGATGTAACATTTTTCCCTCCAGCTATAGGTAAATAGTTTGTCAAACGGAACTCTTTGATCCTGGTATGACAACTAGTCTAGGTGAAGGAATTCAAAGCTCCGCTAAACGATTTACTTTGTGTCACAGAGGGGTTGATAAATACATATCTCTAGAATAAAAAGAAAATAGAGGGGAAAAAATAATATTCGACGTGTTGAAAGAGGGAGGGGCAACAATGTCGTCGCCGTCAAAAATATTTTAGCAGCTAAGAATCCGTCGTCGTCGTCGTAAAATCTTCAGCAACTCAAAATCGCAACGACTCCTGCCGTCACCCCACTTCTACTTATACTCGTTTATCCTCAACATCCGGGTGTCTGCGCCCCACACACGAGATTGTCGAGCCAATCCCGGTCGCCGGAATCCTCATAGCTATCATCCAGGCACCTGGCGCTTACATCCGGGACTGTAGCATCTCGACTTCGGTGCCAATGTGTCGCCCGTTCGCATTCTGAAAGAAGCGGGTTCGATTCTACAGTCCTGCATGTCAGGCAAAGCCTGGCCCGCTTCCTTCGAGAATACAGCAGGCCTAGACGTTCGCCACTCACCTCGTGTTCTCTGACACAATATCATTTTGATATCAGATTGCTAACAGTTCCTGTTGTTTCACCCATCTAAGTACTGAACGGACTCATCGTTGCTTAACTTCGATGATCTAGCTGGAACCGATGCTTTCAACGTGACTTGACCGTTAACCCACACTGTATGATAAGTTTCTCAAATTAGTAGACCAGTTAACATACCTAGGTAGTAATATCTCTTCTATAGAAATCGATATCAATATACGCTTAGGAAAGGCATGGGCTGATATAGACAAATTATCGATCATATGGAACGAGACTTGACCGTAAGCCCACACTGTACGATATCCTTCTCAAATTAGTTGACCAGTTAACACACCTAGGTAGTAATATCTCATCTATAGAAAGCGATATCAATATACGCTTAGGAAAGGCACGAACGGCTATAAGCAGATTATCGATCATATGGGAACCTGATCTCTTTCAGAAGATAAAGCGACAATTATTCCAAGCTTTAGCCGTGTCAGTACTATTGTACGGCTATACCACTTGGATTCAAACAAAATGCTTAGGGTCTTAAATGCTTAGTTTTATTTAATAAAAAATTCACATGAAATAAAGAAAATGGCATTATTTTTTTACTCACCCCCATATATTAAACAGATGGGTACGTGTTAAATTCTGGAATGGAGTCTCTATATTATTATTATCTTTTTTTTCCATCATTCCCATATAAGTATAATTACAATGTGGGGAGGACGTAACTCCCCCCAAGGGCGAGCACTGGGGGTGCTGCAACCCACCGGCGACTCTTAGCTAGAGGCCCTTCTGCTGCATTAGAGATATACACATAATGCCATCGGGGACGTCCATTGCCCAGGAGTGCCACGAGGAGGTGGCCGCCGGTTAACTATGACTTTTAAGAGTTTAAACCACGTGACCTCGCTTAGTCTATAAATTTAAGTGGTGTATTGTAGCACACCTTATATATCAGAATAATCTGAGACTCTGTGCCTCTTTTCATGTTACCTTCGTAAAGTGCCAGGTGAACTTGACATCCACTAATTGTGACCACATACCTCTAACGGCTATGGTTACATAGAAGAGCAGACTTAGCTTTTTAACCTTGCCAACTACTCTAGGAGAAGGAAAAATCTGAATTCAAACATATTGAATTCCTTGAATTTGTTCGTACGAAGGGATAAGTATATATTATATATATATATATATATATATAATATATATATATATATATATTAAAATAAGTGTATTTTGGCAGCATTTTTTCTTTTATACATGTTTTGTTGAACTGTACAGACAATTCCTGTCGGACAAGTCGTTGGTTGATCCGTTCCAATTTTCGGGCCATCCTTCTGGTGTCGGGGTGTAACTTCAAATAATCGAAGCTTTATATATCAAACAAAAAAACCTACCTTAAACAAAATAAACTTTGAAAAAAGTCATTATATTCTCAAATGTTTCAATTTCCCGCCTATCCTCCTTCCACTATACCCCTCCCCTTCTCACAACTTGTGCCCCCCTCTCACAAAAAATCACTACTGCAACGCTCGCTGGAACCACTACCATTCTTACAACCTCCTACTACCAAGGGTTATTACCTCCCACTTCTAATTCCTTGCTACTACTCCTTCTCGTTAAAAACGAGACACGAAATCATACCATCGTTTCCTACCTGAGGATGGAAAATTGTATTGCCGAAAGCGCTCGTTTTGAAACCTTTGATGGACTGTTATACCAGTTACACCCCGACACCAGAAGGATGGCCCGAAAATTGGAACGGATCAACCAACGACTTGTATACACACACACACACACACACACATATATATATATATATAATATATATATATATATATATATATATATTTATATATACTAGCAAATATATGCACCCTCCGAGTGCAAGTGATTAAGTTTAAATGTAATAAAATATTAGATTAAATCAGAAAGGCTAATGAAACTAATTAAGAATTCAGATAAAAAGATTTGAAACGGAGGGGTTATAATCGGAAAATAGAACAACTGAAACTTACTCTTTCATCACTTCCGTTTTTCAATGCTAAATTTTGCTAATTTAACTATTTAGTTAAAATAGGAAGTAAAGAATAAAATTACAGTTATTTCTTCTTGTTAATGTATTTTTTTTAGGATTTATCCTCGAGATTTTTGCTCATATTCATTAAGATAAAACCAAACAATTAGAAATCAATAATACCAAGCATATTTTTATTAAAATCAGTTTTTTTAATATCAATATGCAAATTAGCTTTACGTTTACACTGAAAACTGGTATTTTGTTGTATATATAAATACAATTGAATGTTATTTGTATTTAGGTAAGGCCAACAGTATTAATAATGTCAAACAGTTTTATTATTAATTAAGGTTTAAATAGAAATAGAATCATGGAGAATGTTAAGTAAATAACTAAGGAAATTGTGACTTGAGTAGTAATATAGTTTCGGTTACAGACAGAAAAACACACAATCTCCATTATAATAAGATATACTAGATAAAAACGTGACCCGTTCGGTCACCCATTAAGCTCTCCATAGATAACTGGGATTAGGTAGGCATTGCCAAAGATTATGTCAAATCCGTATTTTACCAAAAAAAGATTACGCCCCCCACCCCACACACACACACACGATTGAAAAATACTAACAATCAGAGAATTATCCAATTTTTATGAAATGTTCAGTGTTGATTTATTAATGAATAAATTATATAATGCATCATTTATCTTATTTCAAAACTTTGATTTTTTTCAACTCACTTAATTTTGACCCCTCCCTTTTTTTTGGTCCGCAAAATATCGGTGGGATTATATAAAAGGGAAACTTATTACAGATATAAATAAAAAGAAAAAAAGACTGACGGTGTGAATAGAAGAAACTTTACTACGTTAGTAAAAGTATCCGGAGTTGCCGAATTGTGCTATACCCTAGTATAACGAATAAATCTTAAAGAAATGATAATAGAAAAAAAAATAAGCCGAACAGAATCTAATCAAATAAATAGATATTACGTTCATATATGACAAAGCAGTAAAGAAAAAGAGATTAGAATTTGACACCCAAAACTTTTAATCTGAGATGAATTGTCGAGGGGAATAAAAGCGAACGATAAGAAATGATGAAAAAAAAATGATAGGTAAATATAAAACTGGAAAATCATAGGGGAACTAAAAAAGCAGCTCTGAGAAGCACATATCCAAAGAGAAAAAATGGGAAAAGAAGTTAGGTTTAAAATATTTTTAAAAAATAGACCGGAAAAATAAATCGCCTGGGAAATAGGAAAATCGTCTAAGATCGTATATATATATATATATATATATATATATATATATATATATATATATATATATATATATATATATATATAAATTAACCAGACAAGATTAGATGGATATATATATATATATATAAATTCAAACCCATTCTCAACAGATATTACAAAGGTGAGAGACGGATTTTATCTTCCACAATAACTTATAGAATAATTATATTAATCTGATGCTTCAAAGGAGTCTAATAATAGATGAGAAAGACTTTCTATCAGGGACCCCACTCTCAAAAAGTGGGTTAATACTTTTGAGAGTGGGGTCCCTTGGAAAGGATTTTTCATTAAACCCCTTCATTTCATTCATTTTTATTTCATCCATTTTACCATTAATTTTTTAAAACTATATATATATATATATATATATATATATATATATGAAGTAATATATATATATATTATATATATATATATATATATATATATATATATATGAGGTAAAATATAAGGAATGAAAGAAAAAAAGTCAGACAAAAATGTGTAGCATATTTCGCTGGGATGTTTTTATTGAATTATTCAATTATTCAGATCTTACAAGTATTTTATAGAAGGGAGAAGTAGGTCCTCTACTCAAATCTCTCCCCAAGAAAGGCTACTCCCCTCCCCTATCAGGTATTTCTCACCATTCATTTTTTCTACCTACCTCCTTCAACTTTCTTCCCATCTGATTTCCTTTTCTTCCCCAAAGATTTCCCCTATAACCAATCAAATCTTCCCCCCACCATAAAACTTATCCACCTACCTACTTCCCCCTTCTATAAAACACTTGTATGATCTGAATAATTCAATAAAATCTGATAAAGCCGGGATCAACACCCCAGCGAAATATACTACACATTTTTGTCTGAGTTTTGTTCTTTCATTCCTTATATTTTACCTCATTCTGTCGGATTCAGTCCAACCGCCTTTTCTTCACACACACACACACACACACACACACACACACACACATATATATATATATATATATATATATGAAAGCAATTGGTAAGTTGCTTGACGCATTCTTAAGTATATTATAATATATTAATATTTTGAAGGCCAATACAATGCGATACAAAACTCTGATGATGAAGTTCATGCTTCGAAATCGATAAGATAAAAAATGACATCTTTTTATTTTTATTTTTCATACGCATTGTATTGGCCTTCAAAATATTAATATATTTAATATATATATATATATATATATATATATATGTGTGTGTGTGTGTGTGTGTGTGTGTGTGTGTGTGTGTGTGATAAAAACACCATCAATTTGAGAAGTGAGAACAGTCTGGCATAATAAATGTGAAAATGAAAAGTTTAAAACAGGCGTCCATTTGCACAAGTTGACGTACGACCTGAACACCGAGGAGCACCAAAGGATCATACCCGACATCAAGGGACACCAAGGAGCAACCAAAGAATTATTCACTAAGAACTAAGCTCTGCTTAACACAAAGGATCTCCACTGGACAGTGCTCTTGCTTGAAGCCTAAGTATGGCCACAAAAATTGTTCTATGGAGTTAGTGGAAGGCGTTCAAAGAGATTGATAATTACGATAACTTAGAAAGGTAGTCGTTTTGCTAAAGAAGTAGATATTGTTATCCTTGTAATACTACGGTGGTCGGGGTGCCAAATGTAATACTATGATCTGGTCAAGGGACCAAATGTAACACTATCCTCGCCGCGGGACCGAATGTAATACTATGCTGTCGCGGTGCCGAATCTAACACGATGGGTATTATTTGACCCTTTTCATGTTATAAGGCTGCCAATTTGTACCTGGGCCTCGCTGGAGCATACTGTGACATGTGCGAGCACTCCAGAGCTGACTGTCATGATCCAGCCATTGTACAAGCAGGGTTTGAAATCACCAGAACAGTTGCTGACTTACACTCCTTGTTTGAAGAGGTGGGAGATGATGATGGGAACATTGTAAAGCATCGCAATGATTATGAAACACGTAAAGGATTGACAAACAAGTCCTTCCAAATCATGAAGTGATCTCGGTACAAGTTCTCCATGCATTGCTACGAACATTCGACCATTACATGAAGATTGCTGTCCACCTGAAAGCCGAAGTGTTCGAATGGACGGAATCGGAGGCTTCTCGTTATCACCAATTCCTCAAAGATGCCAAAAAGGTGATACAGAAGCAACACGAGGAGGTGATAGGGGAGAGATGGGACTTCCCTGATGGAACAGGCAAAGGAGGAACCTTCACAACCTGAAACACTGCCAGACGTATCTTGCATCATGGTGGAAGAGAAATCGTCATCCAGATGTTACCCGATCGATTTCAAAGTGTGATGACACAGATTGGACAGTATCTTTCAGTCATTTTACGATTGTTCTCGTTGTGTTAAACAGAGCGCGATCCTTAGTGAAGAATCCTCTGGTTGTTCCTTAGTGTTCCTTAATAGTGGGTATGATCCTTTGGTTGTTCCTTGGTGCTGTTCAGTCTTGCAGATCCTTCGTCAATGGTTGTAAATGGACGTCTGTCAGTATCAGCGATTAAGTAGTTAACCAACCACGTATTCGGACTGTTGATTGGCTGAGGTTTAAAACACGTGACCTCGCTTAGTCTATAAATTTAAGTGGTGGACCGCAACACGGCTTATATACCCAAAATATAGCAACATATATAATAAAGATGAGGACAACAGTCCGAAATATCTACATTATTTAAAAACGAAGAATAACTCCTCTAATTAAAGAAATGTGTCTTAGGATATTTAAAAAAACAAAAAAACAAATTCGAGGTTAATGGCGCCTGAGCGTTGGGTTTATACACAATAAAGATGAGGACAACTGTCCGAAATCTCAATGTCACTACCACTGAAACCGCGTGCAATTTCTAATTAGGCACAGAAATAAAGAAAGCGGTCACCCGTAAAACAAAGGCACAACAAAAAATGGGGGAGGTGCTGTTAGGGAACGTTCACAAAGATAACAAACCGAGAAACGTGCCCATATATCAACGCAGCAGGCACCTTAATCTCTCAGCTAATTGCGCCCCACGGTGGCAGCTTATCATACCACCGCCGACACATCGGTCGAGGTCTAGGGTCATGGCTGGTCCGGTGTAACACAGGTGCGCGCAACACGGCCGGCATTTCTAATCCCAAAGCATCTCCTCTTTATCGGGAGGGGAGAAATGCTTATAATAACGAATACTGACATCAAGACCCGACGATAAATTGATCTATCGATTTATGTATAAAGAGACTGAATACATGAGACCATTCAAGCGTAATGCACCCACAAGCCAGCTTGAAGGATTGATGCATTAGATTTTAAGACTTCAATCTATATTATCATGCGATAGGCCACATAATGAGAGTGTCAGTGAATA
>CM042156.1:16108979-16131479 GCA_023376005.1 Doryteuthis pealeii
CAGAGGGTGCATATATTTGCTAGTCCCTATAATGGCCATACGAATCGTAATAATAATCCTGTGTCACATCCTACTCGTTGGGTAAGTAACGACTGAACCTGACAAAGATACAAGATAATGGTGTTTAAAACCTAGTTTTTGACTCCTCGTTAGCGAAGTGTTATTTCCTGAAGCGCTCACCGATAGACGTTGTCTCTTTAAGTAAAAATAGTTATTTAATATTTATAAGAGAGTTGATATATGGACGTATTTCTTGAAAATCTTAGATCGAACGGAAAACACCTGCTCTCAGCTTCCTTCGTCGTACCGACTTGATTGCTTCCTTGTCTTATTCGTGATATACAGTACTGTCTAGTAAGTAATACGAGGGTTAGTCAAAAACTAATGCCATTTTCTTTATTTCATTTGAATTTTATATAAACTAAGGTCTACATTGAGACCCTAACGGGGTCCAGAGCAAGAATTCGACGAGTAAGACACAGATTACCAATTGACAATGTCCTCCTTCTGTATGACAATGCTCGATCACAAACAAGCATCAGGACTAAGGAGAAAATCGCCTCATTCGGGTGGACAACTTTACGGCATCCTCCATACTCACCAGATTTAGTGCCTTCAGACTATCATCTCTTCGGCCCGAAGAAAGAGGGTTTGAGAGGCAAAAGTTTTTTCACGAGGAAGTGAAATCTCTAGTGAAGAAGTGGCTCAAAGAAGAATCAACAGAATTTCATGGCGCAGGGATACATGCTCTCACTCAAAGGTGGAACATTGCTATTAAGAAAAACGGTGACTATGTGGAAAAAGTTGGGATGTGATCGACAGGGGACCAGCTTCATTTTGATGTATGATATATGTTCCTTTGTTAGTAATTATACCTGTCTTAACCTAAAGGGTATTACTTTTTACTCACCCTTGTAGATCAACAAAGTTAAGCAATGATAAGCCTGTTCAATAGATGGATAACCACTCAAACAATAGCAGGTATCTGTTAGGGTCCCATCTATGGGTCAAATAAATCTGTTTAAAGATTATTAGTATTCGACAAAGCCATGTGTAATTATACCTGTCCTAAACAAAATGGCATTACTTTTTGATTCACCCTTGTAGATCAACAAAGTTAAGCAGTGATAAGCCTGTTCAATAGATGGGTAACCACTAAAACAATAGCAGGTATCTGTTAGGGTCCCATCTATTTATCAGGCAGTTAATCAGAATTAGTCTCCTTTCGTTACTAAAAATTCTATAACTTGTGTAACATCATATTCTTCTTGTGAATAAACCCCGGTTCAGAGCTGACTAAGGGAGACACTACACTCTTTAGTTTGGTTTGGTTTTGTTTTGTTTTACAGCATATCAACCTCAGTGGGTCATTTAATGCCGATATAGTTTTGAAATAAATAAATTCTTAATGGATAATAGAATTTTTTTATAAATACATTTTTCTATTTAACCCATAGATGGGAACCTTAACAGGTACTACCACTCCGGGTCAGAGTAGACCAGGGAGCAATGGTGATGAAGGGGTGCTCCACATTCCCCAAACCTCCAAAACTGGAACCTCACCATCAGATAGAGTTTAACGTAATTCCCAGGACATGTAGACCCTCAGTCACCGCCTTCTAGCACCCATATGATAAAAAGGGGCTGGGGCTTGCCATAAGGGCAATAGGTTTTGGGAAAATCATATAGGACTATACTCTTTAGATTTCCAAAACTAAAGCCACACAGCTAGATTCAGTTTAGTGCCCTTTGAAGCTGGCCTTGTGTCACATCCCGTTCATGGTAGAGGGGTTGCATACATACGTTTCATCCATGGGAGCACGTCACTAGTTGTTTCTACGAAACAGTCTAGGTAGGCAACGAGTATAGGAGAAGGAAAACTCTGAATTCAAAACCTGCTTTACGCCGCTTAAATACTGACCTTGTGTCACATCTTGTCCATGGTAGAAGGGTTGGGTAAAATACACAGTATCCATGGGAACGGGTCGATAGTTGCCTTTTCCAGAATTGTTCGTGTGGAGCCTGACCCGAAAATAGTGTGTATCTTCTTTGACCTCGACGGAAGGAAAAGACATCGCGTCCCTTTCTGGCAGCCTGCCGACGATTATTTATATATATATGTATATATATATATATATATGTGTGTGTGTGTGTGTGTGTGTGTGTGTGTGTATGTATATGTATATATATATACAAACACACATGCATATATATAAGTATATATATATACAAACACACATACACACCCACACACATATATATGTGTGTGTGTGTGTGTGTGTTTGTATATATATATATATATATATTTACATATATATATGTGTGAGTGTGTGTGTATGTGTGTTTGTATATATATATATACATATACATATATATATATGTAAATATATATATATGTATACAAACACACACATATATATATGTATATATATATATATATATACAAACACACACACACACATATATATATATATGTGTGTGTATGTATGTATGTATATGTATATATATATATATATACAAGCACACATACATATATATATGTATATATATATATATATATACAAAGACACATACACACACACACATATATATGTGTGTGTGTATGTGTGTGTGTTTGTATATATATACATATATATATGTGTGTGTGTGTATGTGTCTTTATATAGATATATATATATACATATACATATATATATGTATGTATATATATATATATACATACACACACACACACACACACATATATATATATATACAAACACACACACACATATATATGTGTGTGTGTATGTATGTATGTATATATATATATATACAAGCACACATACATATATATATGTATATATATATATATATACAAACACACATACACACACACATATATATGTGTGTGTGTATGTGTGTGTGTTTGTATATATATACATATATATATGTGTGTGTATATGTGTCCTTGTATATATATATACATATGCATATATATATATATATATATATATGTAAATATATATATGTATACAAACACACATATATATGTATATATATATATATATATATATATATATATAATATATACAAACACACACATCACACACATATATATATATATATGTGTGTGTATGTATGTATTTATATGTATATATACAAGCACACATACATATATATATATAATATATATATATATATATATATAAAATACAACACACACACACACACACACACACATATATAATATATATATATATATATATATATATATATATATATATATATATGAACAGAAAATTAGAGGACGAATGGGTGTAGGAATTAATGCCGACTCCATTCTGTATGCTAGTGTCAAATGAAGCCAAAGGTGCACGCAATTTTCGTAAGGAAGATTGATTTAAACAATCTGGTAAATGATCTTTGCACGCGACGAAGAAGCGAAGAATCTCTTGCTATTATTCTTTTGCTAAGTCTCCGGCCATTTTGTATGAGATTTCCCTCTTTGTCATTCTCTCTCTATCTCTCTTTTTTTTTTTTTCTTTCTTTTTCCTTTTCGATTTGGTCTCCTTTGACACGCACAGATATGAACAGAGAAAGAAGAGAAGTTACAGGGACCACGAAAAATGATAGAAAAAGAAAGAAAATGAGGAATTATTCTGAAATGAAAGAAAGAAAGAAAGAAAGAAAAAAGAGCGAAAAAGGAAGATGGGAAGGGAGGAAGGAAAGAAAATTGTTAAAGATAGAAGGAAAGAAGAAAGAAGAAAGATGAAATATAGTAGCAGAGAAAGAATGAAATAAAGATGAAAGAAAAGGATGAAGAATTAAAGAAAGAAGAAAAAATAGATAAAGTGAGGATATATTATA
The DNA here is from genome assembly GCA_023376005.1 of Doryteuthis pealeii. Taxonomy (NCBI): domain Eukaryota; kingdom Metazoa; phylum Mollusca; class Cephalopoda; order Myopsida; family Loliginidae; genus Doryteuthis; species Doryteuthis pealeii. Next base: position 16,112,829 of record CM042156.1, read on the forward strand.
ACGAAGAAAAGAAAGAACGAAGAAAAGAAGAAAAGAAAAGAAAAGAAAGAAAGAAATGTCCAAATATAAACACAGAAAGAGTGAAAGATTCACTGACGTAGTAGAATGATAGAAACAGAAAGAAGAAAAAGAATTATTTCGAAAAGAAATAATGAAAGAAAAATGTACAATAAAGACAACAAAGAAAAGAAAAGAAAAGAAAGAAAGAAAGAAAGAAATCCTAAGGTATCAACCCCACCTCCCCAATGTATAATGTTCTCGACAAAAGGAGTGAATAGAAAAAAATATTTATTATATTAATATTTTTAAGGGAGCTATCCTAAGATATTATAAATATTTTTTAAAAAGTAATTACATCCATATCTATTAATAATGGAGATTCGCTTCCGGTTTTTGTCTGTAACAAAAACTACGTCACTGCTTATGTCACATTACCCAAAATCGTCACAACATAGAATAAATACACTCAAAATTTGAACATGCAACATTAGACAGTCTTCATTGTTTTTTAAAACAAGTTTTAATAAATACATGACTGGTATTATATATCTATATATAGTTTGTTTTATTTTAATACATATTTAAAGTTTACATTTCAAATTGTTTTATTTTTTAATCCTTTAATGAATTTGATGATTTTTAATTACTTAGGGTACAAACTCGCTGACATTGAATTTTTTACTCCCACCCCTCAGGCAATATCTTTCAAAAATCTATTTTTACATCGCCCGGAGGGTGTTTTTTTATTTTGGCGGGAATATATGTTCAAATGTAAGGCTAAACAAATCGAGAAAATGTCAATCCCTGTATGTACATTTCGACAGGGATTGATATTTTCTCGATTTGTTTAGCCTTACATTTGAACATATATGCCCGCCTAAAAATTAATTAATTATTAACTAATTAATTTTCAAAATTAGGTATGACTTCAGTTAAGCACATATCCTCCAAAAATTGTCGGCTAAAAAGGCCATATAAAAAAAAACACATTGTTTGTTTACTTACTTTCATATATATGTATGCAAAAATAAATGTACATATATATGTATGCATATATATATATATGCTTGTATATAAATATATATATTTACCAACCCCTCTGCACGAGCAGGATGTGACACAAGGTCAATTTCTTAAGCGGATACCGACTTTAGGCCACCCGGTTGACTTATTCTTTCTGTTCTTCTTCAAGAATGGTTTTGGTATCAAATAATCATCAAACTTTGATATGCCATTAGGCAAAGAAACCAAACCAAACCATAGAATAATTCTCAATATTTTCAGTCTGTTGCGAGGCACACCCAAACACACAGACAGACAGACAGACACACCGACACACACACACACACACACACACACACACACACACACACACACACAATGGCGCCTGATTGCAGATTTCAAATAAGTATTAGGGATTTCATTTGGTTTAATCTACATTGTTGATGGCTTCCAGACTTTAAGAGATAACTTTTAATCTGGAAATTTAATCCGTTCCTGAAAAAAAGAAAACATTTGCAGGCGGACATAAAGCCATACAATACGGTGTGATAATGCACACTTTAATATCAGTGAAAAGGTGTTGATAAGAAAAATGTCAGAAATTGAAAGAAACATAATATCCCTTAAATAAATCATAGACCGAAAAGACAAAAGAGAATATATTGCATCGCTCTCTTTCGAGATGAAGTTTGGTTTGTGTTGAGATTTTTTCAATATATAAGGTGTGTGATAGATCCCCGCTCCTACTTATAGACTAGGCAAGACCATGTGACCTATTCCTTGGCCAATCACTGGCAGTACTCTGAGGCTGATACAATACTTAACCGACCCTACTGGTCATAATTACTGTAATATTCATGGACGACGGACATAGGATTAAATCACTGGACCTTTACCAATACGCAGGATAGGACTTATACGCTTACCAAAAGGATCACCAAAGGATTCCATAACATAGGACTTTCTTTAAGCCCTTTTCAACTGGCCAAGGATGGCACTTAAAAACTTTACAAATACTTCTAGCCGTGTACCGGTAAATATATGAATATGTGTGCGTGTGTGTATGTTTATATATCCATATATGTCTCCTTCCTTCCCGATGATTAAGATGATTCAGATGAATCAGATGAATCAGATGATGAAATTTGATGCTTATGCACCACCATATGTCTCTTAAGACCAGAAGCCGACTTACAGACCTTGCCACAGATAGCACAAGACACATTGCTTGTTCCTGGAATTTGCATGGATTGACCCAGGTGAGATTTCCTATGATTGACATATCCAGCCTTAGAAAGCAAAATTCGACCACATGTCTGACATCTTATTCAACGGGAAGGAAGTCCTTTCAATGTCATATTTGCATCAAACTTTGTGGATCTGCTGCAGGTTTGATGAGTCATTTGAGGGCTCATGCAAGGAAAGGTTCTGGTGGTGGAATTGTGGGATTGTGAGGGACGGCAATGATATGTAAAGATTATGCTATTAAGAAGAAGACATGTATCTGCTTAGGGCACCTCACATAGTGCAATGGTTAGCTAGCTAAATTTACAGACCATTGTTAGTAAGTTTGATTCTCATTAGGCGCCCGAGACTTCCGGCTTTTGGCCACATCTAAGTTAAGCTTAGTAAATAACTATATATTCTCTTGTTCCTTAATCGTCCGACCGTTATCATCCTACATCACCCTCTAGTTAAAATGAGACTTCTAAGATGAAATGCAAAAATGTTTACAGTTTGGTTTATTGGATTTTGTGGCATGTAAATCCTTGTTGGGTTATTTTATGCCGAAGACGTTTTGTTCTATTGATGCTTGAGGGGTATTTAATTTTTTAAAAGTCTTTTTAAACACATTTTAAAAACTCATTTTTTCTTCTATTTCACCCATAGATTGGACCCTAAAATGTACTACTACTACTAAGTTGGAGTGGACCTATGGGCAATAGTGATAAAATAATACTCTAGAACAGGAACCTCACCAACAGACAGATGGGATACTGGAGACCAGCTTTAAGAAAGTCTAGAAAGGAACAAGTCATTGTGTCCCGATTACGCATTGGTCACACAATACTAACGCACTCCTATATACTCAAACAAAAACAACAACCACAATGTAAAAGATATCAAACACCTTTGACAGTTAAACACTTATTCATGGAATGCAGGTTTTTTGCTCATATCAGAAACCGTTATTTTAAAGCAAACAATATGAAAAATCTATTTGAAAATGTCAACATGGAGGATATTCTGTCCTTTCTAGAGGGAAATAAAATCATACCATAGAATATAGACATGAACTTAATCAATACCATACAACATGATCCCCAATAATGTTAGCACATTGTTAAAACCAATTACTAAAAAGTATAAACATAAATACACAACATATATTACTTCCTAACATAAGCTTGACATAACCCCAGGATTTGGACTCGTCTTATCGTGTTCATTTTCAACGAAGGTAACCATTACGCCTCATGGCTCCACGTAGAAAAATAGATATATGTTCAAACTTTATGATGATATAAACATAATTAATACTAAACAACTAGCAGGACCTTTAGATATACCACAGTATGATAATTTAATTATTACAACGCTTGATATGTTTACTAAAGAGCTATTGCCAAATAGTTCAATGCGTCGTTTGTATAATAATCTTGAGCTAACTCTCTCTCTCTCTCTCACTTCTTTCTTTCTTTTCTTCTTTTCATCTATTCATCATCGCCGATTCAAACAGATTAGCGAGATCGCTTCCGCGCGCTCATCCTCTCTGCCTATCTTTCCCCTTCTCTCTTTCTTTATTTTTTAATATTTTTTCTGTGTAGCATTTCATTTCTTTCTTTAATGAAAACGTAATCGTCCATTTTTTTTTAAATCTGAGATGATGACACTTAAAAGAAATAAGAATTCGACGGATAAGCAACACCAGATAATCAGGCTTTGCGTTTGTGCATTTCATTTTGGACGATTTGGACGGTCTCATTTTTAAGCAGATGGTGTTGCATGATGATAACGGTCGGAAGATTAAGGAACAAGCGTATTAATATATAGATTCTTCTATGGTTTAGTTCATTTTTTTTTTATCCAATGCCAATGCCAATCCAATTGCCGATAGCAATATAGTTCAATATGTAAAAGGTATAAAAACCTTGATTTAACCACCCCTCACCCTTTGTTAAAAGGGAGGGGGTAGTAACATATTTACATTGATTTACCGATAAAAATCTGAGGGGGGGGTCTTTTTAAAAAATACAGTAATTTGCGTACAAAAAGTGGCAAAAATACAACTCTGAAAATATCTAAGTTGGGCCGGAATTTTGCCTGAAGCTGGCTCGCTAAAACATAGCCTAAATTAAGACAGGAGGTCGGAACACCATACGATCAAAATTATATCAATCCTAAACAAAATGGCATTACTTTCTTATTCACCCTCGTATTACAATGTTTGATATGTTTACTTAAGAATTATTGCCAAATAGTTCAATATGTAAAAAGTATATCAATCTTGATTTAACTCTCTCTCTCTCTCTCTCTCTCTCTCTCTCTCTCTCTCTCTCTCTCTCTCTCTTAATTTTTTTTTTTATATTTACATTGATTTGCCGATAAAAATCTGAGGGGACACATCTAAAATATCTATATACATTAATTTGCTGACAAAAAGTGACAAAAACACGACTCTGAAAATATCTAAGTTGGGCCGGAAATTCGCCCGACGCTGGCTCGCTAAAACATACCGTACATTAAGGCGGTAAGGCAGGACGACATAAGATCAAAATTACAAAAATATCTTCCGTAATTCACATTTTCAATATTACAAATAAAACAAACATGTAACTTCTTTTTTTTTTTTTTTCAATTCATTTTAATTTTACGTTGGGCATTTAAGCAACGCAATACCATATGTGATTTCTCATTTGAAAAAATTGGGTGAAATAAAATTAGATAAATAAGAAATATGTGATTAAGCGACACCAGATAATCTGTATTTACATTTTTTTTTTTTTTTGCATTGCATCTTTAACAGTTTGGACGGTCTTATTTTTAACCAGATGGTGTTGCAGGTGATAACGGACGTAAAATTTTGGAACAACTGTATTAATATATTCTTTTCTGTGATTTCTAAATATTTTGGAAACTTCACCTTTGGGATCATCCTCATTGAATTCATGGAATTTTGAACATTATTTCTGTGTCTATTTTACAACAGTTCTTCCCGCTTCTTATCGCAAATACAGTTTTATATTGACAAGGATTGTTCTAAGCGCGATTATCTGCTGTTGCAACATTAAATACCATTGATTTAAATATCAACATGGCTACCGATAACCCGTGGGTCATTTCCGACCTTAATCTATCAATACCTCATGCATCTTGCCCCTCTCCATCAATGTCTTTCGCACAGGGACACCCTTGTCGTTCGTTCGAATACATGAACGATTTAGAACATTGCCACTTGACCCCTCCAGGCACGTAACAACCGGTCTGGATTGTAAACAGTTGAATAAAGATCATCGCATGTGTATGGGGAAGGGAAAGGATGGAGGTTCAGGTGGATGAGGGTCATTTTTAGAAAAGGATCCCCCACTGATCGGCAATCATCGGTGTCGGTCGCCTGTGACAGAAACTTATTTGTTTCGAAGGTTAAGATCAGGTTTTCGCTTCTTCTTCTTCTTCTTCTTCTTCTTCTTCTTCTTCTTCTTCTTCTTCTTCTTCTTCTTCTTCTTCATTTATTTTTCTAATTCTTCTTCTTCCTTTATTATTTCTTTTTCTAACTTCTTCTTCTTCTTCTTCTTCTTCTTCTTCTTCTTCTTCTTCTTCTTCTTCTTCTTCTTCTTCTTCTTCTTTCTTCTACTTCTTCTTTTTCTCTCTTCTTCTTCTTCTTCTTCTTCTTCTTCTCTTTTCTTCTTCTTCTTCTTCTTCTTCTTCTTCTTCTTCTTCTTCTTCTTCTTCTTCTACCCTTTTATTTCTTCTTCTTCGTTTTATTTCTTCTTCTTCTTCTTCTTCTTCTTCTTCTTCTTCTTCTTCTTCTTCTTCTTCTTCTACCCTTTTTTCTTCTTCTTCGTTTTATTTCTTCTTCTTCTTCTTCTTCTTCTTCTTCTTCTTCTTCTTCTTCTTCTTCTTCTTCTTCTCTTTTATTCTTCTTCTTCTTCTTCTTCTTCTTCTTCTTCTTCTTCTTCTTCTTCTTCTTCTACCCTTTTATTTCTTCTTCTTCTTCTTCTTCTTCTTCTTCTTCTTCTTCTTCTTCTTCTTTCTTTCTTTCCTTTTTCTTTTCTAATCTACTCCTTCTTTGTTTTTTCTTCTCTTCTTCTTCTTCTTTTTCTTCTTCTGAAGAGAGAGAGAGAGAGAGAGAGAGAGAGAGAGAGAGAGAGAGAGAGAGAGAGAGAGAGAGAGAGAAAGAGAAAGAAAGAGAGAGATATGTTCGATCTACATTCACTCAGTATCCGTCCCAGCGTGAAGTCGATAACATCCGTCGGATGCGAGATGTTCTATAGCCTCACCTGCTCCATCACTTGCATTGGCCGATCTGGATCACAAGGACACATCTCGTCAATCGGTCGCAGTCCGAACAAGAATTACGACATCGGATCACATCTTTAACCCTTTCGGTGCGGATAGCAACTCGGATCGACCGAATATACTTAATGCGTTTTGGGCGAGATACAACTTTAGTCCACGTTATGCAAAATGTGTTGTATCTTTTTATTAGCTTAACTTCCAACCAGCTCAGGATGTGACTAAATGTACCAGAACGGTGTATATCACATAGGCCAACTTAAGTTGTAGTAGTAGTCGCAGTTTGTAGTAGTAATATTTGTTTGTTCAGAAACAACACACGCAGGTTGTATAGTCAAAGGGGGCAGTCTATTTCTTCCACGCTCGTGGGTTCTTTTTCAGAGAGAAGGAAAGATAGAGAGAAATGGAACGAGGGTACGGTCAAATTACTCTGTCATAAATCATGTTCGCTACTACTATATCGAACCCATGGACTGATCGAAAGGCGGAAGATTTTACTCCTCTTCCGTTTCTCGTCCCGGCGTCACATCCGTTTTCGGTTCAAATCCGAAACTTCCGATTTTATTTTTAAATCTATTTCCGGGGTCATTCGTCAGTCAAATTACTGGCACACTGCTTAGTGTTTACTCTTCCAAATTTTAACCTTTGTTTGTTCTTATTTCTTCTTCCTCTCATTTTCCTGTCAATCCCAAAATTCTCCGTACACCATAATAATTACCCTACACTAAATGTCGTTTTATTGTAGGAAGCTACGCACAAACCGAAGCTCACGTGATGGTAAGTACAAAAAAATGGTGTAGATCGAACTCACTACCCAGCAGTATGTGGGACTAGCTCGTGTATAACTACAGCATTACAGGAAGTTCCTTAAAAGTAAGCAAAGCTTAGAATTAACACAAAGACACAATTATGTCACTCAGTGTGGCTCGAACTCACCACTCGGCTCGTTAATCACTACAAGTAAGATGTTTTTAAGTTGCTCTTTAAAATCAAACACCGCATAGAATTAGCACAAAGATACAATTATGTGTCATTTAGTGCAAATCAAACTCCTTACCCAGTAATCGGCATGTGAGATAAGCTCGTTCACCATTGCATCAAGACGTGGTGTAATTCTTTAAAAATCAGTAGAGTTTAACGTTAACACAAGAACGCAATTAAGTGTCACTCAGTGCGAGTCGAACTCACTATTCACCAGTAATTGGTACAGTTAGTCTAGACTGTAAGATATTTCACTAACACAGAGTTCTCTTCTGATAAAGTAAACAGAGTTAAAATGAACACGTATACACAATTATGTGTCACCCAGTGCGGACCGAACTCACTACTCACCAGTAATTGGTATAGTAAGCCTCGACTTTATGCCATTTCACTAAGACAGGGTGCCCTTCTAAACAGTGTTAGAATGTACACGTATACGCAATCATGTGTCACTCAGTGCGAGCCAAACTCACTACTCACCAGTAATTGGTATAGTAAGCCTAGACTGTAAGCCATTTCACTAATACATAGTTCTCTTCTGATAAAGTAAACAGTGTTAGAATTAACACATATACGCAATTATGTGTCACTCGGTGAGGAGCGAACTCACTACATGGCATTAATTAGTATAGTAAGACTGACTCACCTGCCATTTAACCACTACTGTAGATTCCTGTCATAACTGACATAAAGATTAATTAGCTTTAGCTTAATTAATTAGAAATCTTTGGCTGCTATCTCATTAATTACTTCGTGTTAATGTCATTGGTGTCCGCGGGAGGGGGGTTTCTTTTTCCCCCGGGGGTGATTCCTAATGTAAGGTATTTCGCTTAGCTTTTCGCTGGAGGCGGCAAAGCATATCGTTTCTAAAATTAATACTTTTGCTGCCTCCGGTTCAGTTGAATTAAAAATTATTAAAAATCACTAGCTCATGAGAATAGTTCCTGATTTTCTTTCATTTTAATATTTACAAAAATTCATTAGGTCACATAACATTGTTCACGCATGCCCTGTGTGAATCTAAAGTCTTCTACACTCTGGCAGATCATGGCGCGTCCTATGTGTTGTGATGTTAGTTCAACAGTAAAAAAAGAAGTCAAGTCGAGGTAGGGTAAAAAGAGACAAGTGTATTTACAATAAGGTACAAGAACGGCTAGCTTGCCGCTAAACAGTAACAGTACGGTAACAGTACAACCTTTTCACTCGGTGTCTCACTATTTATAGTGAGAACCGGTGTATATTCTCTACTGTAGGAACGGCCGGTACAACACTATGTATGACGTTAAACTGCATCTAATGGTGAAGTTTACAATTCTGGAGCTCTGGGGAGTGTGGAGTACTCATTCATTGCCATTACTCCCAGGTACACTTTAACCTGGAGTGGTAGTATCTGTTAGGGTACCATCTATGAGTTAAATAGATTAATAAAATAAATCGAAGTCTTGTGTTTATTATCTAAAAACTAACAATGACACAGGGCTTCTGATAGAGAGAAATCCCTAACAGAAAACCAGACCGAAATCCCCAAGTCAATTCCAGACGCTAGACCTTAGAAGATAGCAGATCCAAGACGCTAGACCAGACCAGTCAAGATGAAGATATACCAAAGATGACCAGAAGCATACCAAGACGGCCAGCAGAAGAATAGATATCCAAGTAAGTGAAGAAGAAGAGGTATGCAACATTATAATTATTTAGTGCCAGTGAAAAAGGCGCTTTGCAACAAGCGTATTTTGTGTATAAGTTTTTGTGGCGGACGTAATGCATGCGAATGTGCATCGATGCATGTATTCTTACTAGCATCAAACAGATAACTAAACAAGGTAGAGGATAGGCAGACTTTGATAGATGATAGAATAGAAATTAAAGATTTATCTATGGGATGAAACACTATGTATGACGTTAAACTGCATCTAATGGTGAAGTTTACAATTCTGGAGCTCTGGGGAGTGTGGAGTACCATTCATTGCCATTACTCCCAGGTACACTTTAACCTGGAGTGGTAGTATCTGTTAGGGTACCATCTATGGTTAAATAGATTAAAATGAGTTATTAAAATGTGTTTTAAAAGTTTTTAAAAATTTGAATATCCTATAAAAAAACATACTTTCGATTTATAGAAAGGTTATAGGTCACCCTGTGCCCCGCCAGTCACGCTGGATCAATCGAGATCAAAAAGGAGTCCCTAAAGGTCATATGGTCCGAAAATATTTTCCAATTTTTTGAAAATTATATAATACAAACATTTGTCTATCTCCCCTTCACAAACATCAAGACTTGCCAACTGTACGATTATTTTGACTCACTCTCGACGCCCGTCCCTATTGCCTTTGTCGACTAGAATTGCACCAAGTGTCCATTGAGAGAGGATGAATGCAAGGTTATGCAAGTCGACTTACACTGGAGTGTCCATGTGTAGTAATCTATAGAATTATGAGTTTGTTTTTACTTCACCAGCATGTATTGCTCGTCTTCGATGGTTTGTGAGATGGGAGGTAAGTGGCTGCACATTTATGTCTTTGCGCATCCAAAAGGATACTTGATAACAGAGATTTTGGAGTTATTCCCCTTTCCGTTTTTTATAAAAAGGGATTGAAAATATTCAAAATGAAATCTTATTAAAAGAGAGAATCTGTGTTTGTCTGTCCGTAACCGAAACTATATTACTACTCAAGTCACAATTCCCTTATTTATTAACATCACATTCTCCATGATTTTATCTTAATTTAAATCTCAATTGTTAATAAAATTGTTTTACGTCATTAAGACTGTTAACCATATCTACATACTAATAACATGCAATTGTATTTATATATACAACAAAATACCGGTTTACAGTGTTAACGGGAAGACTAATTCGCATATTGATCTTAAAAATTTGATTTTAATAAATATATGCTTAGTATTTTTGATTTCTAATTGTTTGGTTTTATTTTAATGAATATGAGCAAGAATCTCGTGGATAAATCTTATAAGAAATAACTGCAATTTCATTTTTTTACTTCTTATTTTAACTAAATCGTTAAATTAGGAAATTTTAGTAATTAAAGACGGGAGTGAAGGAAGAATAACTTTCAGGTGTTCTATTTTTCGAGTATACCCACCTCTGTTTCAGATTTTTTCATCTGCATTCTTATTTAGTTTCACTAGCAAATATATGCACCCTCCGGGTGCAAGTATTAACATCATAAAATATCATATTAAATTAGAAAGTCTAAAAACTAAATAAGAATGCAGATAAAATGGTATAATCGGAAAATAAAAACAGCTCTAGCTTCCTCTTCCACCCCCACTGTCTTTCCTTGCTAAACTTTTTCTAATTTAACTATTTAATTAAATAAGAAAGTAAAGAATAAAATTACAGTTATTTCTTTTTGTTAATGATTTCTTTTAAGATTTATCTCCGAGATTTTGCTCATATTCATTAAGATAAAATCAAATAATTAGAAATCAACAATCAAGCACATAATTATTAAAATCAAATTTTAAATATCAATATGCAAATTAGCCTTCCCGTTCACACAGTAAACCACTTTTTGTTGTACATATAAATACAATTGCATGTTATTAGTACATAGATATGACCAGCAGTATTAATAATGAAAAACTGTTTTTATTAATAATTGAGGGCTAAATAAAAATGATTCATGGAGAATGTGATGTATAATAACTAAATGGATAGTGACTTGAGTAGTGATATAGTTTCGGTTACAGAAAAACAAACACATAATCTCCATTATAATAAGATTAGCCTATGTAATTTGATATAATATTTATTGCATTATAACTTAAATACTTGCACCCGGAGGCTGCATATATTTTCTAGTTTAAATAATTCCAAAATATCTATTTTCAAGTATGAAATGATCACTGGAAAATTAACGAGTAAAATCAAACAGGTTGTACCGTATAGAATGGCTTCATAAAAAAGAAGTAAAAATAGATTCTGGGAGGGGGGGGGGTCTTACCCTCTGCAGAGGTACAGTCGGTGTATTCTAAAGCCCTTTGATGCATTTGTTTATTATGTGATTAGTTATTTATTTTCCCATAACCAATGAGTTTTTCGGGAGAACAAAAACACGGGAAAATTGTTAATAAGGTTTTAATCTAACTATAGATATATAAAGGGCAGTTGTGTGAATCAGTATGTCCGGAGGAAACTTTGAAAGTATAATAATTAACGACAAAGTAGATATATATACACATTAAATATCATTATTTGTCAGTATGGTCAAACTTCAGACATTTCAGTAGATCACCCTTCCCATCCAGTCATAATTGATCTTGCATTGCTTATGTAACAGTTTGGTTTGGTTTGCTTCACGGAATATTGCTATGTCCCGGGAAGGGATATATTAGTAGAAGTAGTAGAGTGTTGGAGCCCCGGTAACGGCGTGGTACAATTAATATGTTCAACATAAAAAACTTCGACTGGGCTTCGGCCGCTGGGTCTTACAAGTTAACATTGTTGATCCCATGGGGCCGGCCCCCGAGGCAACACTTGCTCCCTTGATCTAAAGGGACAGGGCTGGGTTTATTGCCCAGTGCCTGAGGTGCCCTCTTGAGTGGTAATGCCGACGAGATCAACGCGTTTTTGTGCCTACCACCCATGATCTTCGGCTAGTAGGTGGGCCTACATAAAAATGTCCTTGTGTCACCCCCTCATATGTGGGATGAGAGGCAAATACCTATATGATATGGTAACTTTAAAATTAATAAATAAATAATTATTAGGTTGAACTATAGGATATGGTAACTTTAAAATTGATAAATAAAAATTATTAGGTTGAACTATAGGATATGGTAACTTTAAAATCAATAAATAAACAATTATTAGGTTGAACTATATGATATCGTAACTTTACAATTAATAAATAAACAATTATTAGGTTGAACTATATGATATGGTAACTTGATAATTCATAAATAAAAATTATTAGTTATTAGTTATTATGAAGTACCATATGAAATGATAACTAGACAATTAATAGATACAATTTATTAGTTCTGAATATGAAATGGTCATTTAAAAATTAACAACAAACAAGAAACAATAAAACAATGAGCAAATTTCATTTACGTCTTAAAGGTTTCATTATCGTCTTATCTAGAAAAAAATTAAAAATCAACAACACAATCGTGTTGGATTAATTAAAAAAAACAGCTTAATTTGAAGGTTTTCTTTTGATTTTATCAGCTCAGATACTCGCAAAAGTTACTTCGTATTTTCACTGTCAATTAAACCGTATTTTTAATCTTTCCTTTAAGAAACTTTTTATTTTTGAAAAACATTCTCATGAATTTCGAATCAGGAATATCTAATAAATAAATTACAAAAATAAATGTAACTTTATTCATTAAATTGAAAAAAATGATTATTAATCAAAAATTTTAATGACTATATTTGAATAGATGTCTTCTCAATTGATTGTAAGAGATAACATTCTAAAGGATGCCAGTTTAGGCTTCCCTATCTAAACTTCTCTAATGATAAATAAGAATATCTGTGTTTCATAGTGTTAGTATATCAGATATTTTCAACTTTACTCCTAGAGGTCGTAGCCTAACATATCATGCAATTTTGGAATCGGAAAGACTTAGTAAGCAAATTAAAAACATTCCGGGTCGAATCCAGACACGTAATCCTGAAATAATGAATTCCCAAGTTTTATTTATTTCAATTTATTACGTGTTTTTTTGTGTTTTTTTTTTGCGATGATTTTGTTTTGGTACGATGAATGAAGTGTGATTGCCAGACGAAAGGCCCAATCACGAATCCTCTGCTCATCATTTAACTCAGCAAGTAATTAAAAATTGGGTTTTAATTGTGCCCTATGTACAAGAAAGTTTTGGAAAAAATAGAATTATGTTGCAAAACTCTCCCGAGGTTAGGGTTACATTTTTTGATGAAATTATTAACGTAAACAAAAAAAGAAAGACAGTTTATAAATTGAACAGAATTTGTTATACACGAGTACATAGTGAATTGCTTTTAATTTGATAAGGAATTCGTTGAATTATTATTTTCTTTAAGACGCTTTAACATTCACTTGAGCTTCCGGAAGCGTGCGATTAGAGGCATGAGACATTACTTTAAGTTTTAGATCAGTTGCGACTGGTTACTAGCCGGTAGCAGACGCTGTCGTCGGCTCTCGGGGTCGCATCTCACCGCTACGGTATTGTGGGCTGGGGTTGTTGAAATAAAAGACTTAAAAGAAAAACAAGTCTTGCTTTATTGATTAATAGAAACAATAGATGACCAGCCCAAACAAAAATCAGAGATCAACCCCCAGAAGAAAGCCCTATGTGTCCATGTGTAGGTGTCCATTGGAGAACATTGTTTATTAGTAAGTCCTTGCTTCTCCGTCACGTTCAGTTTGTCTAGTCCTTCTTGCTTGGATGGTTGCGTGACACGGAGTGGCCGTAGAGTTGATTTTTGTGGTATGCTGTATCCAATTCTTTTTCAGAACAGCAAATAGATCATTGTGTAATTCCCATCTAGATTTTTCTGGCTAAATTTGCAAATCTGTCGGAAAATTAGGGTGACCCAGAAAAAACAGACCCCACAAATTTTGTAATAAAACTGTTAATTTTAATTAGGGGGGTATGGTTAGGGTAAGGGTTGGTGTTTAGGATTAGTTTAATAGGAAAATAAATAAATAATGTGGGTTCTGTTTTTTCTGGGTCACCCTGTATACAGGGTCACTCTGTATACAGGGTGACCCAGTGAAAACAGAACCACAAATTTTGTAATAAAACTTTTAATTTTAACTAGGGGTTTTAGGGCTAGGGTTAGGGTTAGGGTTAGAGTTGGGGTTTAGGGTTAGTTTAATGGGAAAATAAATTGGGTTCTGTTTTTTCTGGGTTACCCTGTAATATGTTTTCATTTTCCGACCGATTTGAAAGTTTAGCCCTTCTTCTTTGAGCATCTCTCTGAAGTCCAAGTGGTGCAGCCCTACAGTAGAAATGACACGATTCCAACGTGAACGAATTTTCGCTTTAATCTTATCAGTTCTGAATAGCATGGTGGCCGACGATTTAGCAGCAGGAGCAATCAGAAGAGTTAAAAAGTAAGATCTATCATCTCACCATCGTATCCTCTCGTCTCTCTCTCTCTCTCTCTCTTCTCTCTCTCTCTCTCTCTCTCTCTCTCTCTTCTTTCTCCCTCTCTCTCTCTCGCAATTTTATACCCGAGATGCGGGTATACAACAGTACCTCTGATAGTACAAATATTTTTTTGTCTCGATAGTGTACTCAGTGCTTACGGTTTGCCATTAGTTACCTGTTCATATGGTTTGCTTTAAGTCTTAAATCTAAGAAAAACAATTCGTTGTACTTTTAGAACCTCCTCTCACTAGTCTCTTTTTTCGCGTACCTCTTAATAATTTAAAGCTCTATTTCGTATTCCATTTGTTTTTTAGCACCCCCAACTTTTCGAATTTGTGCACTTCCTCTTATTTATTAGATCCGTTTATCTTACACCCACTCCTTCTAAAACGCTATCTATCCTTTCATCTCACACCTAACTTTGTCTTTAGTAATCCTTCTCTTTATCGGTGGAGTTTCAGTACTGTTATAGATAAAATACTGGTCTATGACAGGGTAATAAGCGAGTTGGAACTCCAGTCACGCTATAACCTCCAGTTTCGGAATGAAGCGATTCAGAAAGGCATATAGCCACCCATCCGCCTGCTATAGGTTCAGTAGTACCACTAATATTCTTCTACAACGACAAGTTTGGGGAGGTGCTCGTGATGTCAATAATAGGAGGAAATGGACACAGTGACACGGGTTCAAATCTAAGAGGAATTTCGGGGTCGTTGGGAGCTCTAATTCTCCCGGTGGTCGGCAATTGTTCCGGGCGAAAGAAGAAAAACAACACAAATGGAAATTACACACATATATTAACAAAGGTACAAAATTGTTGCAAATTCTGATGGCATTTGCTACGAGACTTATCTGAGAGGTGAAATTACAGTTCGTAGGTGAATTAGCACCAGAAAGGGATTCTAATCGCTGTGGTTGTAGAGTGCTGTAGAGATACGTCCGACTTGATAGGTTCTCATCCGATAAGTAAAAGTGTTGGGGAGTCCTTTTTTTAGCGACTCCTAGGTTACTGCCCTCTTAAGTGGGCGGTGGACGGAGCCCTTGTTAAGGTGACTCCTCAGGTCGACAATCTTCAGATCAGTGATGGGGTTTGGTTTTGCCGCCAACATCGTATGTTCACGATTAGAACCCTAGCAGCAGGGGGGAGATAATTCTCTAGCGGATTTCCGATAAATTCTGGGTGAGACTGGCTGTAATTTAACATAGGATAATACCGTTGATGAAGATGTGCATCAAACTATACTGTTTTTCTTTCTCCGCTATACTGTTGCTTTTGGTTTTTGATCCCAAGATTTACACCCACGCACCCTTACACACGAATTTCCTTCGAACCCCTTTCTCTCTCCCCCTCTATTTCTCTCTTCTTTTTTTCGCTTTTTCTTTTTTCGATCGCATAATTTCTTTCTCTCCATTAATGTACACCCACTCATCTGGCTTTTTATTCAAATGTAAGTCTCAAAAGAAATCCTTGTTTTTTAAAACATTTGGCCTAGAATTGGTGTTGGTGATGATGGTTGTATAAGTAGAGTATTTGCCTCATACCCCACTTGTATGGGCTGGGCACAAGGCCTTGTTTTAATGTGGGCCCACCCACAAGCCGAAGCTCATGGGTGGGAAAGAACAAAAATTGCATCGATCCTTCGGCATTTCCCCTCAAGAGGGGCGCCTCAGGTGCTAGGCAATAAACCCAGCCCTGCCCCTTTAAATCAAGGGGCAGGTATAGCCTAGGTGAATAGCCCCCTGGGATCGACGCTATTAATTCAAACACACCGATCTAGTGGCCGAAGCACACCGGACCCCGAAGGACGGGTTGAAAGTAGAGTGATATCCTCCTGTGGGTTGTCTGAATGGACTAGTCTGTCCTTCAAAGAATGGGCATAAATAAACAGCCGGGAGGCGGCCATTGGCAATCGGTCGACCGACGTTTGAACTACTTACAATGTCTTACGTACTTTATAATGGGGGGGGGCAAATTTGCAATTTGAATTCTACTTATATTTAAGTTGTTTCATTTTAATCAAACAAAATAATATTTTTTGATTTAAACGGTAAATTGTCTAACCAATTTCTTGGCCAAATGTTGTAAAACAAGAATTCTTTGTGAATTTTAGTAAACGATCTTTGATGCTATTTCCTTAAGAATGGTACAAGTAATAGATCTAATTGTTGGTATCAGTATTCAATATACTAACAAAAAAATTTCGCATAGATGGACAATTTGATATTTTTTTAAAGTGAAAAATCGACCTACCTTAGTATACAAGGAGACTGCACACGGTACAGGATGCAACGGGATCGTTTGTTTTTCTCCTTTCTCTGTAGAAACGGTCAGTGAAGAATATAATGCTACTATATTCTGTTTTTGTTAGTTTAATTCAAGACAAGATGGGAAAAAAATTATCTATTCTTCTCTGATTTTAAATCAAACTTTTTTTTCATTAACATATTTCCTTCGTCGTCCCTTCAGGATCACTAAAGGTATTAGATACCTACTCTGATTTTTTTTTTGAACACTTTTTTTTTCTAATTTCTATGTAATCTCCATTATAATGACTACTACAAAAGAAAAAACACCCTCCGGGTGATGTAAAAATAGATTTTTGAAACATATTGCCTGGGAGGTGGGAGTAAAAAATTCAATGTCAGTGAGTTTGTATCCTAAGTAAGTAAAATCACCAACTTATTAAAGGATTAAAAAATAAAACAATTTGAAATGTAAACTTTAAATATGTATTAAAATAAAACAAACTATATATAGATATATAATACCAGTCATGTATTTATTAAAACTTGTTTTAAAAAACAATGAGGACTGTCTAATGTTGCATGTTCAAATTTTGAGTGTATTTATTGAATAAATACACTCAAAATGTTATTCTATGTTATGAGGATTTTGGGTAATGTGACATAAGCAGTGACGTAATGTTTGTTACAGACAAAAACCGGAATCGAATCTCCATTATAATGATATTGCAATTATTATTGCCCAAGTACCAAATGTATTTCTATAGTGAAGTATTGTATCTTTTTTTATACGCCTCACAGGTACAAGAAGAAGTGTATTAGTATTATTCGGACTATTGTCCTCATTTTCATTGCTATCTGTACAACGTTTCGGCCAATGTATATATATTGGGTGAGTATTATCCGCGTTATTCGGACTATTGTTCCCATCTTCATTGTTATTTGTTTCGGCCGATATACCCTCCGGCCTTCTTCAGGTATTTCCGGAGAAACGTTGTACAAATAACAATGAAGATGGGGACAATAGTCCGAATAACGCAGATAATACTAATCTTCAAGCCTCATCTCAAACATTCACAGAAATCATATTGGGTGTTTTTTTAAATCTAATTTAATTATAGGTTCATTTCTATGCTAGGTCTACTTAAGAGATTACTACAGCCTATCATAGGAGCTGATTCTTTGAGGTGTCTTCTCTTCCAATGTTCCTCCCTATCTATTATCCTAACTTCATTCCATAAGGGCAGATGGTTTCCCTTTTCATTCCATATATGGTCAACCGTACCCAACTTTTCTATTTCTTCTCGAACCACTACTTTACGGTGCTCCTCTAGTCTTACATTCAGTGGACGGCATGTTTTGCCTTTGTATACTTTGTAAGTGTATTGTATTTTGCCTTTGAAATAAGATATGCAAAGAAGTTATAATTGTTGAGAAAATTACATAATCACGTGAATTTGTGTTTTTATAATCGAAACTTCATTCATGTTTATGTGCTCCCCCTAGGAGGATAACAAAAAACAAGAGGGTGGGGGTGTATGTGTGTACAAGTTAAACCTGACAGCTAGGAAGCTACGCTAACACTGATATGCATGTTTTATTTTATCTTGAAGCTGTTACATAATTATTAGATCCCTAATACTTATATAAGGTAGTATAGAAACATAATGGCGATTAGTGCAGCTGATGGCCTTGAGAGTGAGTGACGGCGCTTGACCTCACTCTCACCTTGCCTTCCGGGGATAAATCGTGAGAACCGGAAGGCATAGAGGACCCTATCTTCCGGTTTAAGGATAGTAA
>CM042156.1:16136479-16138475 GCA_023376005.1 Doryteuthis pealeii
AACCTTCATCAGTATGTGTTATGCGGGGTGAAGAAATTGATGGAAATGTTTATAGATGACAGGTGATAAAAAAAATCTTTATAAAATGTTTTGTGTTAACTTTAAATGTAATTTTTATCTTTTTATCATCCTGTCATCTATAAAACATCCATCAATTCTCGACCATAATACAGCTCTGGTGAAGGTTTAAAGAAACCGAATTTTAAGGCGTGATAAATACATTATCTTATTTTTGGAACACTTGGTTTTTCAGAATTTCTTAATATTGTCGGATTTATTTCAATTTATCCATATATATGATATATATATAGTATATATATTATATATATATATATAGTAGTAGATTTTTACATCGGTCGGTGGGTTGTTTTTGTTAGTATCTATACTGTATTCGTTTTCCTTCTTAACTTCAATATGTTACACATCAGGGGAAATTCCCGTGGTGTAGAGGATAATATGCTGGACAGTGACGGCTTCGATGTCCGAGTCTCGCTCTAACTATTCATTTGCGGGACAAGGAAAAGGGATGGATCCCTTCACCCTCCCCAGTTTTGACATCATACCAGGGCAATAAGACCCGCAGCCGCCATCTTCTAGCACATATTTTCTTAAGTGTTGGAGCTTTTCTTTAAAAGAAAAGGAGGTCGGAACATCATATGTTCTAGGGCTTGACATGACCAGCCAATTGAGGTGGCCTCTCAATCCGTCCTTGCTCAAGTAAGGGGACAAAATGGAATAATTGTATGTGATGGACTGCTAAGCCATCAGGGTCCGTCTTAAGCATCTCGGGTCACCACCCAAGATCCAACAGGTGGCCCATTGAGGGGGATTTTAGCCTTCTGTAGAAGGGGATTTGGTGTATCTACTAAGCTCCGGTCACAAAGGATTTGGCATTAAATAACTATAGAGATTGATAATGGCATTAAAACAAAGAAACCAAAACAATCCATCCAAATTTTTTTTCACAAACGGGGTATATATATTTAAACCCCTCCACACGGGCAGATGCGGCACAAGTTCAATTTTTAGGTGGAGTTTAACAGGTTTGAATTCAGAGTTTTCCTTCTAGAACTGGTTACCTAGCATGGTTAAAGAAGTCTCAGTTGCCTGGTATTTCTCATAGTTGGAGGGAGAATTGGAATCATGGCTTTCTCAGAGTATTAGTGCCATGGTGAAAGTGCAAACAGCGCTTGCCGAGGATTGGAACTCTGATCTAATGAATCTATTTCCTACGTCTCTAACCAATTAGAGCACGTGCTTCCAACGTGTTTATAGGTTTAACTTTATCTTTGTATAAATTTATTTTGTCATTACCGCTTTGCGGTCTTATAAAGCCTTGTATTATCCTTTTTTTATAATTATATTTTCCCTTTGAATACGCCACATTGGAGAATAAGGCAACAGTCCATCCTCCCCCCCCTCTCTCTCTCGTCTCTTCTCTCTCTCGCTCTCTCTCTTCTCTCTCCAGTTATTGTTTATATTTTTTGTTTAGTACTCTCTTACTTTTCTAAATTCTCATATATCTTCACTTCGTTCTTTGCAAGGACCATAGAAGCTTGGTGATTAATTTATTTTCTCTCTTTAGAATTCCTGTAATAGGTTTTGCCGCCTCACAAATGTTTAATCCTCTCGTCTCTCACTCTCCCCCTCTCTCTCTCTCGGTCTCTCTCTCTCTCTCTATCTAGTCTATTCTATCTCTTCTCTCTATATATATTAAAAGTATTAGAACATAATACATTTGTGTGGACGATTCTTATTTATAATATAGTATATATATAATATATATATATAGTAGTACTTATTAGGAGAGAGAGAGAGAGAGAGAGAGCGAGAGAGAGGCATTATCAATTATTTATTCACACAGTCAACACAACGACAACACACACACAATATATATAGTATATATTACTATTTACATATATATATATATATATTATATATCGGAAAAAATATTCTCTCCTCCCATCTACTTGTTTGAGTATTAATTTTTTTGTCT
>CM042156.1:16148575-16166075 GCA_023376005.1 Doryteuthis pealeii
ATTGGATATACTAACCATCGTCAGTTCAATATTAACAACCTTTTTGAAGATGCTTCATTACATCGCTCATTCATAGATGTCATTTTCTGTTTAGATGCAAAAAGATATGAAAAAGTATTTGATTATAAATAACAACACTCCCTTCTTTTCAAATGTTAAGCCGTCACGAGAGTATTTGAAAAATGTTATAAATTTATATATATGACACCCCAGAGAACTTATTGAAAAATTATAAATCTTTAAAGCAAACATTACATATATTTATTATATGTATACTAGCAGGCCTGTGGTTATACTAGAGTATGATAACGTAATTATTACAACGTTTGATATGTTTGCTTAAGAGCTATCGTTAAATAGTTCAATATGTAAAAAGTATAATAATCTTGATTTAACTCTCTCTCTCTCGTCCTCTTTTTCTTTCTTTCTTTCTTTTAATCTTTTCATAATTTTCAATTGAAACATTAGCGTTATCACTTCCACGCGTTCACCTCTCGATCTTTCCCCTACTCTCTTAATTTCTTCCTTTCTCTTTTATGTTTTTTTACTGTGTAGCATGTATTTTTTCTTCCCTTTCTTTCTTCATAATAAGAAAGGGATGGACCAGTATTTAGCTGATTTGAAGCCACGCATAAGAAGTAAGAACTCGGCGGCTAAGCAACATCAGATAATCAAATTTACATTTTTATATTTCATCTTGGACAATTTTTACGGTCTCGTTTTTAACCAGAGAGTGTTGCGAGATGACAACGGTCGTACAATTAAAGAACACGATTATTAATATGTAGATATTTTAAGATGCTCAAACCTACCCTGCAACTGAACATGATTTTTCTCAGGTGAGAAAACATTCTGCAAGTGTCATATGGTAAACTCACATATCAACTATAGGCTTGCTCTGTCCCTACAAATCATAAAAAGAGACACTGTACGGTAACCTGCCTCCTATCACACACACACCATTCATGTTAGAAGAACGAAACATGTTGGACATAGCTGAAGAAGCAATTGATACCCTATTGGCACCAGAATATGACGCACGAGTGTCATTCAGCAGTAGAAACCTACATCGATCCGCTCTAATCGGACACTGGATGCTGTACAGGGAATCTGCCGGGAATGACGAGACAGGGAGAGATGGTGGGGAAGAGTCATGGATATCTGTGCTGCCGGCGTGAATTAATAATGATGATGAGGTTTAAAATGTTTACCCTATTAAATTTAATATATGATGAAAAATGGACTCTCTTGTCGATTTCGACGCATGAGGGTTCATCCAATGAACAACATACACAGAGATTTTGTTTATAATGGTGAAAGCTTGTGTTGGACCATCTGGGATTTTGGCACAGTCGATAAACAAGAATTGTTGCAAGGAATGACAGAAACCCAATCAATGTATGACATAAGGATTTTCAAATTCAGAGTGTAAAAGCAGTCTCCCTTGTCTGAGGGTTCTGGATAATCTCCTGTGTCAGGAGACCCTATTTTGGTCACGTGACACAGGAACCAAAGAAGAGAACCCTCTTTTTTCGATGCCACTGAACAAGCCTGGACGGGCTTGTCACCTCTCTCCACAGACACCTATGGTGCATACAGACGCCACAGACACGACTCTACTTACAGTAAGTGCTTTCCACCTTTGTCTATTAACACTACTGTGTATGTTTGGTCACTTGTGACATTAAATAGCCTGGGAAACTTCGTTCCCCTATATATGTTATAATAAAAGTTACATAAATGTAACTAACGCGTTTGTTGTTTTCCTAACTGAAGTATTCCGCATTGGGTACTTTCTTTTAAGTAACCCAATGCTTTATAAGAACCAGAGTTAACACTCTGTGAACCTCTTATAAGAGTTTTCTTTCTCCTATACTGGTTACCTATCCAAGGTTATAGAGCCCAGTCTGCCCTACTATCTTACTTATAGCTAGAGGGAGATCATATGGATCCATACCTTTCTTAAGGGTATTATCGCTGAGTGGGAAGCGCGTGGTGTGATGGTTAAAGTAATGGGAATGGACTCGTCACTCCGAGTTCAAATCCTGAATGTGGTAATTGCATTTCACGCTAATACCCTTGGGAAAGGTATGAATCCTAATCTCCCTCCAGCTATGGATAAATAGTAGGGCAGACTGGGCTATTTAACCTTGGTTAGGCAACCGTTTAGGAGAAAGAAAACTCTGAATTCAAACCTGTTGAACTCCGCTTAAGAAATTGACACTGTGTCACATCCTGCTCGTGCAGAGGGGTTGGTAAATATATATTAACGCTGAATGAAATACACACAGCCTTGTCTAGGATTTGACCTCGGGCCGACGAGTGCATTTCCTACGACTCTAACCATTTTTGCCAACTGCCTCCAAATATATGATAATCTTATTATAATGGAGATTGTGTGCTTTTCTGTCTGTAACCGAAACTATATCACTACTTAAGTCACAATTCCCTTTGTTATTTACGTCACATTCTCCATGATTTTATTTTTATCTAAACCTCAATTTCTAATAAAATTGTATTACATTATTAATACTGTTAATCATATTAACAAATGAATAATATGCAATTGTATTTATATATACACTAAAATAGCATTTTACAGTGTGAACAGGAAGGCTAATTTGAATTAATGAATATGATAAAAAATCTCTTCAATAAATCTTAAAAGAAATCGATTAACGAGAAGAAATAATTCTGATTTTATTCTTTACTTCCTATTTTAACTAGGTTATCAAATTAGGAAAATTTAGCAATGAAAGACGAGAGTGATAGAAGAGTAAGTTTCAGTTGTTCTATTTTTTGATTATGCACCCCTCTGTTTCCAATCATTTTATCTGCATTCTTATTTAGTTTCATTAGCTTTTCTAATTTAATATACTTTATTACATTAAAACTTAAATACTTGCACCCGGAGGGTGCATATATTTGCTAGTATATCTAATAATATATCAAATATTATACATAGCTACGCATTTCTTTGTGCAAAGCACTTATATATGTTAAAGAATAATACCTTTTCTCAGAGGAAAATTATTGGCCGTTCAAAACAAAACGAAAAAGATGAATGTGTTTTATCCCTATGAAATTAATTGGTGCCAATATTCTTGTCATTGATTTGAAATCGGAGCGTCTTAACCTCAATTATCTATAAACGTTCCAAATGTTAAGTTTTCTTTTGTTTTACTCGTAGAAAAAGATTTTGACAATGGCGCCAACTAATACGCCCTATAAACAATATATATATATATATATATATATATATATATATATATATATACACACATATGTATATGTATATATATATATGCACATGTATATATATATGTCTGTTTGTGCGTGTGTATGTGCAAACTGTCTATCTATATATATGCATGTTTGCATACATACATACAGATATATTTGTGTATGGGGGGTGAATATGTAAGCATACACATATATGAGAACTAGACGGTTTGCACACGTACATTCACATGTATATGCAAAGGATGTGCTTATATATATATATATATTATATATATATATATATTATATATATATATATGTATGTGTGTGTGTGTGTGCGTGTAAATATTCACATATTTAGAGATAACATTTTTGTGTACACACGCACACACACACACATACACACATATATATATACATATATATATAATACATATGCATATATGCATATATATATACATATGCATATATACATATATATATACATATGCATATATGCATACATATATATATATATATATATATATATACATATGCATATATGCATACATACATATATATATCTATATACATATGCATATATGCATACGTATATATATATATATATATACATATGCATATATGCATATATATACATAAATACACACACACATATATATACATATGCATATATGCATATATATATATATACATAAACACACACACATACATACACACACATATGTATATATATATATATATGTATATATATTATATATATATATACAACCAACGTTAATGTTTCGGCTTTTTCATTGCCTTTGAAAACTACACCGCCCACACAAACACGTGTGTGCGTAAATAGACTCGAAATATGAAATTAAGAACAACTCTTTTTGTGATGACAAAGATGAAAGAAATCATATATATAATATATATATATATAATATATATATATATATATATATATATATATATATATATATATATATATATATACATATATATATATATGTATATATATATATATATATATATATATATATATATATATATATATATATGCTAACGGTATTCATTTTTATATAGCATCAATCAGAGACTATTAGAGGCGGTATTTGTATACAAGTGTCTGCAAATAAAAATCAATCACTTTCTTTGTTTTCTATGTTTTTTGTTTTTATTATTGTTCTTTTTATTTCATTCTTGATAGATGATAGCAAATTGAACCATTTCCTGTCGCAGCGAATTGCAGGTACTAAAGATAGTATACGATAGATTCTCTCGTCTATTTCGGTCTATTGCTCAGTTAGTATTATGAAGTCTTTGGCTATCTAGAATAGTTTGGTTTTATTCGGCTTCTTTGGTTAATGGTATATCAATATTTTGAGTTTATTTAATGCCGAATCCATCCTTGTAGAAGAACAGTAATGAGACGTTCCATTAAAATCATAACGTAAAACAGACCTTGCTTTGATCCTGACACTCTGAAAAGATAAAGCAATGTCGACTATTCAAAATATTAAATGCAAAAAAAAAAACATGCTGTTATCATTTAAATTCTATTCTTTAATTATCTTCACGATGGTTGGTTGGTTGGTTGGTTGAGTTTTACGGCATGTCAACCCCTTGGGTTAGTTTATGCCGAATACTTCTATTGGTAATTTGGTATTCAATAATGTTTAATGCCGACAAAGTTTTGAAATAATTTAATTTTTAATGCGTAATACAATTTTGTTTATCAACTCATGTTTTTCTATTTAACCCATAGATGGAACCTTAACAGGTACTACCACTCTGGGTCAGAGTGGACCAGGGAGTAATGGTGATGAAGGGGTGCTCCACATTCCCCAAACCTACAAAACTGAAACCTCACCATCAGATAGAGTTTAACTTCATTCGCAGGAATTGTAAACCCTCAGTCACCGCCTTCTAGCACCCATATGATAAAAAGGGCCTGGGGCTTGCCATAAGGGCAATAGGGTTGGGAAAATCATATATGTGCTAGGGCTTGACGTGACCAGCTGATTGAGCGGAGGGGGCCTCTCCGACCGCCCGTCTAGCCCAAGATAGGGCCAAAGTGGAGTATTGCAAGTCATGAACTGCTCATCCACCTGGGGTCTATCCTTAAGCATCAAGGGTCGCCACCCACGGCAAATAGGTGGCCCAATTGGGGGAGTCTGCCCCACTGCAGAGGTGCAGTCGTGCATTCTAACGCCCCAGACGACAGGGCGATATCTTCACGAATATAACTCAAATCTTCATTATTTCAAAAAGCAAGATCTGGTGATAGTGAATGTATACATATATGTATACTTTGTCGTTAATTATTTTATTTTCGTAGTTTCCTCCGGAAATCCATACACACAAAATGCCCTTTATATATGTACTGGAAGCGGCTACCCGGCATCGCCTATGTAGAAGGAGGTGGGGCAAAAAGTTAGTCTCACAGATCCATTATTACTAAATCATGTGTTGGATCCTCACAGGATGCCCCATTCAAATCCCTATGTAATAAAAAAAAAAGAAGAAAAAACACCGTGAATTGATCCAGCCTAGTTGGGCGTCGGAAAAATAAAATGTCCAGACACTCTGAAAAGAAAAATCAGTGTTTCCAATTCAAAATATCAAATACAAAAAAATCCATGCTGTTACATTTAACATATATATATATATATATATATATATATATATATATATATATATACAATATAAATCAAATCTTCATTATTTTTATCAAGAAAGCAAGATCTGGTGATATTTAATGTGTATATATATATATATATATATATATATATATATATATATATATTCATTTTGGCGTTAATTATTTTATTTTCATAGTTTCCTCCGGACATTAGTCTCGATTTGTTTTAACATATTTTTTGCTACCCCAGATAAAGAATTATATCAATAATTGATTAGTATAATTTCAATCACCATTTTAGACAAAAACTTTAATAAGTAATTGAGAGTTACCTCCCCTTTATGTAACTCTTGAGCTTTGTAAAACTATATAAACTCCCAAGAGAACTGCTAATGTATTCTAAGTAGAATTAAGCGTACTCAAGTTTGACCGTATATTTGGTTTGGTTTGGTTTGTTTTACGGTATATCAATCTCAGTGGGTCATTTAATGCCGATAAAGTTTTGAAATAAATCAATTCTTAATGGATAATACAATTTTTTGTGGTAGCCCCATTGGGGGAGTCTTACCCGTCTGCAGAGGTGCAGTCGTTGCATTCTAACGCATGAGCCAACTGGGCGAGCGACCGTGTATGTTCTCTTATTATTACAAACACATTATACAGTAGCATCAACGAATACATTTTTCATTTAAATCAAGTAGACAAATATATTATGTTGTTCTTTTTTTTAAGTAAATTCAAAATAATTAAATATAGTTGTGACAGAGAACACGAGGTGAGTGGCGAGCGTCAAGGCTTGCCGTATTCTCGAAGAAAGCGGGCTAGGCTTTGCCTGGCTGTAGAATCGAACCCGCGTCCTTCAGAATGCGAACGGGCGACACATTGGCACCGAAGTCAAGATGCTACAGTCCTGGATGCAAGCGCCAGGTGCCCGGATGATCGCTATGAGGATTCTGACGGCCGGGAGTGGCGCGAGAATCTCGTGCGTGGGGCGCAGATACCCGGATGTTGAGGGGAAACTAGTATAAGTAGAAGTGGGGGTGACGACAGGAGTTGAGTTGTGATTTTGAGTTGCTGAAGATTTTACGACGACGGATTTTTCAGCTGCTGAGGATTTTGAGTTATTGAAGATTTTACGACGACGGAATTTTTTAGCTGCTAAAGATTTTTTTTTTTACGGCGACGACATTGTTGTCCCCCCCCCCCAACAAATTGAATACTTATTTTTTTCCCCTCTATTTTTTTTTCATTCTAGAATAGTTTTTACCGGTTTTTCGTATTTGCACCCAGCAAGGTAGCACCTTTCTATAATCACAAGTCTTTTTGTCTAAAACTGTACAGGTCATCCTATAGCCAATCTACACAATACACGGAACACTGAGAAAGAAACCATGAATATAAATTGTTTAATTGCTGTTGATTTGGTTTTATTAGACATCATAAGACGTAATAAAAGCACATTGATGTCGCTCCAAATTACAAAACGTTGCCAAGTTGTCCGAGAAAATTAGCGGCAAAATATTGTTCATTACCGACGAAAAAGCCAGACAAATTTATGTTACTATTGTGTACAAATGATTATCGTTTCTTCGTCTCCAATTATGTGGGTACCTAAAATATAAACGGTATTTTCTGTCTGTTAACAGATCGTGACATCTGAAATGTCTGCAAAGCGACAGTAATAGACGGAATGACATTGTCGCTATTCCGAGTGATATCCAAAAGATTAAGGTAGATGCATTTGCAAACCAATGTTATCAATGTATTAATGGGAAATAGGTGTCTGTTTCCGCGCCAATGCAAACATAGGAAACGCTTATAGCAGGAGGCGCTTTATGTGTAATGGTTATAGTCGTACGTGTGAGAAGAGTAACACGAATCGACCGTCTCATACGACGTATGAAGTCCAGAATGAAAATGGCGGCGCCCACCAGTCATTAATTAGAGACTTACCAACGGCCTGCCACTAATATTTGCATAACACCACGAACAGTCACTCTAAGTTAACTATCAATAAAGGGAGGTTACTCTAACCTACCCACACAGAATCGACCAGCCGAGTTCAAATCACGGAAAGGCAGTTTGCGTCTCACTTTGATTTAAATTTCTTACTTTGGATGTTTGGTTGTTTTGTTTTACGGCATATCAGATTACTTCGGGTCATTTATTACCGAATCAAATCATTTTGATATCAGGTTGCTTATGTAAAATAACGAGGAAAACCGGAGATTTTAGCTATAATCACCCGAGTTCAAATCCCGGCGGAGGCGATTAGTAAACCAACTACAATGTATTGGCTAAAAAGCCAGGTCCTTTTTGTGCCTGCAATGCTTTTAAAATTCAGTGTTAGTTGAAAATATATGTATATATAACTGTACATCTCAGTGGGTAGAGCGTCCTACTAGGAACGAACAGGTTCCTGGTTCGATACTGCCCCTCGCCAACTCGGCGTATGTGCGGTAAAGTGAAGAGCTAACAGTAGGTGTGGCGCCCCGCCTCATACGCCAAAACCATCTCCTTGGTCTAGCTCTTGTGAAAAGGGGATAGATACCCTCGCTATTTGGCTGATACCGACTTTAGGCTACCTCGACAACTTCATATATATATATATATATATATATATATATATATATATATATATATATATATTATATTTTTGGCAGTTGGTTTGTGGTGGACTTTGAATATATATATATATATATTATATATTATATATTATATATATATACATACTGTCGGATTCACTTCTCTATTTATATATATATATATATATATATATATATATATGCACTTATATACTGTAATATATACTTATATTTTCAACTAAAGCTAATTCAATCAGTTCTTCCTGTTTGACTATTTGTTATTGATTCCAGTCTCATTCGAAAATCGATTTTCCCCCGAATGTCTGTTCTAATCAATAATTTATTTCACTGAGTGATTTTATCGATCCCTTGCTTGTCAGAATAAACTTATTCATTTTCGATTTTTCTTTATACGGTCTCCTATTAAAACCATCATAGGCAAACAAAGCCTCGCTTTGAGTCTTTTTAGTTGAGCATCAGGAACCTTCCACTGTTACCCGATATTGAAAAGAACAAAAGAAAAAATCACTTCCCCTACGCACAACATTAATAGTCGATGTTTCGGATTATGGATGCACTAACTTACTTTTAAGCACGACGTTGACACACTATTCATACATCATTGGTAGGAGTAATGATAAGAAATTATGTTGTCATGGTAACATGAGGAAACGTATTAGGGACTCTTCTGCTGGCGTAGAAACAAATTTCACTAATCCTCCAACGATGAATATATATATATATATATATATATATATATATATATATATATATATATCATTGAATGGTGAAATTTGTAAAATCTCATATATCATAAAATTTTCGATTTTCCTTGCATTGAAACAAATTCACCTGATGATTTTGACGCATGAAACCAAAATGGTTGTGACTGTTCCTTTGTCATCAAATAAATAGATATGTAAAACCTTTATATATTTATTTTATTATGTTATATAACAGCTCTATTTTATATTGAGCACTCTACCAATATTACTGCCTTTGGCACTCCGTTCCAGTAAAAGCTGAAACAGTGACAATCCCACACTATACATATATATATATATATATATATATATATTTTATATATATAATAAAGCCAAAACAGTCAGAAACTATCAACCTAGGTTTCACTTAGGTGATCATCAGGATAATTCTGACAGAATCAGAATTATCCTGATGATGCCTTAGGTGAAATCTAGAGTTTCTGACTCTTTAGAATTTAGCATTATATTATTATTTACTCATTTTGAGTTTTCACATTAGCTGATGGTCTTTCACTGGAGTCTGAGTGATAAGTCTCCTCAGATCTCCAGGACCCTTCTGAGTATTCTGGCAGATTGCAGCAGTGCAATGTTCTGAATGGTTTCAATCCTTCCTCTGATTTCCAAACTTTCCAAACCCTTTCCAATCCTTTTGGGACCGTTCCAAGTGCACCAACTACAATTGGTATCACTTTTACTTTCATATTCCATAACTTTTTCAGTTCTCTGACAAGGTCCAGATATTTGTCCATTTTTTTTTCATTTTCCTTTAGCTTGACCCTGTGATCTGCTGGAACTGCAAAATCCACCAGTTGACAAGTTATTTCTGTTTTGTTCAACACTAGGCCTGGTCTTTTGCTGAGATAAGGTGATCCGTTTTTATTTCAAAGTCCCAGAGAATTTTCTCTGTTTTGTTTTCAAGAACGATTCTGGTTATGCATATACCATTTTGTTGTATGGTCAAAATTTAATCTTTTGCATAATTCCCAGTGGATCACCTTCCCAACCCAGTCGTATCTAGTCTTGTACTCCCTTTGTGCTAGTTTGCTACATTCGCATAGTACATGGTTTACAGTTCATCTCTATTACCGCACAATCTACATTTACTATTTTGTTGGGTCTTATCAATTTTGCTTTGATATAGTTTGTCTTTATGACATTATCATTTATTATTATTATTATTATTATTATTATTATCTAAATCAGTGTATATCAAGCTATTTAAGTTTGTTCGCATCTATCTATTTGAATATGTACCGCTCTCTCTCTCTCTCTCTCTCCTCTCTCTCTCTCTCTCTCTCTCTCTCTCTCTCTCTCTCTCTCTCTCTCTGGAATACGACAGTAACTAGAAGAAAGAAAAAAGATTTAAAATAGACCGGAAATAAGAGAAAGTTAGGAGAAGAACCCGGAAGTGCTCTAAGGCAGATTGTCACGAAATGTAACAAAGAAACCGTAGATAAAGATATCAATCCAAAACACAAACGAATGCCTAAAGGGTAAAGGCAGATAGAAACGAAAGTGTAAATAAATATGATGCATCAGGTTAGAATATATTCACTTCATTGTTTAAGTTTTCTCAACTATATTTAAATAGTAGGGCAGATTGGGCTCTTTAATTGTGGCTTGGTAATCGTTCTAGGGAAGGTAAACTCAGAATCCAAACAGATAATCCACTTAAAATGAATAGCCACATTTTGTTCCTGTAGAGGGATTGGGTAAATACAGATATGCATACAAAAAACAAGGGTTTAGGTTCAAGGTTATATATATATAAATACGGGAGTAAAAAGCGGAAATCAATCCGACAGTATGCGGGGAAAGTAGACAAAAACGGGATGTTCTACTGCATGGATGTTTATTGTTGGTGGTGATGTCGACGTTATAATGTTTCGGTCTATCTGACCTTCTTCAGAACACGAACTGTTCTAGTATTGAAGGATTTATTTCTCTTACTGACAAGTGTCTTGCGATCGTGATTGGGATGGGGTGGTCAGCTGCTAGTGATCTGGTGTGAATGCTGGGATAGTAGTATTAAGTTTTATTTTATGTTGTGGTGCTGATAGTGTTTATGGGGTCACTTAGTGGAGGCGGGGTGGGAGTTTGGGGTGGAAGGAGGTCGTCTCTGTAGATTAGACGTTGGGCCTGCCGGAGATAGGGGTGTGAGTCGTATATGAGTAGGAAATGGTAGAGTAGATTTTATTATGTGTGCTTATTTATTTATATATTATCATACACAAAAAAACAACAAATAAATAACTGGTTTGTAGTGAGAGAGGAGACCTACCTCGTGCAACACAGTGTGTCAGAGAGAGTGGCGGGCGTGAAGACTTGCCGTATTCTCGAAGGAAGCGGGCTAGGCTTTGCCTGGTGTGTAGGACTGACCTAGAGTCGAACCCGCGTCCTTCAGAATGTGAGCGCTGTGGACGAGCAGTGAAATAGGAAAAAGCAGAGTGGCCCGGATGTAGGTGGTCGCGCCGTAAGGATTGACGCGTACTTGCTGTGTGACGAGTGTCGCACGTGCTGCTAGGGCAATTCTGAGTGAGGAGCCCGGTTGTGGTGAGATTGAGGTATATTTTAAGGACTTACCCTCCCAGACCAGGGAGAACAACTGCAGTAGAATTTTGTTATCGAGACGAGCGGGATAGAGAAATATATTTGGATATTGTTGGTGAGACGCGTGTGATACAGGTGGGAGAGTGTTTAGACTGTCGATTCGAAGAACACTGCGTCAGACTTGACTGTGACCCCCCCCCCCACTGCTTATATGGTTGAAACAACTCCGACAAGGGTGTAAACATACATTAACAAAATGGACTTTAATAAAAGCACATAGACAGACACTTAGGACATGAAGTACATAAACATGAAACAAGATACATAGTGGATAATATACGTACATAGATACATAAGAAGAGTTTCATAGAATATATGTTTAGATGTGGAGGTCCATAGACTAAGGTCACTTACTAGTGTCTGTAATGGGGGCCGAAGCCCCACACGAGGAGGTGTAGACATAAATGTCTAACCCATTGTAGTCACGTCCCGAGAAGCTAGAGCTTGAAACAGGCGCATAAATACAACAGACCCCTGGTGGTCAAACCAGGAACCCAGGGGGAGATAACTCTTCCAGATCCAAGGGAAGATAATCCAACAAGGGAAAGAAAATGCGCCGTGCTAGTGATGAAAAGGGGTAAAAGAGAAATATATCGAATACAACTACCAAATCAGGAAACTATAAGAACACGTGGACAGAAGGAGAATTACAAATACTTAGAATCTTAGAAGCGGACAACATCAAACAGAGATGAAATGAAAAAGTTAAACAAGTATACCTCAGAAGAACAAGAACACTTCTGGAGACCTCACTTTTCAGCAGAAAACTTATCCAGAGAATGAATACCTGGGACGACCCCATTATGAGATACTCTGGACCATTCTTTAAATGGACAGATAGACCAAAAGACAAGGAAATGATGACAATGGACAAGGCATTACACATGAGAGATGATAAAGACAGACTATATGTAGCAGTAAAGAAGGTGAAATATGTCTTGCTAACAAGATACTCGTGATCCTTAATTGTACGACCGTTATCATCTTGTAACACCCTCTGGATAAAAATGGTATGAGTTTGATATAATACACACGAAACACCGGGTAACCCTACTAGTTACTAATAAGTATTATTTTGTTTTTGAAAAATAAACAAAGGCACATACGCTCACATACACATACACACGTACACACACACGTACAGAGAGAGAGAGAGAGAGAGAGAGAGAGAGAGAGAGAGAGAGAGAGAGAGATAGAGAGGCACACACAAGCAGGCACACATACATAGCTACAGGCAGTCAGACAGACACACACACGAGCAAAATCAATTTCCTAAGTAGAATTCGAATTCAAACTTTTACTTCTCCTAGACTGGGGGCCTAACCAATGTTAGAAAGCCCAATCTGCCCTACTATTTATCTATAATTGGAGGAAGAATAGTTTCATCCTTATCTTCCCCAAGGATGTTAGAGTGAAAAGAAAGAAAGAAATAAGAAAAAAGAAAGAATGCCGACTGAATTAAAAGAAAGAAAAGAAAGAAAAAGAAAGGAAATAGTGAAGTAAATAAATAAATGAAGAAAGAAAGAAAGAAAGAAATGAAAAGAGAAATAGACTGAAGTATGAGCAAGAAAAGAGAATGAAGAGAAAGAAAGAAAAAGAAAGAAAGAATGCAGAGTGACGAAAGGGAAGTGAAAGAAAGAAAGAAAAAGAAAGAAAGAAAGAAAGAAAGCAAAGTATAACCAAAGGAAAAACAATAGTAAATCGAAAGAAAGAAAAAAGAAAGAAAGAAAGAAAAAGTAAGACAATAGTATGAAGTAGAAGAAAGAAAGGAAAAGAAAAACTGAAGAGAAAGAAAGAAAGAACTTGAAAAAAGCAAAAACAAAAACAAATAATAATAATAATAATAATAATAATAATAATAATAATCAAGTTATTTCCCATGATGCTCTTGGTCAGGATGTCGACCGAGAGATTGAGTAGCAATCGTGAAGAATGTGCCATAGAAACGTTTAAAGTTACGAAAAAATTGCAGTTACATGAAAAAAGTCACAAAAAGGTCATAGCCACTTGTTTGTGTGTCTGGTTGTCAATGAAATATTCGAAGTGAAAAGATCTCAATCAGATAAACAGTTTACATCCCCCTCTCTCACCCCTCTCTCTGTTTCTCTCTCTCTCTCTCTCTCTTACCCCCCTCTCCCCCCTCTCTCCCTCTCTCTCTCTCTCTCTCTCTCTCTCTCTCTCTCTCTACATATATATATATATATATATATATATATATATATAAAAGAAGGTCTGCAAAATGTATTATGTTCTCAGAAAAATGCTTCTTGAATGTTTTGAAGATGGTTCTTCGAGTCTAAATTTTAAGGCGATAACCATTACACAATGCGCTTCTTAATGCGAGGTCTAGAGACGTAATTAAAATTCAATGCTTTTTCATCCCATCAACTCTAAGCATCTCAGCAGTAAACGAGGGTCTTAATATATACAGAAACAATGAATATCTTAGGCTAATGAGTCACAAAAAAAAAAGAAATTGCTAGCGTAAAAGATTAACAATGAATGTTGATAAAATGTGAAAGACAATAGGAATAACCTGAATGGATAAAATATAAACATTTTTTAAAGTCCATAACAGATATAGCAGCTATGGTGACATAAAACATCCCCCGTCTAAAAGAAGAAAAAAAAAAAAACAAATCAAATGCTGAATGGCGTTTATCGACGGTAGATAAATAGTTTAGAAATAAAAGATGGAGTATCCATAAAGGGTAAAATTCCGCCATTTTGAAAGCCACGAATGAAAAGCCATTTTTCGCGGGAACGGCCATGGTCCTCATTGGAATGGAGATTAAGAACCTCGTTTTCGCATCAGAGACAATAGATTTTGCCTCGTCAGAAAATGCCATTTATTTTATCTATTTTGTTTACTGAAATTTTCATTATTCAAAATTTTTAGGCAGCTCCCATTTTGATAACAGACCCCCCCATAACAGATACATAAAAACACACAAAAACATATATGCATGCGTGTGTGTACATACAAGAATACACACACAAGCATATATATATATATATATATATATATATGTGTGTGTGTGTGTGTGTGTGTGTGTGTGTGTGTGTAAAAGAGTCCAGTCTGCACTATTATTTACCCAGCGATTGAGGAGAGTATTTGGATGCATACCCTTCCCAAGGTTATAACCGCTATTGAAATACAGCCCCAGGATTTGAACTGGGGTCAACGAGTTTTTGGTACGACTGAAACCAATACATCATGCGCCGCCAAAGTATATATATATATATATATATATATAATATATATATATATATATATATATATATATATATAAACGGCTCTAAGACTGATATTGAACACTCCACTAATAATACCGCAAAAAGCCTTGTGCACAACTAACTCATTAAGTGACCTAGTAATAACATATGCTATATATATATATATATATATATATATATATATATATATATATATATTTTATATGTATAAGTATTAACTTACCGGTGGGTATAAGAACGATCGTTGGAAGCGCACAATATCCAGAGGTTAAGGTTGAGAAAAAACAAATACAAAGTGCTCAATATGTAGAGCATAAATTTATTTTAAGAATGGAAAGGAGTAACCTACTCGAGTTTCATGAAACTCAAGTAGGTTACTCCTTTCCATTCTTAAAATAAATATATATATATATATATAATTATATATATATATATATATATATAATCAGTAATTATATATGGATTTGGACTCATAACTTAAAGTTTCATGCTTATGCAAAAGATTTTAAAAACCACTTTTATAAAATATATATATATATATATAATATATATATATATATATATATATATATAATCCTTCAGGTGGAAATACAAGTTACAAGGCTAAGTAAAAAAGTAATGCCATTGTGTTTAGGACAGGTGTAATTACAAACACAGGAACAGGTATCATACATCAAAATTGAACCTGGTTCTCTGTGGAACACATGATAGCATGTATCTCTGCCCTGTAAAATTCAGTTGACTGTACTTAGAGCCACTTCTTCACTGCAGATTTCACTTCCTCGTCACTGGAATAATGTTTGACTCAGACTATCATCTCTTTGGCCCTAGGGTTTGAGAGGAACGGTGACTATTTAGAGATTATATATATATATATATATATATATATATATATATATATATATATATATATAAATATATATATATATATAGTCATCCACAGACACTTGTTTCGATTTATCAAGTCTCTTCGGTGTGGCAAGACATTTTGCGAGCTACCTACTGCCGGGTTCGAAATCCGATTGTTGCAGCAGCAGTCGGACAGCTTACCCTCTCGGCTATTATCACCCACAGAATATGAAAGGGATTTTAACTGTTCTTATACACACATCTGTATGTATGTAAAGGTCGCCATAGAGTGTCCCATCCCATTTTATAGGAGAGCGTTGCGTTTACGCTTTAGTTGGCGGTCGTCAGCGAGATCCCCTTCCAAAGTGCTCAACCCCAGGGGAAGGGGAGCGCATATATATATATTATATATATATATATATATATATATATATATATATATATATATATATTCCTTCAGATGGGAAATAGTATTCTTTAGATGAATTATCTCTCGTTTGCAATCTTTTCTCTCCGCCCCCCCCCCCCCCGTCAAGGGAATTTGCTTTGGAGAGAAATAAAATGTCCGTTGAAAGCGTTTTTTTAAAACACGCGCCATTTCTCTCGTTTTATTTCCATTTCTTTCTTCCCATACGTTCAAGATAGTCGTATAAAAATAAGAGAATAATCCTATTTATTGCCGGAAGCGTATAAACCAACTGAACCCAGAAAAGTGCATTGTGGACGGTGAGTCTCCATATTTGACAAAATAACCGACAACAGTTGAATTATCCGATGCAGATATTCACCAACCCATTCGCTAGAGTAGGATGTGACACAGGGCCAATTTCTTAGTATTATATATATCGCAGACAAGTTAAAGAGACAGTTCTTCCAGGCCGTTGTCGTGTCAGTACTGCCGTATGGCTGTACCACTTCGACCCTTACTAAGCGACTAGAGAATAAACTAGATGGGAGCTGCACAAGAATGCTGCGGGTGATCATGAACAAGACGTGGAAACAGCACCCTACGAGAAAACAGCTATACGGCCACCTACCACATATC
Source organism: Doryteuthis pealeii (assembly GCA_023376005.1). Lineage (NCBI taxonomy): Eukaryota > Metazoa > Mollusca > Cephalopoda > Myopsida > Loliginidae > Doryteuthis > Doryteuthis pealeii. Next base: position 16,165,514 of record CM042156.1, read on the forward strand.
ACCCAAACCATCCGAGTAAGACGGACAAGACACGCGGGGCACTGCTGCAGAAGCAAGGACGAACTCATAAGCGACGTCCTCCTGTGGAAGCCAGCACATGGACAAGCCAGTGTGGGCCGACCAGCAAAAACATACGTTGATCAGCTCTGTGCGGATGCAGGATGCTGCATAGAGGACCTCCCGAGAATGATGAGCGATAGGTACGGATGGAGAGAGATTGTCATGGATATTCGCGCTAAAACGCGACATGATGATGATGATGATATTTATATATAAATATAAATATATATATATATATATATATATATATATATTTATTTATTTTACAATGTTTTCACAGATCAATGTTCATTATTAACAGCGACCAAGGTTTCATGCTAAATAGCAATCATCAGGTTGTTGAGCAAGATCCTATGGTGTTTGTTGGAGTTCTTTAACAATGTCACATTTTGGATTGTAAATAACGTCGGTTAGTTCAGCGGACGCTGTTATAGTCCGGATTTACTAAAAATAATTTTTTTAAAAATTTGCATTTTTTTGTAGTAATGCCAACGAAGTTGTC
>CM042156.1:16171075-16196075 GCA_023376005.1 Doryteuthis pealeii
AAGATCACTGGAACTGAAGCAGTCTAGTTATGGCATTTCTTTTTAAATGATTTTTTAAAATTTTTTTTAAACGATGGTATTTTTTATATAACTGTATTTTCGTGTTGTATGTTTACGTGAATGCGTTTTTTTTTTGTACTTGTGCGTATGTTGTCATGCGCGTGTCTATGAAAATGCGTGTTGGTTGTGACGTTATGACTGTATCCTAGCGCGGGATTGCACGTGCATATGTATGTGCGTATTAAAGAGCGTATTTGTGTTTGGTGGCCATGGTGATGTATAATATTTCGTGTTGGATGTAATATAAATCAATTTAATTATTATTATTATTATTATTATTATTATTATTATATAATCAATATTATTATTATAGTTATTTGTTTATTACTTATTGTTAAAAAATTCGAAAGTGAAGAATTCACACAATACCGAATACACATTGGTCTCACAAGACTTACACACTCAAACGGAAGGAACCAGAACAACAGTGTATATAGCGTATCAAGCACCCTGCACTCTTAAATAATTTTGCTTTCATCAGACAATGCTTTTTCAACGAAAATAATATGATAGATCTATTTGAAAACATCAACATGGATAAAGTTTTGTCCCTTTTTCTGAGCAATACAATCATACATAAAATCGCTTAAAGAGATGTGCTCACGTGAATACACGCTGTAAAAATGTTTTGTTTTTTTTTACTATTCTCTCGCCTGAGGATTGATTTATAAAAATGAAACATGTAGCGGTAACATAGTATCCATAATTCTATATTTTAGTTTTAAATCTGTTCTGCTAGCGTTGAACACTGTTTATATTTCTATGCATATCCTTTTCTTGGTTTCTGTCCTTCATTATATATATATATATATATATATATATATAATATATATATATATATATATGATAAGTTGTAAAAAGGTATGTTTGGAATGGCTTTTTTGCGACAATTTTGGGAGAACAAGTGCTTAATTGGAGTCGTACCTAATTTTGAAAATAATTAATTAATAATGAATTAGGCGGGAATACCTATTTAAATGTATGGCTAAACATATCGAGAAAAATCTCGATTTGTTTAGCCATACATTTAAATAGGTATTCCCGCCTAATTCATTATTAATTAATTAATTTTCAAAATTAGGTACGACTCCAATTAAGCACTTGTTCTCCCAATATATATATATATATATATATATATATATATATAATATATATAAGTCGGGGCGGTCTAATGTTGGTATCAGCCAGACAGCGAGGGAGTCTATCTCCTTTTCACTAGCGCTAGACCAAGGGGATTATTTTAGTTTTGTCCTTTTTTCTGAGCAATAAAATCATACATAAAAAAATTTCTATAATAATAACGGTTAGGTTCGAAGTTCCGTGAAGGCTCCTGATTACGACAAGCAGGTTCCCGAAGAGAAGGTTTCTAAGTTCGAGAAGGAAGCCCCGAGTTCGAGAAGGTTCCCGAGTCTGACAAGAAATACCCGACGAACACCAGACGGCTCATCGGTCGAAACGTTGTGCAGTTAACAATAACGATGAGAACTATAGTCCGAATAATACAAATAATACAAAGTTATCCATGTTGTTCTTTCACCTCGAAATAAAATGCTATTTTCCACCTTATTTTCCACCTTTTTAGCAATTTTTGCACTTTTAAATTCCGAAAGCGAAAAGGCCGCAGATTTTCATACAAGAAAATTTGAAGTATAAATGAAATTGCCGTATGAAAAATACAATCAAGGGAATATGTGCAAAGGCTTGCATTTTTTACGGATGGATTTAACAGAACTTTTCATGTTAGCTATCAGAAATTCTTACTGTAAATTGTATGATTTGAAGGAAAAGTTAAATAAGATATCTTTCTTCCAACAGACTCTTTATTTTCCCCATGAATAAAGAGAATTACAAACAAAAGGAATACTTGCAAGATTCCATGACAAAGCCCGCGGCTCTAAAAAGCAGTTGCTTGATATTAAGAACAACAAGAGCAATAATAATAATAATAATAATAATAATAATAATAATAATTTATAGTGTTGATCGATATAGACATTTTTAACTATCTTTAGCTAAATTAGGCGCTTCTTTGTGAACGAAGGTGATTTTTTTTTTTAAAAAAGAATGTTTTTCTGATAGTAGAACTTAAAACATGTCTACAGACCACAAAAACAAATACCATAAAAAAACATTAACAAAGAGCTCTATTTTTTAAAATCTTTTATTTATTTATTTTTTTTTTACTGTTATCTTTTTGTAACAATCTGTTACAGTGTTTGTTGTTTTATTTTTCGTTTATTTTTTTATTTTTTTATTTTGTGTTCTCTTTTTTTCTGGCTATCTCAGAAAAATATCCATTTTCAAAATGATCAGGCTACTTACGCTGTATATATATATATATTAGTATATATTTTTTTGTATAGAAACAAGTCTGCTACCATTGGTTTCCTGCTATCCAAACTTAATTGTTTAAGAGGAGCAATATATATATATATATATATATATATATATATATATATATATATATATATATATATATATCAAAGACTGAAGAAGATACCAGAAGATCTGAAACACGTGTTTTCATATATAAAACAAAAAGAATTTAAAATTGTTTTCTGAGAACAAAATAAATTTTGCGGACCTTCCTTTTTTTTATAAAATATTGAATTTTCTCCCGTTGGAACCAGAACAACATTATATATATATATATATATATATATATATATATATATATATATATAGGGAGAGAGAGAGAGATACATGTATACAGAGACACACACACACACACACACACACACACACACACACATATATATATATATATATATATATATATATTATATATACATATACGTATTCATATTGTTAAGTTTCTGATCGCCATCCTTGGCCAATTGAAAAGGACTTAAAGTAAGTAAGTCCTGAGCTATAGAATCCTTTGGTAAGTGAATAAGTCCTGAGTTATGGAATCCTACGTAGTGTCAAAGGTCCAGTGATATAATCCTATGTTCCGTCGTCCACGAAGGTTCAAAGCAATGTGTGAGTAGGTAAGATCCGAACAGCCGGTATGAAATATTATAACAGCAGCAGAGTACTGCCAGTGATTGGCCAAGAAGTTGGTCACATGGTTATCGGCGAGTCTATAAGTAGAAGTAGACATTTGACACGCGCCTTATATAACAAAATAAGTCATACACACACGCGTATACATACATATGAACACACATACTCATAGCTAGACATTTATACAGACACACACATACATATATACATGCACATAGCAATAGCATAATCTTTACAGATCACTGACGTCCCTCACAATCCTATGAACCCACCACCAGGACATTCTGCTTTCTAAGTCTGGATATATCAATCATAGGAAATCTCCACAGGGACAATTCATGCAAACTCCAGGAACAATGTGTCTTGTGCAATCTGTAACAAAAGCTGTAAGTCAGCTTTTGGTCTTAAGAGACATATGTTGGTGCATAAACTCTTATCATCTGATCCATCTGATACTACGGGAGGGACGTCCTTCCTATGTCATAATTGCATCAAACTTTGTGGAGCTGCAGCGGGTTTGGTGAGTCATTTGAGGGCTCATGAAAGGAAAGGTTCTGATACATACACATATACCTAACACCTGTGGTACCATTATCAGAACCCCGTTTGATACACTACCTATCAGAAAGAAAAGGAGAATCCACTACTAACCTCTTCTGACACCAACAACTGACCACCCCTCCCCTTATTCCCGACCTCCTGATTCACCAGTATGAAAATGTTCACCATTGAAGCAAGAACTCAACCCAAAGTCCTGAAGAACGTCTAACAGACCGAAACGTTACAACGTCGACATCACTACCTACAATAAACATCCATTTTCTACAACATCCCGTGTTTGTCTACCTTTCTCCACACACATATATACAGAAACATACATACATATATACTCATACATCATCATCATGGAGGCGCGTGGTCAAATGGTTAGAGTCGTAGGAAATGGACTCGTCAACGCGAGTTCAATTCCTGGACGAAGCTGTTGGCATTTCACATGGCGCTAATACCCTTGGGAAAGGTATGAATCCAATTCTCTCTCCAGCTATGGGTAAATAGCAGGGCAGATTGGACTCTCTAAGCGTGACTAGGTAATCAGTTTAGGAGAAGGAAAACTCTGAATTCAAACCTGTTAAACTCCGCTTAACAAATTGACCTTGTGTCGCATCCTGCTCGTGCAGAGGGGTTGGTAAATATATCTATACTCATACATACACAAATGCACATACATATTTACACACAGACACACATATACACATATATACACACATACTTGCATACACACATACTCCCACACATACACCCACACGCACAGAAATACTCACACATATACACACATATATACGCAGAGAGTTAGCGCTAATACCCTTGGGAAAGGTATTAATTCTACTCTCCCTCCAGCTATGGGTAAATAGTAGGGTAGACTGGGCTTTAACCTTGGTTAGGCAACCGGTCTAGGAAAGGAAAACTCTGAATTCAAACCTGTTAAACTTCCGCTTAAGAAATTGACCTTGTGTCACATCCTGCTCGTTCGGAGGGGTCGGTAAAATATATATATATACGCACAGACACATATACGGATATACACACGCATACATTTGGATGCGCGTAGTGTGATGGATACCGTCGTAGGAAAGGAGCACGATGAAACGAGTTCAAATCCTGGACGAGGTTGTTTACATTTCACATAGCGCTAATACTCTTGGGAAAGGTATGAATCGAACTAATCCCTCTCCAGCTATGGGTAAATAGTAGGGAGCACTGGGCTTTTCAATCGTGGTTAGGCAACTTGTCTAGGAGAAGGAAAACTCTAAATTCAAACCTGTTAAACTCCGCTTAAGAAATGTTGTGTCACATTCCTGCTCGTGCGGAGGGGTTGGTAAATACATACACACGCATACACATATATCCCGAAATAATCACACACTTATACACACGTACAAATACACACACCTATACCAAAACATATACAGACATACACACATATATATATACAATGGTGCTGAAAAGTTATTGGCCCAAGCAAGGTTCAAGACACTTGACACAAGTATCTTGAACTCCAAGATGAATATGTAGAATAACATGTATGTTTCATGGCTCAAGATTATTCCTTTCTTGGTCAGACTGAGAACTTTACAGTACTGACTAATTTCAATTATATATATTTGTTATCGGATCCTTTCCGTCCACTAAGGACGATGGCGTAGTGTCCAAAATAAAATGTAAAAATTTTATCTGCATCTGCGCAAGTGACTCTGCAGGCCAATTCTTGAGTGACTGTCTTTGGTGCACTGAATGCAAACAAACTGTGATGCTTTCTGAGGCTGCTGGCTTTACTCTCTCTTTCTGGCTCTCTTTTCTGTCGAGGCTACTCTTCTCTCTGCCTCACCCCTCTCCGTGCCTTGCTTAACGTTGAGGTGCCAGGCCACTCTATTTATTACATCTACGTCCCACGTCTTTGTATCAATATGGCATATCCTCATAGCTCTCCTGCAGACATCTTTATATCGTAGGCGTGGCCTACCAACCAATCGGGAGACATTTACTAATTCGTCGTACAAAAGATCTTTATATATATGTGGATCCTTCAATAGCATATATACATGTACAAAGGTACGTGGTCTAATGGATACAGTCGTAGGAAATGGACTTGTCAACGCGAGTTCAATTCTTGGACGAAGCTGTTGGCATTTCAGATGGCGCTAATACCCTTGGGAAAGGCATGAATCCATTTCTCCCTCCAGCTATGGGTAAATAGCAGGCCAGACTGGACTCTTTAACCATGTCTAGGTAACCAGTTTAGGAGAAAGAAATTTGAATTCAAACCTGTTAAACTCCGCTTAAGAAATTGACCTTGTGTCACAACATGCTCGTGTAGAGGGGTTGGTAAATATATATAGACCCCTGGGGTGAATACAATTTGGAAGGGTAAAAAAGCATAGGGTTCCATTGAGTTGATTTACTAGTTTCCATATACGTATGCCCTATACACTATTGGCTGTTTATATTTTAGGGGATGTCAAAACTTGACCTTGTGTCGCATCCTGCTCGTGCGGAGGGGTTGGTAAATATATATATACATGTACAAAATCAAGAAATTGTACCACTATTGTGTACAATGAATACTTTTTTTTTAACTTAGCAATTATTGATGGTATTTATAAATAGAAGAATTTGTTTTTTTGTTTGTAATGTGCATTTCTAGATAGTAATAATGTGTAATTTCTACAAAGAGAAAGACATGAGTGTTTCTGAAGTGGCGGAACCCATTGTCGGCTAAAGAAACCTGTTTTATTTCGGGAAAGGACGAAACTGACACTTGAAACCGAAAATGGAAAAGAGCTTTCAAGTATTTTATTATTCCACAATGACATCTGCTTGAAAAAGAAATTTAAAAAAATCCTTTGCTCTCTATTCTATCTTGTCACTCTATTTATTTATTTATTTATTTATATCCGCTTCATAATTTTTACGGCCAAATTGAAAAATTAACTGCGATTGGTGAGGCAGAAAACGACATTATTGAAGTCAGTTAGCCTACTGTTGGTTTGAATAACAGCAGCTAAGTAGAACTCAAGCAGTGTCCAAGACAGCTGGTATAAATAGGAATCAAGAATGATCCATTCATGAATCTGGGTGATTTGGGTGATTCCACTACTTGAGTTCTGATTGACTGCTTGATTTGAATGACATTGTGGAGTCTTATATATACTTTGTCATTTTGCAGTGGACTTTGTAGCATTCGAGTTTGTATTTGAGTTACAATCGTTTGTTGCCTTGTCTTCCCAGTTCGACGGTAATTGGAACTTATTCTTCAGACATGAAATATGGTTGATAACAAAATAAAGCATCTTAACATTAAAGCATCTTCAGATTTTGAATCTCCTTGTCATTTAGGTTTTATGAAATAAATACATCGTTGCAAAAATAGAAAAAAATGTTACATGATTTCATAAGAAGCTTATGATTTATGTACGTATCCCTAGTTAGAATATTTTGAATAGGGTCCGTTAGATTCAGAACAACGAGGTCTTATGGAAAGTTACCCGACAGTTATGGACGGGTAATACCCTTTTGCTTGACCCCTTAGAAAAGCGCGGGGTGAAGCGTGAGATAGTTTTAGGTTCAGATGCAATGTAGATTTCAGAGCGAGTGGACTCGAAGTCGCTCATCTCTGCTGCGGTGGAATCAACATGGGCTGGGTTGTGAAATAAAGCCTTTATCAGAAAACAACCACGTTTTATTAATTGATTATTAAAAACAAGAAATGATCCAGTCCAACAAGGAAGGGACGAAGAACTAACCCTTAACAAGAAGCCCACTAGATTGACTGAAAAAATATGGTGGCCGAGTTAGACAAAGTAGCCGGAGAGTTACATATGTAAGAACATCATCTTATCATCATATCTATTGTCTGTCTGTCTGTCTGTCTGTTTCTCTTCTCTCTCCCTCTCTCTCTCTCTCTCTCTCTCTCTCTCTCTCTCTCTCTCTCTCTCTCTCTCTCTCTCTCTCTCTCTCCCAGTTTATATATCCAGCCTTATAAGGAGTATACAGCACAGAGAAAACAGCTTAAGGACACAAAGGAATCTGGAAATTAGTCAGAAATGAATAACTCTGTGAATAACATTTCAAAAATCAACCACAAGGGCAAGACTTAAAGTTCAACGAACAATGATTTACTAAAGTCTGGTTAAATTTATCCATATAAAATTAAATAACACTGGTCTAATCCTAGTGTAGGAGTGCATTGTCGAATGGCTTCTAAGTAAGGAGTAAATGACAAAAAATATATTTTAGATAATGAAGATAAATGAAAAAGAAAAAAGAAACAAAGAGAAAAAGAAAAGAAACTAAAAGATAAAACAAAACAAATTATATAAAGAAAGAACAAGAAACAAAATAAAACGGCCAAAAGAATGAAAGAAAGAAGAAAATTAAAAAAAATAAAGAAATATTGTTTTTTAAATAAATAAAAATAAAGAAGATAATACATAAATGAAGAAAGAAAGAAAAGAAAGAAAATATAAAAATGGCAAAGAAAGAAAGAAAGAAAGAAAGAAAGAAAGAAAGAAAGAAAGAAAGAATGGCACAATTAAACAATGAAAGCAGAAGCAAAAGTCTCGATATACAAAGACAAAAGAAAGAAAGAATGAAAGAAAGAAAGAAACATACAATTATTCAAAGAAGAAAGAATGAAACGTCCTAATATACAAGGAAAAAAGATATCTTATTATAATGGAGATTGTGTGTTTTTCTGTCTGTAACCGAAACTCTATTCCTACTCAAGTCACAATTCTCTTAGTTATTGACATCACATTCTCCATGATTTTATTTTTATCTAAACCTCAATTATTAATAAAATTGTCTTACATTATTAATACTGTTAACTATGTCCACATACCGACAACATGCAATTATATTTATATATACAACAAAATAGCGGTTTCCAGTGTGAATGGGAAGGCTAATTTGCATATTAATATTAAAAAATCGAATTTAATAAATATGTGCTTAGTATTATTGATTTCTAACTGTTTGGTTTTATTTTAATGAATATAAGCAAAAATCTCTTCAATGAATCTTAAATTAAATCCATTAACAAGAAAAAATAACTGTCATTTTATTATTTACTTCCTCTTATAACTAAATACTTAAATTAGAAAAAATAACAATGAAAGACGAGAGTGATGGAAGAGTAAGTTTCAGTTGTTCCATTTTTATTATGCTCTCTCTGTTTCAAATCTTTTATTATACTCCCTGTGTTTCAAATCTTTTTATCTGTATTCTTATTTAGTTTCATTAGCCTTTCTAATTTAATACAATATTTTATTACATTAAAACTTAAATACTTGCACCCGGAGGGTGCATATATTTGCTAGTATATATAATGGAACAAAATCATTTGCTAAATGTTTAATCAATCCTAAAAATTACTTTTTATTCTCGCCCTTTTTCAGTAATAAGAAATGAACTAAAAAGTTAAGCTATTATCTGCGTTATTCGGACTATTGTCCTCATCCTCATTGTTATCTGTACAGGTAAAACTGAAAATGAGAACAATAGTCCGAATAACGCAGATAATAGTAATCATCAAACCTCATCTCAAACATTCAGAGAAATAGTAAAAAGTTTAGAAATGAATAAATACCAAGGATTTTGTGTAAAATTTTTTTTTTAAATATTCAAAATCATTATTTTATTTGAGCGGGACAGAACCAAGTTTCCATTTCAAATATTAAAAACATTTTTTTTTTACTCCTTTAATAAATTTGATGGTTTTACTTACTTACTTATAATACAAACCATATGAGATTTAATGTTTAACTCCACTCAGGCAATATCTTTCAAAAATTAATTTTTCCACCGCTCAGATGGTGGTTGCTTTATTTGCTAGTTATTATAATAATGATGATATTTATTATTATTATTATTATTATTATTATTATTATTATTATTATTATTAGGGATTTGGGTTTAAGAATAAACTAAATTGTTAATATTTGTATTTTTAAAATTTCTAAAACTCCCAGAACTATGTTAAGAATAAGAGATTCATTAAAGAATAAAAGATACAGACAAAGTAAAATGGAATGAAAACGGAAGAAAGAAGGTAAGGAAAACAAAGAAAGAAAAAAAAAAGAAAAAAAAGAAAAAGAAGATGAAGAAGAAGAAAGATAATAAATAAATAAATAATAATCAGCAAATAAATAAATAAACCAAGAACGAAAAGAGCCGAAGAAATCTTTGCATAAGAATTGGTAAGGCGGATGATGGAAAGAAGGTCACAGTAAGCTGGTAAATATCCATGTAAATGGCAGAGATGAGACAAAAGAGAGAGCAAAAGACAGAGAGAGAGAGAGAGAGAGAGAGAGAGAGAGAGAGAGAGAGTGAGAGTGAGTGCGAGCATAAGAAAGAAAGAAAGAAAGAAAAAGAGAGAAAGAATATTTATGAATTCGTCTTTACTTCTTCAGCAGTACCATATGTTTTCCATCTTACTTGGATTAAGTAATATTATCAGCTTTGATTCGAGGGAGCTATCCACCCCCCAGGCAATACCTGATCATTTTTGCACCCACAATCACATGAGTCACAGCTCGTAGGTGGTCCCACATTAAAATGACCTTGTGTCATACCTGCACACATGGATGCAAGGTTAATATCAACTTTGATTATCTGTGTGATGGGATGTTAAGGGCCAAATCGCTGTTTTTTATGGGGTGTTGCTTTCAGCCACTGTTCAAAATAGTTTGCAGCATCCTTGTGTAGTTGCTATTTAACCGTTTCTGCAAGAGGCTGGAGACCAACTTTAAGGAAGTCTAGAAAGGAACAAGTCATTGTGTCCCGATTAGCATTGGTCATACAAGACTAACGCACTCCTATATACTCAAACAAGAACAACAACCACAATGTGGAACATGTCAAATACCTCTGACAGTTAAACACTTATTCATGGAATGCAGGTTTTTAGCTCACATCAGAAACCGTTATTTTAAAGCAAACAATATGAAGGATCTGTTTGAAAATATCAAAATGAAGGACATTCTCTCTTTTTTTAGGGAAATAAAATTATACCATAGAATATAGACATGAAACAAATCAATACCCTACAACATGATCCCCAATAATGCTAACACATTTTTAAAACCAATTACTAAAAAGTATAAATATAAATACACGATATATTAACTTCCTAACCGTTAGGCATGACATAACCACAGACGGGTTGATATGCCGTTAAAATCAATAAACAAACAAACAAGAAATTGTCGAATTCGTTTTTATTCTTCTTTTCGCTAATGTTCATCATTTTTCTTTTGTTTTTTTCTTTTTTTTCCTTCGTTTTTTTTTTTTTTTTTACCTCTGTTAACTTTTCCCATAAGATCTTTAATTTAGTTTCATTCTTTTATTCATACATTATTTTTTTTCTCCTTCTTTTCTGTCTACTTTTCGTTTATTTATTTACTTATTCATTTTTCATTCTCGAATTCATTCATCCTAATTTTTCAATCAGCCTCATTCTTCTTAACCCCTCAATCACACACCGATTTTTTTTTCATTCTTTTTCTTTCCCAACCTAAAAGCTTCTCATCCATTCTTAGTGCACGTTATCATCCAGAAAATCGTGGGTTTTCTTTTTTTTTGGGGGGGGGGATTTTTTTTAGAGGAATAGAGGATGTGGATGGAATAACTTTCTTTTATTCTCTTGCTTCCCATCCGGTCCTCTCATTTCTGTTTTTCTGTTTCCAATTTTAACCAGCCAGAACTTTTACTATATACCCCCAAAACACATTGGGTATATAAACTGGAGAGAGAGAGAGAGAGAGAGAGAGAGAGAGAGAGAGAGAGAGAGAGAGAGAGAGAGAGAGAGAGAGAGAGATTAGTAGTAGTAGCAGTAGTAGTAGTAGAGATAATGACTCTTACTTGTTTTATCGCTGACAGGTTGATATGACGTTAACAATCAATAAACAACCAAACAAGATTCTAGAATATTATACAATACAAATGGATGTTATAACTAATTCAACTTGTCAACAAATATAAAAGATGCTTAAGATAATAAACTAGTAAATGATAATACACTGATAAAGTGTAAGTATAATTTAATTGAGACATTCATTTCTTACTCTCAATCTTGTGTTGTTATGTAGTAGTAGTAAAAACTGCTGAATTTGTCTTCTCTCTCTCTCTTTTAAATTTTTTTAACCCGATGTTAATTTTAAACGTGTCTTATTTCAATAATTTATTTTAAATAAGGCTTTAATAAATTTAATATTTTTTCTTTCTTTTCTGTAAGTAATTTAAAAATGCAGAAGTATTCTTTTATAATATAAAAAAGCCGGTGATTTCGTCATTCTTGGCGCTTGGCTTAAGTCTGATGGTATTTTATTCCCTTATATTAATCTTTTATCTATGAACAAAAAAATCATACATAAAATAAATAGATAAGTAAAAACACGACACAGAGGATCTAAAATGCCCCATAAATATATTATATATATTTTTAAAAATTATTCTCTCTTTCCAGCATGAGAATAATAAAGGAACCTTAAGGTGATTTCTGAATTTTAGGTTAAGTTATTTATTTATTTAATAATAATGGTATTACTCATTGGAATATGGTGACTTACAAGCGTATATCACCATAATTATGGGTAATTCCATGACAAATATTCTAGGCCATGTCCCCCAAACCCTTCAATTTTTCCGAAATTTGTCCAGAGGTGTACTGTTTTAAAGTTAGACAATCCCCAAATTTTGAGCTACCAATTCCAAAAATTAACGGATTTATGTCGATTTAGCTCTCCAAATTTCGGTAGATGGTCGCGAAAAAGGGCGACATTTTGTAATCTATTTCTGTCTGTAAAATGAGTTCTACAGCTTCCCTACTCCTGAAAATTTATTTACCAAAGTATTTTCGCCCAGGAAATTCAAACATGCTATCAAAAAACTCTTACAGTTAACCGATTTTCAGTTATCAATGATTTCTATTTGCAAATTTTTAGCTGATGTTGTAGATTCGGTTTACATAGTTTAACATAGTCCACGACTAGAAAAATTTCAGAAAATTGAAGGGGTGGGTGACAAATTTACTTTACTTCTGGATGATTTGACATAAAATTACCTCATAACAATCTCTGCATCTACAAAGCTACAGCCTAGTGATAGCATAGTAAGATTCTGTCCAAGAAACGATCTGAGAAAGGCTTCCGAAATGCCGTACCTTCGTAAACACCGCTGGACTCATCAAACCCTTTTTATCCTCAGCAGATAGACACCCACTCAATGTGAAATCTTTGGATTGAAGCTTCTATCGTGAATGTCAGGCACTACTGCATGCTGTTTCCAAATTTATGGAGGAATAAATTGTATCATGGTACTGCACAGCAGACAAAAACATAAACAAAGTCAATGCACGAAATTAATAATTTGAAATAGCGGCAATTTATTCAACGCGTCGTATAATAATAATAATAATAATAATAATAATAATAATAATAATAAAAAAACCACAATCCAACAACTTGAGGATTACACAAGAAAGAGCAAAGACAAATTACTCATGGCGGCCAACAATAGTAGAAGCGACAGATGGACAAACAGAAAAAGAACAAAGACTACTAAGAAAAACAATTATATGGACGCTTCAAATGACAAATCGAAGAGGTACATGGAAAGACTTGGACATCGTTAAGAAAAGGAAACCTCAAAAGAGAAACAGAATCATTAATAATTGCTGCACAAAATATACGGACAAATATATCAAAGCGAAAATTGATAAGACCCAACAAAATAGTAAATGTAGACTTTGCGGTAATAGAGATGAGACTGTAAACCATATACTCTGCGAATGTAGCAAACTAGCACAACGAGAATACAAAACTAGACACGACTGGGTTGGGAAGGTGATTCACTGAGAATTATGCAAAAAATAAATTTTGACCACACAACAAAATGGTATATGCATAAACCAGCATCTGTTCTTGAGAACAAAACGCACAAAATTCTCTGGGACTTTGAGATAAAAACGGATCACCTTATCCCAGCAAGAAGACCAGACCTAGTGTTGATTAACAAAAAAGAAAGAACTTGCCAACTGGTGGATTTTGCAGTTCCAGCAGATCACAGGGTAAAGCTAAAGGAAAATGAAAAAATGGACAAATATCTGGACCTTGCCAGAGAACTGAAAAAGTTATGGAATAAGAAATTGAAAGTTATACCAATTGTAGTTGGTGCACTTGGAACGGTCCCAAAAGGATGGAAAAGGTTTGAAAAGTTTGGAAATCAGAGGAAGAATTGAAACCATTCAGAACACTGCACTGCTGCAATCTGCCATAATACTCAGAAGAGTCCTGGAGACCTGAGGAGACATGCTGTCACTAAGACTCCAGTGAAAGACCATAAGCTAACACTGGTGTGAAAACTCAAAAGGAGTAAATAATAATAATAATGATGATAATAATAGAGGAAAAGTAAAGGGTCTACCATGGTTTCAATCCAAATGATTTCATCAGGATCTAACCCTAGGTTTTAATTATTATTATTATTATTATTATTATTATTATTATTTACTGTTGCCACTGCAAAGGAAAGGTTAAAGTGGCAATTGGATACTCTCTCTCTCTCTCTCTCTCTATATATATATATATAATATATATATATATATATATATATATATATATATATAAATGCATAGATAGATAGATAGATGGGATAAATATATATACATGATAAAACAAACGAGTGAGCACGTGTGTGCATGTGTGTGTGTCTGTCTCTCTCTATATATATGTATATGTATACACACACACACACACACACACACACACATATATATGTATGTATATATATATATGTGTGTGTGTGTGTGTGTGTGTAGAATATTAAATACATAGGTATATTTAGTAAGAAATGAGCGTATAAATGTATTTTGTTGCTGCGTATGTTAATTGGAACCAATGCTAATTCTGATGATAAATGACTTCATATATATATATATATATATATATATATATATATATATATATATATGTGTGTGTGTGTGTGTGTGTGTGTGTGTGTGCATCTGTCTGTGTGTAATTCATGTATTTGCTAGCGATTAGAATGATGCAGTTGTCAACGTATCGGGTCCACCTGGGAAATTTGAAACCCAAATTACCGTTTCCCCGCTCGTTGGCAGCCCCCCAGACAATGATCATATCTCCATCAACGATCACCCCCATCAGCCAAATAAGTCATTAAATCCGACCTGTAATTCTTTCTCGTGATATTTCAGAATTTACTAGTAAAAGATTATTAACTAATCTGAAAAGCTTCGGAGATAAACTGGAAATTTGGTAAACGTTCGGGTAAAAGGCAGGTGTTGGAGCCGCATGGTTTAATGGTTACCGTCGTTGGAAATTGACACGGCGAGACGAGTTCAAATCCTGGACGCGTCCGATTGCATTTCTGATAGCGTTAATCCCCTTAAGAAACATAGGATTAAAACTCTTTTCTTTCAACCTATGTTTAAATCGTAGTGTAGACTGGAACTTAATGGTATATATTCGTTCAACATCAGATATATGAACAGAAAGAGAGAGAGAGAGAAACAGAGAGAGAGAGAGAGAGAGAGGCAGAGAGAGAGAGAGAGAGAGAGAGACAGAGACAGATAGAAGATGATATGATGATAGGTGATAGCTCTCAAATTTTACTTCTGCTTCTACTGGTTGTAACTCGTCGGCCACCAGGTTCTTCTCTTGTTGAACTGGTCTGGGCTGGACATTGCATTTTGAGATTACAGACAGAGAGACAGATAGAAGATGATATGATGATAGATAATAGCTCTTACTTTTTACTTCTGCTTCTACTGGTTGTAACTCGGTGCTGGGCTGGGCACATTGCTTCTACTGTCGTTCTCTTGTTGATCTGGTGGACTTCTGTTAAAGGTTACTTTTCTTCTTTCTGTTGATTCTTCTTCGTGCTGGGCTGGTCATTGTTGTTAATATTCAAGTAACAAACAAGACTAGTTATTTCTTAATAAAGCTTTATTGACAGAAGCCAGCCCATGATTCCGCCGCGGTGAAACCAACCCATCAGAGCTGACAATAGCGTCTGCGCTCCTACGAAACCGGATCGAATCTAAACTAATTTCCACGTGTCTGTAAGAACGCGTCTTTAAGGGGTCAGGTAAAAAGATTACTAACCGCCAAAAACTGTCGGCTAACTTTCTACAAGACCCCGTTATTCTAAGTCTAACGGACTCTATTCAAACCATTCTAACTACAGATATGTTCACAATCTATAAGCTACTTATAAATTATGTAACATTAAACCTTGTTATGGTAACCGGTACATGAGACGGGAAACTCTGAATTTAAACCAAAGGGGCTTCCTTCTGATTAGTTAAAACTAATTTAAGAGCATTTTTTGGGATATTAGATTTTTTCTTTTAAACTCATTGCTTTAAACACACGTTTGATCTATTTAACCCATTGATTGTTTTTGAATGCTGCATCTTAAACCACTCACCCATGAATATAACATGGAAAGATGAATTTGTTTATTTTTATATTTTCCTCTGAGCGTTAGTTCTGGCTAGCAAGTATTGGACACAATAACAATGTGGCCCGCACTCGTTATTTTTAATTATCCGGTCCACCGTAAAAATAGTTTGGTGATCGCTGTATTAGATTAATAGCAATAAAGGGATAAACCTCCCTCCACAAACTCCAGAAGTGGAACCTTACTTCTAGATGCAGTTTAACGTCATATACAGGATATTAAGACCCTCATCTACCGGCTTCTAGCATTTTTACGATAAAAAAGTGTTTGTCATAATAGCAAACCCCTTTTAGTCCAGTCATGGAACGGGTACTTCGACTAGTATATGTATAAAAAGTGCAGATTTTCTGTAAATACAATGTTTTTTTAGTATATGATGAAACCAATATACTTACAAATTCATCCTGCTTAAAACATGTTTGTGTTAGTCTCGGCACATACATATACGCGCACTAATATATATATATATATATATATATATATATATATATATATCTTATATTAATAATGGAGATTGTGTGTTTTTCTGTCTGTAACCGAAACTATATTCCTACTCAAGTCACAATTCCTTAGTTATTTACATCACATTCTCCATGATTTTCTTTTATCTAAACCTCAATTATTAATAAAATTGTCTACATTATCAATACTGTTAACTATGTCTAAGTACTGAAACATGCAATTATATTTATATATACAACAAAATAGCGTTTACAGTGTGAACGGGAAGGCTATTTTGCATATTAATATTAAAAAATCGAATTTAATAAATATGTGCTTAGTATTATTGATTTCTAACTGTTTGGTTTTATTTTAATGAATATAAGCAAAAATCTCTTCAATGAATCTTAAATGAAATCCATTAACAAGATAAAATAACTGTCATTTTATTCTTTACTTCCTCTTATAACTAAATACTTAAATTAGAAAAAATAACAATGAAAGACGAGAGTGATGGAAGAGTAAGTTTCAGTTGTTCCATTTTTAATTATACTCCCTCTGTTTCAAATCTTTTATTATACTCCCTGTGTTTCAAATCTTTTTATCTGTATTCTTATTTAGTTTCAGTAGCCTTTCTAATTTAATACAATATTTTATTACATTAAAACTTAAATACTTGCACCCGGAGGGTGCATATATTTGCTAGTAATAATAATAGGTGGATGCCTCGAAACAATCTCGATTAATCTGGAAATAGATTGGGGGAAATGAATATCAGATAGGATTTACAACGTTCCAGCCAAAACACTGCTTAGAACAACTTGACTATTTAGCCGAAACATGGAGAGCCCAGGAGAAAACTGGTGTCAAAATTACACAAAGAGCATATTAATGCTATTAAATCAAATTATCCCAAAGCAAAATTTGATAATACACAGAAAGATAGTAAATGTTAGCTATGTGATGAAAGTGATTAACTATTAATCATATAAGTGAATGTATAAAACTAGCACAAAAGGAATAAAGAAGCAGACATGACTGGTTGGGAAAGGCAACCTACTGGGAATTGTGCAAGAGACTAAAAGTTGACCATGCTGATGAAGTGTATATGCACAAAACAGAATTGTTATAGAAAATGAAACGCATATGATTCCCTGCGACTTTGAACTGATCACCCAATCCCGGCAAGAGGACTACAGGTAATGGTGATTAACATAAAGAAAATTACTTATTTGGATGCGTTTGGTATAATGGTAGAATCGTAGAAATGAACTCGTCGACCTGAGTTCAATTCCTTGACAAAGCACCTTTGTATTTCACATAGCGCTAATACCCTTGGGAAAGGTATGAATCCAATTCTCCCTGCAGCTATGGGTAAATAGCAGGACAGACTGAGCCTTTAACCATAGTTAGGTAACAGTATAGGAGAAGGAAATCTCCGAAATTCAGACCTGTTAAACTCCGCGTTAAGAAATTGACCTTGTGTCACATCCTGTTGTGCGGAGAGGTTGGTAAATATATATATATATATATTATATATATATATATATATAATATTGGTGAATTCTGATGTTCCACTTGCACACTTACTTTTTTTTCTTACTATTTTTTATTATTATTTCTCTCCTTGTGATTTTTACCCACCTAAATCTTTCACGGGAGTCTGGGTGACAACAAATCTCCTCAGGTCTCCAGGACTATTCTGAGTATTCTAGCTGATTTCGTTAATGATTTTGTCTGGATGGTCTAATTTCTTCCTCTGATTTCTAGTTACTCTCTTCCAGAGTTTTTCAAACTTTGTCATCTCACGGCACAGTGAACTGGGCAGTAAATTGATCGAGGTACATCATCAGTATATAAACATATAATTATTTTATCATTAAAATTTAATGTGCTACAAGTGTAGCATAATTAAAACAAAGATATTTAATTAAAACAAAAAATATTAGAATAATAGAATAAAAATATGAGAGTCTGATCAACCGTCCTCAACACTCATGGTTCACCCATGGAAACTTCACGGTACACTAGTATGTCGCGGCACACCGGTTGAAAAACGC
The DNA here is from genome assembly GCA_023376005.1 of Doryteuthis pealeii. NCBI lineage: Eukaryota > Metazoa > Mollusca > Cephalopoda > Myopsida > Loliginidae > Doryteuthis > Doryteuthis pealeii. The sequence continues at coordinate 16,189,681 of CM042156.1, forward strand.
TGCTCTAGTATGTTTTCTAAACCTCTGGGAACTGCTCCAATACACTAACTACAATTGGTACCATTGTCATCCACATATTCCACAGTTTTTTTTTTTCAATTCTCAAGCAAGGTCCAGGTATTTTTTCAATCTTTCCGTTTTCTTTCATCTTTACCCAGTGATCTGCTGGAAGTGCAAATCTACCGATGAGTTCTATTTTTCTTGGAAATCAATATTTGGTTTGGCTATTGTTCTTGTATCGGTTAAGTTATTTCCGCTGCTTGTATATGTGGTCTGGAACTACAAGGTCTACCAATTGATAAGTTCTCTTTTTTTTTCTATTAATCAATATTAGGTCTGGTCTCCTGGCTGGGATAAGGTGATCTGTCTTTATCTCGAAGTCCCAGAGAATTTTATGCATTTCATTCTCAACGACAGATCCTGGTTTATGCATATACCATTTTGTTTATTATTATTATTATTATTATTATTTGAGTTTTCACATCATTGTTAGCTGATGGTCTTTCACTGGAGTCTGAGTGACAGCAAGTCTCCTCAGGTTTCCAGGACTCTTCTGAGTATTCTGGCAGATTGCAGCAGTGCAGTGTTCTGAATGGTTTCAATCCTTCCTCTGATATCCAAACTTTCCAAACCCTTTTCTAATCCTTTTGGGACTGTTCCAAGTGCACCAACTACAATTGGTATCACTTTCACTTTCATATTCCATAACTTTTTCAGTTCTCTGGCAAGGTCCAGATATTTGTCCATTTTTTCATTTTCCTTTAACTTCACCCTGTGATCCGCTGGCACTGCAAAATCCACCAGTTGACAAGTTCTTTCTTTTTTGTTAATCAACAGTATGTCTGGTCTTCTTGCTGGGATAAGGTGATCCGTTTTAATTTCAAAGTCCCAGAGAATTTTATGCGTTTCGTTCTCAAGAACAGATTCTGGTTTATGCATATACCATTTTGTTGTGTGGTCAAAATTTAATTTCTTGCATAATTCCCAGTGGATCACCTTCCCAACCCAGTCATGTCTAGTTTTGTATTCTCGTTGTGCTAGTTTGCTACATTCGCAGAGTATATGGTTTACAGTCTCATCTCTATTACCGCAAAGTCTACATTTACTATTTTTGGGTCTTATCAATTTTCGCTTTGATGTAGTTTGTCCTTATGGCATTATTTTGTGCAGCAATTATAAGCGATTCTGTTTCTCTTTGAGGTTTCCTTTCTTAACCATGTCCAAGTCTTTCCATATGCAACCTCATCTATTTGTCGTTTGAAGCGTCCATATAATTGTTTTTCTTCCCATTTTTGTTTCTAGTCTTTGTCGTTTTTCTGTTTGTCCATCTGCCGTTTCTACTATTGTGGTCGCCATAAGTAATTTGTCTTTGCTCTTCCTTGTGTAATCTTCAAGTTGTTGGATTGTGGTTTCTACGCATTCCTCTAAGTTGGCAAGACCTCTTCCCCCTTCCTTTCTAGACACATACAATCTATCTCTATCATCTCTAGGGTGGAGAGACTTGTGCATGGTCATTAATTTTCTCGTCCTTTGGTCTATCTGTCTGAGTTCTTCTTTTGTCCATTTTAAGAATGGTCCTGAGTATCTTATAATGGGGACAGCCCAGGTATTAATTCCTTTGATCAGATTTCTGCTGTTAAGTTTCGTTTCTAGAAGTTTTCTAGTTCTCCTGAGATATTCTTTTTTAACTTTTCCTTTCATTTCTGCTTGCATGATATTGTCCGCTTCTAAAATTCCTAAGTATATGTAGCTTTCATTTTCATCAAGAGATTTTATAGTTTCCTGATTTGGTAGTTGTATTCCATTTAATAGTTTTCTTTCACCCCTTTTTATTACAAGCATAGCACATTTTTCGATTCCAAATTCCATCCCTATATCCTGGCTATATATTCTAATAGTTTGTACTAGGCTCTCCAATTCTTTTCATTTTTTGCAAAATTTTAATGTCATCCATGTACATAAGGTGGTTGATCTTTCTTGTGAATTACTAAATTTGTATCCCCCGGTACATTTTTCAGTATATGGTTTAGCGCATCATTGCAATAATAAAGAGTAGTGGTGATAATGAGTCTCCTTGGAAGATACCTCTTTGGATTTTTACTTCTGCCAGGGATTGTTTCCAGCTTTTAATTGAACTCGCCAGTTTTCCATGGCTTTTTTAATGAAGTTTATAATGTTGTTGGAAATTTTATACATTTGTAGGCATTCTAAAATCCAGGTATGTGGGACCATGTCATAGGCTTTTCTGTAATCGATCCAGGCCATTGCAATATTTTTCCGTTTATTTTTGACTTCTTTAAGAATGTATTGGTCTATATAGAGTAAGTCGTGGGTTCCTCTTTTTCCCTTGCGACATCCTTTCTGTTTCTGGGAGAAGTTCCGCCAATTGAGTGAAAAGTATACTTCTTCTCTTACAACAGCAGTTAGAATTTTCCACATCATGGGTAGACAAGTTATTGGTCTATAATTGCTGGGGACATTTCCTTTTTGTGGGTCTTTCTGGATTAGTGTAGTTATTCCTTTTGTCATCCATTCGGGTATTTCCGTTTCTTGTAGGCATCTGTTCAGTTGCTGGGCCATTCTTTTGTGGATAGTCGTAAATTTTTTGAACCAGAATCCATGTATGCCATCATGGCCTGGTGTTTTCCAATTTGCTACTTTCTTGAGTACTGATTTAAGCGTAATTACATGAACACTGGCAACAGGTCCTTCCTCAATTTCCATCAGTTCATTCTTAATATCACTTATCCACTTCTTCTTCTTCTTCTTCTTCTTCTTCTTATTATTATTATTATTATTATTATTATTATTATTATTATTATTCACTCCTTTTGAGTTTTCACACCAGTGTTAGCTGATGGTATTTCACTGGAATCTGAGTGACAGCAAGTCTCCTCAGGTCTCCGGGACTCTTCTGAGTATTCTGGCAGATTGCAGCAGTCCAGTGTTCTAAATGGTATCAACCCTTCCTTTGATATCCAAACATTCCAATTTATTATTATTATTATTATTATTATTATTATTATTATTATTATTTGTAGTAGTAATAGTAGTAGTTGTTGCTTTTCACACCATCGTTAGTCAGTGGTCTTTGCTTGGTGTCTGAGTGACAAGTTTCCCCTAGGGCAAGGGACATTTTGAGTATTCTAGCTGATCTTAACAATGCTGTGATCAAAATAGTTTCAATTCTTCTTTTTATTTTCCATTTCTGTAGTCTCCTATCCAAACAAGGGAACACACTAAAATTAGTATTACTGTAATCCTCGCGCTCCACAGTTTTATTTTCAGTCCTCTAGTAAGGTCCAAGTATTTGTCCATCTTTTTGTTTTCTTTCATTTTTACCCCGTAGTCCGCCGAGACGGCAAGACCACTAGTTACCACGTTAGATAATACTAGCACTCGTCTTTTGCCTGGGATTAGGTGATTCGTCTATATCAAAGTCTCAGAAAAAAATTATGCATCGCATTCTCTAGAACGAATGGCGGTTTGTGCATCTAACATTTGGTTGCATAGTCACAAGTTAATTTCTTGCACAATTCACAAGTGGATCACCTTTCCCACCCAGTCGTGCCTAATGCTACATTCTAGTTTGATAGTTTGTTGCTTTCTCTTATTACATTGTTGATTGTCTCCACAAATCGTATTTTCTGTAGTCTCTTATTGATTTTCGCTTTTATATAAATTGTTCCTATAGCATTGTCTTGTGCTGCAATTATGAGGGATACAATTTCTCTCTTGAGGCTTCCCTTTCTTAACCATGTTGATGTCTGTGTAACGTTGTAATATATGGTCACAGTACCAAAAGCGATATATGTAACGTTCTAATAGCGATATACGTTGTATAGCGGGTCTTGTCAACGTGCCTCCAAATTCACGACACTAAAAAGGTGTTCGGTACGCGGCGGTCAATAGAGAAATATATCGTGACAAGCTGCTTAGCTTTTATTTTTGGGATCGTCTCGTAGGTTGTTTCGGAGAGGAGGAAAGGCAGGGAGAAAGAGAGAGAGGACACTGATAAATTACTGTGATTCCACACCAGGGACCAGAGGCCCGTCCGAATCCTACGCTGTCGGAAATCAAAAAAAGGCCGATCTTGTTGTTCGTTGTTCCACGTCACCACGTGAATTCCGGTTCCGGTCAACACCCGAAAACTTCCGGTTGGCTTTCAATTCTCCATTCGGGGGTCATTCCCCGGTCAAATCACCGTGCATCACTCCACCCTTTTTCAAAGCCTCCACCTTGTCTCATTTCTTCTTCCTCCTTTTCTATAGTAGTCCTCTCAAAACTCAGGACCTTCATCATCTGGTTACATCTGTGCATGTGCACGCACTTCAATTTGTCGCTTGAAGTATCCATATAAAATAAGGTGGTCCATCAGTATCTCACGTCCCAGAGAATTTTATGCGTTTCTTTCTCAAGAACAGGTTTTGTTTTGTGCATATATCCTTTTGTTGTATTGTCAAAATTTAGTTTCTTGCACAATTCACAGTGGATCGAAAGTCCCACCCAGTCGTGCTAAATGTTGTATTCTAGTTTGGTAGTTTGTCACATTCCCTTCTTACATTGTTGATCGTTTTATCTCAGTCTCCACATATAGGACATTTGCTTTTCGGTTGTGTCGTACTGATTTTCGCTTTTAAATAATTTAAAAGTAATTGGTAATTTGCTTGAAGCATTGTTAAGTATGTTATAATATATTAATGATTTGAAAAGCAACTACAATAAAGTTTGCTTTCTAAAGGCTTTTTTACTGTTTATTTTAATGACACAAAATTATACTAAATTATTCCTTACTTTTAGGATTGAATTATGTTTGAAAAAAATCTCTTTTCTGTCTGTAACTGAAACTACGTCACTGCTTTTTAATTTTAAAAAATACTCTGCGAATGTAGCAGACTAGCACAACGAGAATACAAAACTAGACACGACTGGGTTGGGAAGGTGATCCACTGGGAATTATGCAAAAAATTGAATTTTGACCATCCAACAAAATGGTATATGCATAAACCAGAATCTGTTCTTGAGAACGAAACGCATAAAATTCTCTGGGACTTTGAAATAAAAACGGATCACCTTATCCCAGCAAGAAGACCGGACCTAGTGTTGATAAGCAAAAAAAAAAGAAAGAATTTGTCAACTGGTGGATATTGCAGTGCCAGCAGATCACAGGGTGAAGCTAAGGGAAAATGAAAAAATGGACAAATATCTGAACCTTGCCCGAGAACTGAAATGAGTTCTAACCCCCCTCTCTCTCTCTCGCTCTCTCTCTCTCTCTCTCTCTCTCTCTATATATATATATATATATATATTATATATATATATATATATCCGATATAGTCAAAGTAATCCTACTCGAGTTTTACCGTAGGATCTTCAGGGTTGTTCAGAGAATAGTCCAGACGATTCTACGCTGAAACTTAAGTAGGCTTACCCCGACTATATTGCTTTTCTAAACCAGCTTTACAAATGTATTGTGCACTTTTATATTCATTCATAGTCACGGTTAATTATTTTATCGACAGTCAAAATTGCCACTTGTTCGATTTTTTGCCTTCTCCGTTAACTCACCCGCTTTTCCTAAACCTATATATATATATATATATATTGAAGGCAATTACAATGCGTATATCGTATAAAATTCGATAATTATTGAAAATAATCATGACAAGTAAACTCGGCGAATAAAGCGTGTGACGTAAAACACCGTACAGCTGTTTCAACTTTATTAAGTCTCATCAGCGGTGTATACCTTCAATCTCCCTTCGACAGAGATCGAAACCCAGAACACAGCACGCAGAATTAGTCACTCTTTAGTTGAAACAGCTGTACGGTGTTCCACGTCACACGCGTTATTCGCCAAATTTGCTTGTCATAATTATTTTCAATAATTATCGAATTTTATACGATATACGCATTGTAAGTGCCTTCAAAAATATGAATTATAATATACTTTACTTAACAATGCTTCAAAAGCAAATTATCAAATTCTATTATATATATATATATATATATATATATATATATATATGTATATATATACATATATATATATATGTATATATATATATGTATATATATATGTATATATATATATGTATATATATATATATATATATGTATATTTATATGTATGTATATTATATATATATATATATATATATATATGTATGTATATATATATGTATATATATATGTATGTATTATATATGTATATATATATATATGTATATATATGTATATGTGTGTGTGTAATGTGTAATAATTGCATGTAAACGTTTTTATTTTGATTGGTCGAGAAGAAATTGTCGATATTGCAGTTTACAAACTGATAATTGCTTATTTAATTTTATCAGACGCGTGTCTAATTGCTAGAATTTCTTCACACTCAGTAAGCG